>CAEMYA010000112.1:2953138-2963187 GCA_903131615.1 Diplodus sargus
GTGTCTGCGCCGAAGCTGTAGGGGGAGCTCTGTAGCGAAAAACGTATGCACGAAACTGGTGCAAAGCTAGAAAACGGCGAAGGAATCTGGTCTGGAAACTGATGCTGCATAGTCCAGCTTTAAAGAAAATGTGAACAATCTGTTGGTATGGACATTAGATGAAGTGAACTTACCAGATCTTAGTAGCCCACCAGGCTGCAAGATTAATCAAATTTTCTTTTGAACTATGGTTTTAGCTTCCAACGGTTATGAAAAAACAAGACAAAATGATCAATATGCAGTCTCTTTTTGCAATGGTCCTCTTGTTTCATATTGCGTAATAAATCCGATGTAACCCTTTCCTTTACATTGATGTTACATGATGTTTCCAAAGTCAATGAGCAATCGTGTTAATCACTATATTATCCTTGTGACTAAATCAGCATCGACTAGCATGTGAAGCCTAAATCTATGCTCAATCTATTGTGGAGTTAAAATCTGGGTAATTTCTGGGTAATGTAAGGCCAGCTTTTGACAAGGAGGAAGAAGAAGGAGAATGAAAATTATTTTTAAATGACACTGACAAACTGCATGCATTGGGATTTTTAGAATTTCACACTACGGCCACAGAGAATCCTCGATTCTGACTGAGGAAAAGAGAAGTGACTTTTGTTCAGACTACCCCACAACATTTGAGCCATATCAAAACTCTTAGATCAAACCTCAGTATCTTACACAAGGGTTCTATTTAAAGAAATTAAAGAAATGACCGCCAAAATACATCAAAATAAAACTGATTCTTATTCTGATCAAAGGCTTCAAAACGTGTTTAACGCCATCTGACAACCAGTTTCTAATGACAGTGCGCTACAAAGACGCTCCCTTTCAGGCTCTTCTTTTTCATTCTTTACACAACTACTCTTGACACTTTTCATGTGTACAGCCGACTGCAACGCTATGAACGCCTCGAGGAGTGACTGTCTGAAACACTTTTGGTTTGAGAAGTGGTCGAATGAAACATCACACACATAGTTTGCTTGAAATATACTGAAACCCTAAATAAGATAATCCTCACGGAGTCATGCAGTTATGATAGTCATTAACCATTAGTGGATTACATTTCTACTGTTTCGATCATCGGATATTCCGTATCTCTGTAATTGTGCCCCTTTGTAAATGATCCCTAGCTTAAGGCCATTCACTTTCGCCTGTTGATATAGCGGCGATCCAAAAACAAGAACAAAACATGCACCGAAAGTTTTTGCTTTCCTTTTTCCGCAAAGCATCTCCAGTACTTCTTCATTGAAAGGTGAAATCCATCCCAGAGTTTCCCTGCCAGTGAGTATGAGGGGTGAGTCATCTGTGCTTTACCAACTCTCAAAGTATGACTCAGTTTTAGTTTCCCATTATAGTCAAAAGGTTGTCTTGGAGCTGCTTCCACCTTGACAGGAATAAAATTCTGCAGGAAACACAAACTGCTTCAGAACGACTGTCAGCAATCTAAATATCCAAATATCAATATTAGCCTTTAAATGAAGCAATGCATTATTCTTCTTTTAAGACAAAAAAGCGAAATTGCTTAATCTTCTTCCACTAAATGCAAAGACGTGAGGGCATGTATAATATGGATATACATTTTGGTCTCATCCATGATTAATTTATGTTGAACGTTTTGTACCTGGTTTATTTTAATCACAAGAGCTCTTACATGAACTTCGGTTAAGTTAGACAAACCTTTCACTCTATTATGACTCATGGAACCGCTTTGCTCTGAGTATGAGTATCAGCCCAATCTGCAGTTTGACCTCGACCCATTTTGTAATGCTCAGCTCTCCAACTGTGAGAAACTGCGGGCTGTCACATGTAAACATCTGTCTCCTGAACCCATAAACCCTGACATTTTGGAGGCGTTTCTGTAGTTATTTCTGGTTTGTTGGCACTGCTAGCAAAGAGTACCAAAGTTCTAGGAAATGACTGCGACTTGGATTTTCAAGCATCTCGTAGACATTATTTGAGGAGATCGACTGAAAGGATACACGTCAGAAGCCACATCAATGCGTTGTTGCCCAGTTGATCCTTTAAAAATCAATTCAAAAACCCTTGTAGCTCATTTGCTTATGTAAGCCACTCAGCCACCAAAGGTTTATTGGGGCAGAAGTCCCAAAGCTCTTTGACATTTGTGCTTCATGGAGTTTGTTTATGGGTTGTGAGATGTGAAACTACTCAGGAGAAAGTGGGAACAGGGAAATGCCCTGAGCACCCTTAACACCAAACAGTCAGGTGGCAGGAGGACAAGGGCCAGAAAGGCAGGACGTTCACCCAGCAACTGTTTTAAGCCCCCACAGTTTCGGCACGGTTTGCCCCCTGAGCTCCGCCAACAAGATGTCAACACTGGACATGCAGCAGTGTCTGGCCAGTGTTGAAACTCATTGTCCTTTGCTACAGTTATTGTACAATCACATCAGTTAGTGTGTACAGAATACTGATCTAATACCAGTGCTTTCCCTCCACATTTTATTATATATCGTTGCATCTGTTAACCAAACCACTGCACGTCTGTGGCTCTGTTTTTTTTATTGTTTTTGTTTTTTTGCCACAGGCCTAAACCCACCTGCTAAACAAAGATGCTCCACTACAGTGTTTCTGAACTTTTCTAAAACGTTGCACAAAATACTGTTGTTATTATACCTCTTTTGTCACTGAGATCCTCTCTTTCATTAACCTTTGTCAACCACTTGTATCTAGTGTCTAGTTTTAGACACACACATGGTTTAAAACTATGAGGCAAATATATGGTTTCCATCTGAAACCCTGCAACTCTCTGTAGTTTATTTGTCACACTGATGTTGACCAGTTTCAAACCCTGCTTATGCAAATCTGCGTTTTTGGTGCATTTTAAAGCGACCACAAGGAACTTTCATTTATGTTGACTCTGGTGCCTCCTGTGGACAAAAGCGGTATGAGCCACCGCCACCTCCTGTATTAAAGACTTTGATCTGGCTAGCCTGCACATTTATCATGGAAGCATATGACAGAAAAGGCGTATTGTCACTTATGTTTGCAGGGTGCATGGCAATGAAATAATGCATCTATTTGTGGCGATGTAAGATTAATAACCGTAATTTGAAATGTGGTGAAAAAAAGTAAACTTTGTTTTATTGCTGCACCACCAGACTACAGTGCAGCTTCTGTCCTCAGGCTGTGATGCTCCTGACCATTCCAACGTTGTTGAAGCTGTCTATCGGTTTGACCGACGTGTTTGCAGGCGTCTTATGCTGCCTTCATGTTTAACACAAAAAAATGACAGGTTATAGAAGCTGCATGTGCAGGTAAAGTGTGAGGTGGAAGTTTTCTTCCTCAGGGCAGACTGTCCTTCAGAGAGTATGATAGATAAATATAATATGTGTCTGGTTACAGGTGTGTGTATGTGTGTGTGTGGTGGGTAACTATTTATAAAGAAACCTATTTTGGGAGTAGGTCTAAAAGGTTATGGTAAAGTAGTACAAGAGGATAGGGAGAACTTGGCGGGGATGAATCGGAACATCTCTCTCATGTAAGAAAAGAGGACCCGCAGATCCAGTTAGGCCTGAGCAGAGCTAGGACTCGAGGCAACACGCTCTCCTCTTCAACCTCAATCTTTCGCTCACTCTGTGACATTTACCTCATCATTTTCTCTCAAGTGCAATTTTTGGGGCCCTTTAACCCATTTTTCTCTGAATTGGGATTTTAGGGATCACCCACGTAATCTGTCTCTGTCTCTCAGTAGGGAGACAGACGATCAAACCAAAGGCTCCGGTATTTTCAAGGTCAAGAACAAAACCTTCAAGATCAACATTTACCGACAGTGTCAACTCAATACCAGCACTTTAAATATAGCAGCCTGGTCAGTGGCCCAATACTTCTCAGTTTGACACCGTAGTTAACCATCTAGCATAATTTCTGGAGGCGCCCCTTTAACGTAACATAAATTCTCTAAGTGATGTGACTGAACTTAGAGCTTAGGCATCATAGATATTTTAACACATGCTAACACTGTCAGCCAGAACAGTGCTTTAAGTTGAAGGAAACTATTTCACATGGTTCATTTTGGGAATGAAGTTGTACCAGTGACTTCTCCTTTATGGTGCAGTCTATACTCCGACGGAGGAGAGTTAAATTAAATTAGCCAGTCCAATATAGTTAATAAGCCCTGTTAGTTTCTCACGTTTTGGAAATTTGTAGGTCTTGGTTTCATGAGATGATGCAGGAAACAGCCATGAATGACTATATAAAGTCTGTTTTCGGTGTCGGTGCAGGTGTCTCTTTCAACATCTGCTCCTACGCCCTCACTGGTTTATTTAAAGATGAGATCAAACCTAACTTAAGCACACAGTTGATTCTAATCGACGTCTTGTTCTCTCTGCCCTTCTTGATCTTCTTCCTGATACTGGCTTTGACTGTGTACCAGGACATCCTCCTCCCGCCCTTCATCCTTGTCCCTCCTTTCTTTCCCTCGACTTTCTGGTCTGTACTTATGCGCGCTGGCGTCCCTGAACACAGGCGATGGTGTCAGCAGGGACTAGTAAAACTGTCACGTTGGGAATGGAAGGCGCGTGGCCCACGAGGAGAGCGATTAGAGCCCTCAGGAAAAGGTCGTGTTTTATGGCCCCTTCTTTTAACCCCTCCAAATAGAGGTGATTATGAAGGAGGGCGCAAATCCTGCGACCCACTGTCCCGCAGCAGTGGGTTGTGTTCCCCCTTAACCTGATGTTCCCACAATATCAGTCACACTGCCTTGTACTGCCATGACAGTCATGGCTTCTCGATGCATAACAGCATCCATTGCCCTCAGTCCCTACATGTCTAAACGATGCCTGGCGACGAGGCGAGTGACACACCTATCTTGGACAACATGTTTTGTTTTGTTATCAGATATGGCTGGAAGCAGCAGTTGATATCAGTGCTTGAGACGCATTGCAATTCTCCTGTCTGCCACGTTGGACGGCAAGCAGCGATTATGTTTCGGATCTCGACAGGAAATTTGAACCGCTGTTTTCCTCTCCCTTCCCCAAGTTTAGAGTCAAGATCTGTAACTGAAAGACATTTGTACTAAAAGCTGGTAGATTTTCAATAATTGGGACTCACATCATGTTGAGGGATCAGAATCCCAGGTTTTTTGTCGCGTCGATTTGTATTTCGGAACGTACTTGACATTTGAACTCAACTCTTGGGAGTTGGGAGGAAAATGTGATCATTTTCTTATAGTCATCATTCACTTTCTGTAAAAGAATATCCACTGTATAATCCTTTTCTCAAGTAGTTCACTTTGAAACCAAACTCTGTGAAAACTGAGCAGAGGTCAATTCAGTTCGATTTTCTATTTAAAGGAGGGTACAGCGGGAAGGATAGGTTTTGAGTTAAAGCATGAAAAGGGGTTGGGTACTTGGAGTTCTTGTCACTGGGACAGAGACCAATAGCCACAGGGGCTCGGATCTGAACCACATCTGAGCCACTTGTGTTCTAGTGCCAAGTGCAAAGTGCTACTACAGTAACACTTCTGTCCTCACCTCGAGCTCATTCCTGGAATCTTCAGCAACACATGTCAGCAGCTTCTAAACTCGCCCTCTGGCCTTTCAATTGAATTCGGGGTCGTTTTATGTTTGATCCCACATTGGCAGTCTATGTTAGGACTGCAGACAATGATTTGCTATAGGTCAAACAATAGAATGTAAGTGGTGTTAGGACCAACTGACCTTTGTTGGCAACCGTTGAGCGCTGAGAAAACATGATGACAGCAAGAAATATGGTGGCCTGTAAATAACAGAAAAAGTCATGTGATTGTGGAACAAAGATCCAACAGAGTTTCTGCATTAAATTTCTTCACTCATTAACTACCATAACAAACTGAAGGCTAAGTGCATGTGAGTGCTGCAAAGATCCAGCAAACAAAGTAAAGAGGGAAACTTCTGCAACTTCCAAAGCTTTAATAATAAAAGAGGCTTGAATCAATATCCGTTACAGGAGAAAGTCTAATGTTTAAGTGCTTTCAATGGCAACAGGACCTACATTACTCCACTTGGTGGGGCGGCACCTCTCTGTGTGGCCAGCTACAGGCCTGAAGCTGGGAAAGAACAAAAGGAAGAGGGTGTCTATTATTACCTCTCCGCAGTTTCTGGGGACAAGGGAAGGGCTGAGCGTCCACAAAGAGAAAGCCATGGGCCTAAGATGATTATTCATCAGTGGGATCAATTTTTATTTGGGACAGGCACCTGTCGCCACGTAATGGTAGAATAATGCATGCTGCTGTGGCAAGACGAATGAATTTGTCTGGGATTGAGGTAAACTGGAAGTATTCCAAGCATTCTGGGATGTCCTCTTCTTGTGTTTGAGTGTGAGCATTAATAACCGTGCGGGGATGCCAAGAGGCAATTCTGATGCCACTGGACAGCATACTGGGTCCCCACCTCGATGCAGCTGAAAGCTCATCTAGTGGAGCCATGTCTGTCAGTTATTGGCATCCAGCGTGTTTGGAACAGATTATTTAGTGTACAATTAAGAGGGATTCTTTGGTAGAAAAGAACTCAAAAACCGGCGCTTATGTTTTTTCAATTTCAGGTTAGTAGGATTTCGGATGATCTATGTCTAGAAATTGAATATTCCTAATTATGTTTTCATTAGTGTAGAGCCACCTGAAAGTTGGGTAAGCATGAGCTCTGTATATCGAGGAGCAGGTCCTCTCTTTTTTGCGTAATTGGCAGCAGCACTAGATGCCGCAGCATGTGATCCTTTGTTTGGCTATGCCTTTGTATCATTTTACGTGTACAGTTTACAGTGACAGTGGTGGCTAACGTACCACATGAAATTTGGGACAGTCGGTCCAGAGATGGCCAAACACAGACTCATCATTGTCGTTCCAGACTGTTGATTTTTCCACTGAAATGACAACTGTTGCTGGCAGATTTTATTAGCTGTAGCAAGCTAGCAAACTTCAGAAGGAGAATAGTTACATGCTCATCACCTGTTGGCGCAACAGCATTGATGAACAGATCAACGATCACACTGACTCCACATGTAAATAGCTTTTGATGGCCTCATACATGATAACCTGTTACGCATACAATTTGGTATTTAACTAATAATCTGCTATATCTTGGTAATGTCAGGAATGTCTTGGCTAATGTAACTGAAGTGACTTACATACATCACTTCCTTTCATTTTTGCTCTGGTGTTATTGCTTTTGAAATACGACAAAAAAAAAGAGACACCAACCTCTTTAAATAGTTAGTATCACTCTTACTGCCACCTCATGTGCATCTTTTCAGCAACTTAGGGATTCAAACAGTAATTTGGTGTTGGTCAGTAACAGTGAAATGCTCAACGTGCTAAAACAACAAATTCAATTTGTGCTAACTATCTCAAAATCATGTCTCTTAAGTTGCTGTAATTGGCTTTTCCTGGAAGGCAGAGAGGCTCTGAAAACGTGAGCATCATTTGTAAAAAGCGAGTGCTCTAATGGAGGTAAAACCTGATTTAAAGGTAATGAACTAAAACTTGATAAACTGCCAACATGGTCTTTTAATTGGTACGAACCTTAAGGGAGGAAGTTAAAGCATGTTGTAAATATTTTATGATTAGAAAGAAACACATTAGTAGCTCAACAGCAAAGTGATTCTTTAAAACTGTCACGATAATGAGATGGGAAGTGAAAGTTCAGGAGGAAACTGGCTGCAGAGTAAAAACCTCTCTTGCTCTGGAGGTGTCCCATCTCATTTAGTTCCACTAGTTTCCCCCCATGACTGTGTGCAGAATTGCTCTCTAATACGCTGCTGTAGCCACATGTCGTCTGAGCTCCCAGAAACTGGCTGCACACTCCCCGGCTCTCCAGTCGGGCACGTATTCCCAGCTCAGGTACTGGCAAGAGCAGCGGAGCAGGCAGCCTCACCTGTAGAGGAAGCAGGGGTGATCAGTCAGGAACAGGAAGAACACCGGGGCGGAAAACACAGGCACACTGGGGAGCAGCTCAAGCCCAGGCATGTCTCCCGGTGTTCACTCTGCGCTCTGTGTCTCTCTGACTTTGGCCCACATTCACAACCTTTTTTTTCCCATGAGCAGGATATTTTATCAGCAGGACGATCCTCAGAACCTCATTCTTTAGGTAGATTGTGGTGCATCTTTGGCGTCACATGGGCCTAATTTTCCGGCTGGTATGACTACAGTTTCAATTTGTCTTATGAACTTGGTCGAACCCTCTCTTCCCAATCATCCTGCCATCTTTGGCTTGTCTTGGGGCGTGTTTGTATAAAGTGACCTCTGAATGCTTGAAAACTGGCCTCATGCTTCCCAGTTCCCAAAATAAAACGTGGGAAGTTAACCAGGGCGAGTTCAAATTTTCTATGTCGTAACATTTTGACAATTTATTTCTACATTTGGTATCACATCACATTCACATTACATGTATAAGAGCAGACTTTCATGATGGGAGGTGGAGTGGAAAGTGTTGGATTTAGAGCTAGGCAAGGAGACTGCCAAGCCAGTGACCACAGTTCAGGACAGTGCCTCAACAATTTCCAGCCGTGTTTGCCATGACAATATCTGATGTTTTTTAATGAGATTTTTTGCCATTTCCCCAAAACAAATGTGTTTTGCGGCAAAACAAGATGTTCTCCTTACCCTAACCAAGTGTTTTTTATTTCTGCCTAAACCTAACCAGAGCATAAGCACAACATTGTCACAACATAAATTGGAAAGTTGAACCTAAAGACACATAAAGTGACAACATAAAGAAAGCTTTTTAACACATCTTCGGTTTACAGAAACGTACATTGTCGACATTCATCTGCCGACTACGTTGAGCACTTGATGACTCACCACAGTCATTTTGTGTAATGATACATGTGAAATCTGTCCGTGCTCAGAGGATTTAGACCATTTAGACAATTCTCTCTTTGGCGATCATCTGTAATCACATCATTAGCTTTGTTTTGTACCACATTGTTCAAAACCCATCTTACCCCCACAAACTTCTGCTGAACTGTTCTTTTGGCAGAAGGGTAAATTCACTTTGTTTGTGCTCTCTCCTCTGTACTTCCTTCTTTCCTCATTATTCTTTCCCCGTCTTCTTTGTCTCCCATATAATCCCCACTGAAATGGTACATATCCCCTCACTAGGCAGGGTAAGACGAGATGTGTGGCCATGTTGCTCCAAGTCTGCCTGGCATTGATCCTCCTGGCAGAGCCTGCTCTTTAGTCTCCTTTCAGGGAAAGGCTTTTGCACACTTTTTAACGAGACAGTGTGGCTCTGCTTCCCCCGGCCACACCGGTGCATAAAACACCAAAGCTCCCAGTGAGAGCGCCTGTTTGGCTGCTACACACAGCAAGGTTCTGGATGTGTATCCAGAAATCCTTTTTTGTTTCAGGTGTTTGTTGTGCGGCTCATGTGGCCTCTCTGTTTTCCCACCTTCACACCCCTGGAGGAGTGCTGTTGTTTGAATGTGGGTATTTTTAGAACATTAATGAATTGAGTTACGGTGTAAAATGGCTGCCACGGGAGGTCAGACGCTGGTCATTTGTCATCAGGGTGAAGTAAGCGAGCTTGAAACACGAAAATAGCTCTGTTTGGAGTGCCAAGTCATCTCAAGCCAATCTACTGGAACCAGAGGGCCCACTATTTAGCAGGCCAGATTGGGGAGCCAGGCTCTCCATTTCTTCCAGGGTCTCCTTCATCTTTTCCTGCCACACATGGCCCTAAGGCATTGTTCGCCAAACACAAAGACATAAATATCCTCCACCATAAGAACATGTCCCTACCAACTGTCTGATAGTGCCTGTGAGCATTGCACAGTAGTGTATATAAAGTGCCTTCAGTCCCCACAGTGTTTGAGGAGCCTTCGGCATAAAATGTCCTCCTTTTTCACCTGCAATTTGAAGGTATTCCCCCAGCTCGGTTTTCCTGTCTGTACATTTATTCCAACCCCGCAGACAATTTTCACATTTACATAAAAGAAAGACATTTGCAGTCTAAGTTGCATTAAAGGACACGTTCATCTAGTTTACCTAAATAGACATATTTGCTTTTCTGAGGCAGACAGTT
>CAEMYA010000112.1:2965283-2990539 GCA_903131615.1 Diplodus sargus
CACACACACTCCCCTCTGTCTCTCACGGATGGAAATGACCTTCAGACATCAGAGAATTTGGAAATCACAAACCCGTTGGAGAGTCGAGGGAGGGATGGATGTCGATGGTTTTCTTGGCAGATCCTGGTTCTCGTTTAGAAGTTTGGGAAGTGTGTGCTTTCATTACAGAAGGTGATACCGAGACCCACTGGAGGGACAGACAGGCAGACAGACAAACAGACAGACAGGCAGGCAGGCAAACAGAGGGAGAAAGATTAGACGGAGAAAGAGTCAAAGGCAAAAAATAAAAGGCTACAGGATCCCAGACGGAGGCTGGGTAATGTGAGAATCCTCCTTTATCCATTCTCTTTCTGACTCTCCTTCACTTCTTCTTTTTATAACCTCCTCCTCTCTGTCGCTACTTCTTCAAGATCCACGCATATGCAGCGGGGATACATTCTGACACATCCATTAAACTGCTCCGTGACAGCATGCCACTCACTCTCCCAGCCGCTCATTCACAAACAACAAATGTGCCCACACACACGCGTACAAAGGCTGACACACACGCCCTCAACCTCCATCTCTGCTTGATCTCTTATCATATCCCAGAACGCCGCACAGTTTCCCTCCCTCTGGCGATTCATTTCATGTTAACACAACATCAATCTGCGGGGCTGCCCTCTCGCTCCACACATCCATCCATCGCTGGGCTGCTTATCTCAGTCACCTTCGGGGAAAACAAACGATGTTTATATCCATCCTGCATCAGCCGCTCGGATTGCCTCCACCTCCCTGTGTTTGTGGATCCCGACACGCCGCACCGACACTGGTTAGATCATAGTACAGTATGTGCAGACGAGTACAGCATCTGTCCTGCTGGAGCGTTCCTGAGCAACACACTTCCCTCTTCCTGAACTCTGAAGAAGCCTAACAGATATTATGTATTATTTAAAGGAGGCTTTTTTAACTGCAAAGAACAGTCACACATGTGAGAAGTTGCAAAGAAGACTTTACTAAGCATATTTAGAGGCCTCCATATGCGGTGAGTGTGTTAACATGTACACAAGTATCATTATCAATCAATCAGTCAATCTTTATTTTTATGGAGACGATTCAAAACACACAAATTGAGCAGGTCCAGGCCATACTCCTTCATTAATTTATTTACAGAGACTCAACATTTACCCCATGAGCAAGCGCTTGGTGACAGTGATGGGAAAAAAAATGAAAACATAAAAGCAGAACCGGACTCAATGGTGGGCGGATACCTGCCAAGAACATAACTAAACCTAACAACAATACACTGTCTAACAAGAAAATAGATCTATAGATATATCTTTGACCCTTCATCGGTTCGGTTATCATGCTTGCACTGTCCTACAACAGAGTCAGTGGTTTCGACCTTGCAACCGGCTGTTACGACGTCAGCAAAGTTACATACCTGGGCCAAGTGGTAACAACTGAACCATCTCTGTGACATGCGACTGATCTGCATCTTCCAATAAAGGCAAATTATGGATAATGGATCATATTCAAATTATGCAAATACAGATATTGACAATCAGGTTTCTAATTTTCCATGTAAATGTTCAAAACCTTGAAAGGATTAAAACCAGAAAAATATTAAAAACAGGTCACCTTGTGTTTGTATTCCTTTGCGCACTGGTTAAGTTTAAATCCCTGTCCATCCAGACTCATGATATTGCTTGTATTGAAGACCTTAAAGACATTTAATAAAATGTTAAATGTATTTTGTCAGAGCAGTTTCAAGGTGGGCACCTAGGATTAGTGTCAGCAAATCAGCATGAAATTCTATCTTCCTGGGTTATGGTTGAACGATGTTTTTGGTTTTTTTTGCAGGACATTGTGATGTCATACTGAACTTGATCTCTTTGTAAATTTTAGTTAGGTAAATTCCATCACTGTTTATTCTAATATTTGCCACATAAACAACCTCCTGGCAATCCCCTCGTAGGACAATGTGCCTTACACCACAAAAACGAGACAAGGAATGTGACAAAGGCGAGTCCAAGGCGATGATCTAATCCCTAAATTCCCTAGATCCCAATCTGACATGTATCTGTCGGATGTGCAGGAACGGGTCTGATCAACAGAGGTCCTACTTGCCAACACACAGGACCCGAAGGATCCAGTGCCAGTGTGTTAATGTCAGACAACGCGGAACACCCCCAGAAGTTTTGGCGACACAAGGGGATCCTGCACTATACAAAGCAGATGGGTTCACTGCTGTGGCTTATTGGCCTTCTTGGTTTCAAAAAATCGGTTTCCACCGTGAAAAAAGAATATCTGTTGAACCCCATCCTCGAGTCCAAATGGACGTTCTTGCCAAATATGAAGAAATTCCCTCAATTTGATATCAGAGAAAAGGCAAAGAAATGAGCGTCCTACTACCACGCACGAAACAAACCAGTTTTTACGTGTCATCCAAGAGATTATGAATGCAAAAGTGTTTTTATCTGTTGGATCTAAGCAAACGGGGGGAAAACAAGACGCGAGAAATATTTCAAACATGGATGACAGTGAACAGTCTCTCCGCAAAGGTATTTATAGCGTTGCACCCAGTTGTTCACAGGTAAAGTGACAGAAGCAGTTGTGCAATTAAAGAGATCTTAACAGAGACGTTCAAAGACTGCACACTTTCTCAGCACTTCAGGATCGTGCGCGCCGGACGGACTGCTGGTTTTCGGAGAGCTTTACAAAAATAGGCAGCGGCGGGGAGTGATGGTCTAATGGAACAACTGTAACAGCGTGTTCTGAAAGTGTTTTAAGTCAGCAAATCAAGCAAAACCTTGTTCGGATCCAGGTTGAGTAATTATTGTGTTAGCAAAATCAACATTATATGAGAGTTCTGCAGAGAGTCTTACTTTTATTTCTATGTCCATTCTTTCAGGTTATAAAATAGGGGATTTGAGTTTGTGGTGGGCTGTTGGTGCTGGTGAAGCAGTCTCTGTTCTAATCACTGCTGGAGGGCCCTCCTCGTTCCTCTGTGTGCTGTTCTCCTCAACAGCTTCTTATGTGATGGCTCCTCTCACTCCCTACAGGCTAATTGGCCCTAACTCGATCTGAAACGGCAGATAGGTTCACCCATAATGCCTAGCGTTGATATCTATCCACTGGGGGCTGCTCCTCTGTGTTTCAGCAAAGGCAACTCACTGACTGTGCGTGTGTGTGTGTGTGAGCGAGAGAGAGAACGAGACAGAGTGTGTGTGTTTAGGTAGTGAGGGGATGAGCGGGGGTAGCAGTGACTGCATGTCTGCTTGTGCACCAGTGTGTGTGTGTGCTTATAGGTTTGTTGTGATGGTGTGTGTGTGTGTGTGTGTGTGTCTGTCTACAAGTGCGTGCCAGACAGTCTGCATGGTACAGCGCAAACACACCAAGCGCTGGCTGTTCCCAAATGTCACTCTGTGCTGTGCAGGTTGCCTGGCAGCGCGTCGAGGTTGAGCGAACGCGCTAATTTGACGAGAAGCCACGCTGAAAGCGAAATTGATGCAGGTTTGCTCACTCCTTATCCAGATTATCATAATTCCAGACTTTATTATGCAAGATTAATATTGGAAAATAGCAAATCCCATTACCGTAATTGCCATAGTCTGGGAGGTGTCTCTGTCAGCTGTTTGGCACGACATCATTAAGAAGAGGTAAATGTCAGTCTGTAAAGGGACTGACACTTGGCTTTTTACGGCTTTTCAAAGATTTTGTGGGCATTGACGTGCTTTACTAGACTCTATATTGTGGCTAATGATCCTCAAAAACAGTAACTGCATTGGCATGAGAAAAAAATCTTCTAAAATGATGGCTCTGCCACAAATCCTGCCTTTGTAGAGTATAATGGTGAGTTTAGTCAAGATTGTGTCACACCCTTACTGCTGTTTTTATGGCCGTCTTTGTTGATGTATTGGGTTATATTGCAATGTACAGTAGTACAATGTAAGGTATGCAAAGGACGCGCAAACATAGCAATGTGTACCATGCACATTAACACTGTAATTTGTAGTGAACTCTGTATATAAATGACAGTCAGTCTTCAGTCCCATCATAGTGATGCCAGTGAGGAAAGGTCTCTTATTCTGAGCCTTGCCCTCCATAGGGGAGGTTCAGGTTCAGCTCCAGACCGGCTCCGTAGGAGTCGCTGACCACTACTGTCGTGGCGATATGAGCTGGCAGTATTTTCTGGCTGAAACACCAGTCAGTATGGTGGTATGTGTAGAGTTGGGGTAGTTAAAAATAATGAGCTGCGTGGGTTGGCTTTCTACCAGTCGTCTCAGCTGGTGATACCACGGAGCTCAACAGAACTTTATCTGTGGAAACAAAAGAACAATTCACCACAAGCATGAGATAAACTAATACTTACCTCCGGCTGCTGACAGACATCTGAGGGGTGAAACAGCGAGCCCACCATCCAGACATGAAGGTGTTCATGGAGCTGTCTTGTTTTTTTATTGATCATGGCTAATATTGCACAACAGATGTTTTTAAACTCAAGTCCGCTTGCTTATCCTGAGAATTACAAGCATAAATATGGTAAACAATTGGCTTCAACCGGCTAAATAGACAAGTTATTTAATTAAACCCGGCCTTTATAAAGTAAACGTTGGTGGAACAGTGCATTAAGACTGCTTCCCTCTAAGTTGCGCTTTTTCTACTCTATTCTTTCTGCCGTGATCCAGTTAGTCAGACTGGCACCATTTCTATCTACATTCACATGTCCATTACAGACTAAATGAATGAGTAAGCTCACTGTGTTGACGTAGGAAAAGATCCAGTTCTCTTTTTGACTGTGGCACCATCATCAGTACCATTTGGAAGCACCGGGTGGAGGCGGAAGTTGTCTGTTTCCACTTTTAAAAGCTTATTGTTAGTCTGTGTGAAATACTGCATGGGAGGTGAAGTTGTAGCTCTGAAATAAGTTGAATTGTCAAGTTAATGACAAGTACAGTAACTTTCATTTGTCAAGTCTGGCGGCCCATGTTGACAAAAGATGATGATGGTGAAACAAAGTAAACATGGTTCTGGTGCCGTACCACCAGACTACAGAGCAGCTTCTGTCCTCAGGTTGTGAGACTCCTCAATTCATCCTCAGCACTCTGACATTAACAATAGTTTTAATTTTATGCATTGGAATCTGACCTTCTGATGGACATTAAGATTAACTATGAAAAATAAGCATAAATCCAAACTTCAAAATATTTGTTTAAAGAAACGTATCATTTGAACTATCGTGGCAATTGCTAAATTTTAGAATTCCTAGTAATTTAGACTGAGCCAGGCTCAGAGAAAATTATACTCAATTGTTACCCAGCAGATCTGTGTGTCACTATACACTAAGTGCAAAGTAAGCATAGCCACAGGGGTTAGTGGGTAAATGTCATCATCTGCTCATGTCTACCAGGAACTGCGTAAATCGCACGCTGTGGACTGTACATGCAAAATGTAAGTGTTGAACACGTACGCCAAGGCACACATCAGAGAGTCTGACTCTCTATGAGCTTTGGTCATGTGGCCTGTCATCATCATCATCATAGTGTTTTATGACATGAGAAAGAATGTGTTCAGGTTCAAGTTCAGGGCACAACAGCTACTGATAGGAACTTACTTAACTTAATTTTTTCTGTGTTCAAAACACATCTGACACACACACTTCTATCAGTTTAAACTTTTGGAAGTTGTTTTTCAAGATTCTTCCAACAAATCCAGTCTTCAGTAGATTTAGGGCGTTTTCACACCTGCCTTGTTTAGTTCAGGTGAATCGAATCCTGGAGCGTTTAGCCCCTTGGTGCAGTTCGTTTGGGAAGGTGTGAATACATCAATCGCACTCGGGTGCGGACCAAAACAACCGGACCGAGACCTCGTGGAAGAGGTGGTCTCGGTCCGGTTCCAAACAAACTCTGGTGCAGTTCGTTTGTGGTGAGAACATGATCCAACCTTGATCCGACCGAACTGCAGGAAGCAACAGTGCTTCACCCCGAATTTCCACTGGATACGTGTCTGCTGCCTTACGGCTCCGATCTGGTTTTGCTCCACCGTCAGGCAATCGCCACCTGTTGCAGTTTGAGTCCGCCACGGCACAGTACCGTAGACACGATATTCACATGATCACTCGCGACCGCAGTTATAGGTATGTGTTATAAAAACAACAGAAGGAAGTGTTCCCGACCGAAGGATTAGTAGAAGAGCCTGTGTTTGTCTCTTTTTGAGATTTGTGTGCTGTATCAACACGAAGTGTTTTATTTTGAAAAGTAACCGGATGTCATATTGTTGTTTTGGTGCTTGACTTCCTGTCTGGTCCATGCTAAATTTAGCTGAATTGCTGCGTATCCTCGCGCATCACACATTTAGGTCCGCTTGTAAATACTGCCATGTGAACACAAACCAAACTCGAGGCAACATGCAACATTGTAACAAGTTGGTCCCTGATTCGGACCAGAGCAAACGAACTATAGGTGTGAAAACGCCCTTAGTACATTTTCATATTCGTGGCCAATCACTGTGCCAAACAGGAAATTATCTGCCATCCTTTGAAAAAAATGTACCTGACAACACAGCAATATCTGTCCTGTTGTTTTTGTGCCGCTCGCAGGGGAAGAAATGGTAATGTGCATCATACCATAAACGCATATTCATGCCCCCAGAGGACGAACCCTTTCCATTTTAATCCCTCAAATTGTCTTTCCACAGAACCATCCTCAGGACAAGATGTCCAATATTCAGGCCAAATACTTGTAGGGCCCTGTTTTTGTCACAGCACAACACCCAGCTCAAGCAGCAGGGTCTGACAGTTTGGTATTTCCCTGACCTTGAAATTCATCTGTGTGTATTTTGGTGCCAAAACACAGCGCACACGCTGCACAGGTAGGAGGAGAGGAACAAACAGGTGGGAGGTTCATTCCAGTGAGGCAGTGCAAAGTGAGCTGGTGGTATTTTTCGCCGAAAGTATGGCTTAAATGTTGGGCTGAGAATAGATGTCTCAGAATCAGAGGATTTTGTCAACAAGAGCAAAGCAACGACCTGCAGTAAGTGCACAGGAACAACAGAATAATGCTTAAAATGTAAAGTGATGCGATTGGCTGAGTGTATTCATTAATCATCACACCCTCCAATTTTTATTCCACTTCACCCAGCTCTTTTGCACTTTGCGCTGCCGAACCAAAATAGTAGGTGGAGACGCCCACACAGCCCGTGCGCCCAAGAACTACCACTTTGCACTTGTCATTGTACTGTACTGTGCTTTACACGGTTAAAACACGGCCATTACTTTATTGTACAGTGGATCTGAAGTTAGACTAACACTCCATGGTTACAATTTATTTATGCTCAGCTGTCGTGGCAGAATGCCATAAAGCTCTCTCGAATAAAATATACCATTAGTACAATAATTACATTTCTGTCAGAAGGCTGATTAGATAGAAATCCTCTGGGAGAGGGAGACAGAGATAAAGAGACGGCGAGCGCAGGAAGGAATAACTGGTGATGCTAAAAGGGAGGCATCGAGAATAGAGGAGCGAAGGAAAAACAAGATAAAAGAAATTATGAAAGGGGAGAGAGACGGAGACGGATGGGGAGTGATGAGAATGAATGTGGCTACTCTCAGCGGCTCTCGCGCCGCGATCCCGGCCATCCATCGTCCAACCATTCCTCGTTGAATAATATAGATAGGGAAAGCTCTCGTCCACATCCATTTAACCAAATCGCACTCTATTGTAGAAAAAAATGTGCTTAATGATTCATGAAGCAGCTCCCATTACTATCACACCAACTTCCAGAGAAGCTGTGAACAACGCGTGGAGAGGACACAGAGGAGGAGCTGAATTGTAGCGGCTCCGGCGTTCATTAGAGAAAGAAAAACAGAAAAAAGGAACAGGGCTGCAGTTCTGGTGGACAGGTGGACAAAAGCACACACCTCGTACGTGCCGGGTCACCGACTTGAATCACAGCTCTAACCCTCTCTGTTGTATTGCCCAACAAAGACATAGCAGCGAACCACCGTTGGTGTGTTTGAGAGGTCAGAAGTCAGTACTGCGCTTCACATGCAATGTCCTTCAAATTCCTGTGCAGCATGGTTTCAGCAGTTGCATACTGGTGCTTCACGCCATCATGCAACATTTGTTGACTTCCGATTTGTTGGACATGTTGGAGGGTAAAATAGCACATTCACCATAAAATCCCAATAAAGCAGAACAATCTAGTTTAAGTGTTCTGAACCTCTGGGGACTCTTGCACCACGTGAACTCTTTCCGTGTTGTCAGAGATTCACTTGATGAAGACAGCCGAGATAGCAAAATTGTTGCGGCTCAGATCTAGCCAACACCAGACACGTCCATCTGGCCCACATACCGCCCAAGTCTGGGGCCAGATCCAGCCCACCAGAATAGAATGATGCACGGCCCAGACTTGGACCACTTCTGGTTTATTCTGGTGGCTCTCGGCTGACATCTGACCGCAGCAAGGACTGCTTGTGGCTTAAGATCTGGCAGGCAAGAGAGGACAGCCCGAGTGCCATCATTGTATGTATCAGTATGTGTGCCGGATGGGGGATCGGGTTCAATTTTGCTATCAGAGAAGGAATTCAATTTGGTTGGTGCAGTTTGTACCAACTGCCTCTATTTAATAACTATATTATGTAGATCTGCAACAAAAACTAATCACCTGGTCCCTTCACCCTTGGGAAAAACTCATCAAAACGCTCTCACCAGATCTGTTTGAGATCTCAGCATGATCTTATATCGCCATATTGGTGTAATAATCAATGTTGCTCCAGGGCCATCCATGAAACTGACCCATCATGTTTTTGGGAAAGTCATAGCTGAGTGATAAATGTTGGGAAAATATGCACATGGGAGAAAGTTGTAGTAGTTGAAAGTATTATGTGTACCACGGTAATGTTGCACGCTATACAAGTAAATACGGTATCTGTATGGGCGGCTGGTTGTTCTCTGCGCCTGCGTAACGAAGGAGTTCCTAGTAAAATAACAAGAGACTTCGACTCCGTCTCCGTGTGTAATTCTTGTACACCAAATACTACAAAAGTGTTTGGCTGTGTTTAACGTTGTGCTTATTTTAATGCAAACCATCTTTTCCAAAACCTAACCAAGCATTTTAAGTTCCTAAACCTAACCGAAAAAGAAAAAAAGAAAACTGAAAAGAAATGGGGAAAAAATTTGATGAAATTAATGTGAAGAGTATAATAATATGTTCCAATCAGGATACAAAATATAGTTTCTGAGTGACAGTCCTGAACATAACTCACTCAGCCACAACAGCTTACTCCAGGTTTGGTTTTGGTACATAAAATTGATGGTCCTGGCGTAACATTAAAGTGTAAAATGGTTGGCTTTGAAGCCTACCTTCATTAACAGTAATGGGAAAATAATTAGAGTCAGTAATTCCACTCAACTCCGAAATTAGATACCACGTGGATAAGTAGAAGAAGACATGTATACAATGTTAAAAGATTGTTAAAAATCGACATTTGAAAGGTAGAGCTGTTCATTAAAGGCGCGGAACATTTCACAAGACGCGGAGCTCTACTATACTTCACTGCACGTCTGAGATTCACCTCTGCACCTCTACTATTGAGTGAAAGCTTCAACATGACACCGTTACCTGAGCGATCAGTCAGGACCAGAATACACATCTGATATGAATAATTCAGCAGGCGAGCCATAAATAGATTTACTGTAGTGGCAACAGACGTGAGGGCTTTGATCCTTTCTGAAGAATAAGCGGCTGTGAAAACCTCCCGGTTGTTGCATCAGACATCCAACAGTGTTACACATTAGCGGCACTGTCGAGTGGAGGTCATCCCACCGGAGTGAGCTGGTTTTGATTTGTGACTCTTGATTTCTCCTAAGTGCTGTCAACGCTTTGCTTCCAAACACTCACGGTAATATATTCAGGTTAACGCTGGCCGAGTATCATCAGTACTGATTTGATTTCGCATTGAAAGTCAGAAGTTTTGTTGCACAAGGTGGTGAACCTCGTGTCCGTTTGCACTTCTGATGTGGTGAACTGGTAAACACCGGTGGACGGCTATTTCTGTCATACCTTTAAATGATTATGTGCGGCGTTAGTACAAGGCTTTAGGACAGTAAAACAGATAAATAATTCAACTCTTGGCCAATTATTTTGCACATTGCTCCCATGGGTGGAGACAAACTGAGCGCTATATTTCCTGGTGACACGGGAAACGAGCTGTGTCAGATTGAAAAGGTGGTGTTTCACATTCAGCCGCGGGACACTCATAAGTCACGAGGCTCAGATCCCAGACCAGCACAGGCCTGATAAAAAAAAAAACCCTCTGCCTTGACCTTCATTTGCATTAACATTCAGGTTTCTAGGCTTCCTGTGTGTGTGTGTGTGTGTGTGTGTGTGTGTGTGTGTGTGTGTGTGCCCGGAGGTGAGAGGGGAGTGTGACTACGACTACATCGCACATGAATTTATTCATTGTTAAGGTTGTCGAGCCCGGGAGACCTGTGGAACGAGCCTGGGTCTTCTCCGTTCGGCGGAGACATCAAATTCCAATTTAGAGGAAATGTGAGCGACGGTGGTCGACAGTCGAAATGCACACCAGACGAATGAGTATGTCACCTCCAAATCACTGCAGGTGATGTGTGCGAAGTGACCTTTCCAGTGTTGGACAGTAAACCATTACTGAGTTGGATTAAAGTAATGGGATTACTTTAACTATTAGGGTTTTGGAGGGTTACTGAATTGAAGGACTCACTTCGATATTTTGGGCAGTCACCTTGTTTGCTGTCTTACCAGGAGTTTGTTGGAGATAGAGAGACTGAGAACAGGAGGGTTCAGGTAGTCTTCAGCAAAAGAAGAGGGAAAGACAATGGAAGATTGTATTACAGGTTGCGTTGAAAGGAAAAGAAATCAGGATTCATTGATTATCTTAAGTTTCCATGATCAGGATAATAGTAGCTCGGGATAATATGATTTCCTGATTTATTTTCAGATTGCAAGTGGGAGCCCACATCTTTCCGAGTCATTACAAAATCCTAAGACTTTCACCATGCCTGGAGGCTTGGCTTGCTAATGGCATGCACATTTAAGAGTTATATTGTCCTAGCCCATTGTATCGTGAAATTGGTCCAATCCAAAGATGTTGTATTGCACGTATGAAATTACTGTTGATTCCAAATTGAAAAGAACAACGGGATGACTGCCTGCAGAATCCACCAGAGGAAGGTGTCTGCCCCGCGGACCAACACCTCCAATGTGACTGCCATCCAGTCTTTGATTATTTTTCACTAGAAATTATTTTTAAGTTGTTGTTTCATCTGTGATGGAAAAGAACATTTCCTTGACAAAATGTAAGGAAAAGCAAGTCCATTGTGTTTTATATTTTGATGATTATTGGGATGATACAGTGAAATGCAATTTTCTTGTCAAGGATATTCGCCACTATTTCTGCCGGATGCCGGAGCACGACGCAGCATTTCAGCCAAATTCAGCACAGAGCAGACAGGAAGTCACACACTGAAACAACAACATAATATCTGGTTAATTTTCTAAATAAAACACTCAAAAAACAGACGAATTCCTGGGCTTCTTTCTAAATTCGTCGGTTAGGAACGCTTCTTGTTGTTGTGTTTATAACACATACATATAACTACGGTCGTGTGTGACTGTCGCGGGGACTCCTCGGCCTCGCAACTCCAGCTGTCTGGCAGTGCCGCGCTGTGCCGGGCTCATGAACTGAGCAGAACCGTACTGGAGCCGGAAACCCAATGGACATCCAGTGGAATCTCAGAGTAACTCTGAGAGCTCAACACACTGCAACTCAAGAAAATACATGCAGACAAAATGCAAGCAAATAAAGAAAATCATCCACACAAATTCGACAAGACGCGTCGAGAAAACCTTCAAAGGGGGAAAATACGACCAAATATGCTAACGCCACTGGTAGCACATGACAATGGAAACTCTGTGACTCCTGAAGTAATTGAAAGTCTGTGAGTAGTTTAGCTAAAGTCAGTATTAATGTCTCCCGGGAACAGTCTCCATCGGCTTCTCCCAAGGTTTCCGTGCCCGGTTGTGTTTTTGTCTATTTGCAAGTGTTTACTTAAGTTTCAGTGTGCTGAGCTCTCCTTTTTCAGTCATTTCAAGGACTGTAAATACTCAAACAACTCAGTTAACATACGAGACAGTTCCTCGCAGACTATCATCAAATTGGTGTAATAGTTTGAATGAGCTAAAAAAATAAATAAAAAAGACATGAAAACAAATATGAAGGCTTGTTTGAGACAGATCTCAAATCTATGTCCTTATTTTCTGACTGAGATGTGTCTATTTGTTAATTTGGCTTGCGACTGGTATTATAATTCCATCACTTAACTGTGTGTGACTTGAGGAGTCAGGCATATCCAACAACACACACTCGCACACACAAATGTTGGAAGTTTTCACACAGGCATCAATATTAAAACTCCAGCCCATCATGACACTCCGTAGCCTGCCTGTATTACATTCTCCGTGACCTTTAGTGGGTCAACACCAAGCCCCACAAGGGATTATATCACTGGCCGGACTTCTCTATATGGCATGCTGGTATACTCACTCACAGTGTGCCCGTGGGCGTCCATCTTGCTGAGCATAATAGCAAAGTGGGACCTGCAATTTCAAGAGGCCTGAGGGGGGAGAGACGGCTGTGCAGGAGCCAGCTCTGCCCTGCAATCAGACTCGAGCAGGGGCCTCCCTGCTGTCCAGCTGGGGACGAGGTAATAACAGGAGTCCTGCTGGGAGAGGTCTCATCAGACTGATTGGTAAAGGACACTATTTTCTTGCTTTTTGCGCTAGACTCCGTGAGAAAACTACAGAAAAAAAGCGCACAGGGCCATTGTACATGGGGCGCAGGCTTTACCCGCCAAGCTACTACAACGCCCCACACCTGAACTTTAGGGCAGTTATTTTGATAAAAAGCGACAGCACACAGCTGACCGCCCAAGTGCTGAAAATGGTGAATGTTTACATTTTCCTGACAAGCGACCTCCTGCTGTCGTGTGAGTAGTGACTGTTATCTCTCAGATGCAAAGGCAGATGGCGGGAGGTTTCGGCCTTTCGCGCCTCTCTCTCAGTTTATTTCAACTACAATCGTCCCCAAATCTTAGTTTCTGTGGCCTAAATTCAAACAAGCCTTTACAGGGGAGTGAGAAGATTGTAAAACTTTCATTGGAATAACACTTGTTCTTGCAATTCATTTCAAAAGCAGTGCAAAATGACCCATGCTGTCATTTTGGGCTCCTGCATACAGTCCATCTAAAGTCGATAGATGTGGAGCTGAAAGGCATAAAATCTCTGCATATGTCAGTTTAAATGAGCACCGCGGTTTCACAACGTCAATGTAAAGCTGTGGAGCTTTGCGGCGGAGAGCGCTGAAGGCCGTCCGGAAGATCTGCAGAAGCTGTCTTCACTATAACTTCGGCGCAGGCTGTCATATCACCCTGCACCTGTACCCTGCTTCTGAAATGTCTAAATGTGTAAACCCTTGCTGCCTCCAGTTGGTGTAACGGACACTGAGCGCTGCCAGACAAGATGAGGGTAAAGAGTTTCAGGTACGAGTCTCTGGTTCGCTTCAATGTTGTTTCGAGAACGTCGTGTTGTCAAAACACATCAGCATTCAGCTCAGGGCCGATGGGTGCAGGCGTTGTCGGATCTGGCCTTGTCTTTTGTCACGGCGCGCCTCAGCCGCCACTTACACGTTCCTCATCGCCATAGCAACAGTGTTTTTTTGTTTTTTTTTCTCCCCTACCTCGTCTCTTCTCTGCGAGAGCCGCGGCCCTGAAGATGTTGAATAATGCTGATCTGCTGTGGGATTCGGTGAATGGAGCAGACACAGTGCAATGAGTTTGTCATGGAAAATGAGAGATCCGCCCGTTCGACATGATTCAATTCATCAGATGCAGACATGGCGAGTGATTCGGAGCCCTTGGCTGTGAAAATGATAGCAAATCTGCGGATTAGACCCCTGGGACTTTTAGGCTGCAAAACGATTAAGTTCACATTTTGAATTGTCACAGACAATCACCTGAGATAGCGGTAAACTTACCATCCTCCACAGGAAACAAGCGCATGTGTAGCCTACTGTGTGTATACATTCTTCAACAATAAAGGCAGTAATAGTGTTATATACACATTGTGCTGGCCAATATTGATGGATTTGTTAAAATCATTATCAACATTATTTAGGGGTCAGTGTGACAGGGTGAATTTTGATACATGAAAGAAAACTAAGAGATCACTTTAAAGCAGACGACCTCTCAACTTTTCCTCCTCCCAGTGTTTCCCTGTGGATTCCGTGTTAGCGCTGCTGTTGCTAAGGCAAGGTTAGCAACATGGCGACTGCTAGCAGCCTGGCTCCTGTCCAGACAAACGTAAGAATCCAGCTTTGACAGAAACCTTGATCTCATTGCAATGAAAAGTGAGTGGAACACCTGGTTGTGTTAGTAGTAGTAGGTAGGTTACATACTGATTAGAACCGTCTCAAGTCCTGGTGATGAGGGGAAACACATAACAGCGAGGGAACAAACTTTGAATGAATTAAATTGAACGCTGTCTTTCTTGTTTTACCTCAGCTTCTATCCCTCTCCCTCTTTATCTTCTTTGCCTCCTCTGTCAGGGGGTTGTTTCCTGGGGATAGTGACCGGGGAAAACAATGCCTCTGTGGGCAGACAGAATGCCATAGTGAAACCGAGGCTCATATGGAGCCAGTTTATAGGTGAATGGTGTCGTTTTTCTACAGCCATTACACTGTGTGATCTACTTCAGAGTGATAAATGATTGAAGCAAAAAGTTGTCTTTTTCTAGTTTAGAGCTGCAATATGTAAGAGTTGGCCTCTGTTGATTAAGACTCAAAACAAATAGGGGCAGTGTATCACTAGAGTAAGCTAACTTGCTAAGCATAAGCAGCACTTTTATTCTGTTTTTTTAACTGTATTTTTTACAATATATTTTATTTGGTTTACTTTCCTTTTCTTACTTTTCACTATTTGTTTCTACTGACCTGAAGAAGAAGCCATTCACAATTTCTTTGTACATGTGTAAAGTGACAGCAAAGGAATATTCTATTCTATTCTATTCTATTCTATTCTATAAGCTAGGTAGCTCAGTTGGCCGAGCAGCTAGTGGTCCAGCCTGGAAGCTCTGAGCACCAGGAAAGTGTATATACCACTAGCACAGAAGCTTTGGACCAGGACAAGCTGGGGTCAGCTGGTTAGCTTAACATTGGTTATTTGGGCCTACCAATCATACTACTATATCCAGATAAAGTATCAAACCATCTCTTAAAAGGCAACCGAAATATAAGGAATGACATCTAGTCTATTCAGACATTTTCTAGGGGAGAACCCCGACCCTCCAGTAAAATTGCCCCAGCCGCATTTGAAATGCTACCCACGCCCACGGCTGAAGGCACCAGTCTCACATTTCCTGCACAGTGAGTGCCATCTGACCTTGCTGTATTTCACAAAAATTCATGAGTCCAATGCAAAATTGCGTAAAACTGCTGCCCCATTCCGGAGCAATCAGCTTTGACCTTGAACCAACGTGCGAGACGTCACCGCACAGTTTATTTATCAGAGCCTGGAGGTGAACGCTACCTTCTCCCCCGCTGATCTGATAAACGGCGATCTGGTACAATTCATATCATTCGCATCATCACGCGGGCGCACCTGTGCCGCGACGAGGGAGGAGAGCGTTTTACCCAGACCGCTCCGCCTCGCACCTCGGCCAGCCCAGCTATTTGTGCTTGTCCCACTTTGCTTTTGGCTTTTGGCTAAATTAAGCCAATGAAATCTGGAGCAGGAAGCTCGTCAGAACACAAATAATAGCAAAGTGACAGATAACAAGGCTCATTAATCGCAGACGGCACATGTTGTTTCTGGCTGGTTGTGATTGAAGGGAATGGCTGCGGAAGTCAGCGGGTGGTGGTGTGTGTGCGTGTGTGTGAGTATGTGTGTTCAGAGCGTTCGCGCGTGGACTCGGTCACACACAATGGGGGATATGTATAGCGGTTTGACTGGGCTTGTTTCTCTCTTTTATTCCTACTCTCCATATAATTGCATGTTTGTTTCTTTTAAATGACAATAATGTATTCATGTATTCAGGAAAGCTTGGGAGGGCTGAGCAAATGCCTGCCAACTAGGCTTTTAATCACAACAGAAAAAAAAGGGCCGGATACTGACATCAGTTTCTACACTGTAGTACAGAGGCTGACACACACACACACACACACACACACACACACACACACACACACACACACATTTGCGCACACAAATCATGTGTTTCTCTCCTCTTAACTGCAAATTGATGGCAGGAGGAAGGAGCACTCCGGTCTGTGTTTTACCAAGCTGGATGTGCTACTTTGCTTTGTGTGTTCTTTTTCCAAACGCCCAACACATGGAACAACACACGCTGAAAAGAATTCGTAAAATGGGAGCAAAGTCTGTAAAGAAACATACACGCGGCTAAAATGGTAGTCATCCATGTTTGCGCAAATGTTAGCACATAAACACATTTCCGTTTTGGTCTGTGGACGCTCGGTTGATTTTATTCCTGATCCCTAAACTTATAAAAGGCATTGGCTACATTCATTGACGCATTTTGAAAAAACTGATGGGGGCATCTCACAACCTCACAAAATGACAATTTCATATATTACGTTGCTTTGCTTGGTATGTCTGTTGATGAGCTTCGGGGAAAACAGATCCGTGGAACCAACTCTGTTCCAGTTGCACACCAATTTTGAACTGTATGGAGCATTTGAACCAAAAATAAAGTGGTTCAGCACCTGAAAAGTTGGTATCAAAAATAGCGGATTTTCCTTGACCTGAAGTGCAAAACAAATTTGGGCTGTCATCCTCCAGGTGTCGTGTAATAATTATGGATATGGATGAAAATTCCAGTGTTTGGATTTAAGGGCATCTAGAAGTGAGGTCACATTGCTTTCTAACGTTACAAGGAGTCATTTAAATGAACTCATGGCATTACCGCAACATTTGCAATTATCATGTGCGTTATCCTGCAATACCTGATGTTTTCACTGGCCACACATGTATGGATGCAGACGATCGGGCCCATCAGAGGGAGAAAGAGAGACTGTTCTTTACTCTAAAGAAGACTTGGGTCACACTCAGGTCTTTATAATAACATTGCAAGCCTTTTAATGTGCTACAAGCTGACCATTAAAGTGACAGTAAAGTATCAAAACTCTCCTGATAGCGTTTTAGGTATCTGAGAGCAAGAACTTTAAAGGGATAAGCCTAAGAATAGAATATGAAAGTAGGTTGCCTGTCTTATTTTCGGTTCCATATGTTGGTCTATGATGCTAAAGAAGGCAAGATATGCTGAAAAGACTCAAAGACAGCGTTAGAGTGATGATTGTTCCTCTTGTTTCTTTTTACATCCATCTGTCAGCCTGCATCCCACCAGAATAGGTGTGAAACTTCTTTCAACTTCATGAGTGCAGTGGTCACCCACTAAGCCACTTTATCTACCTGATCAAGCTAACTCATCAGTTAAGTGTCACAGGTTAGCTTCATACACATTAGTAATCAAACTCTATTTTAGTTTTCCGCATTTTTAAGACACACTGCACGTTTCGTATCATTTACTGAGACGCTTGCAGTGGTCCGTCAGTGCTATTTCTGTTTGTTTTGCTTTTTAAGCGGCAGCCAAAGTAGTAAGAGATGAGACTTCATGCCAAAAGCACTCCCCTTGGATGTCTGATTTTCACAGTGTGTGTCTGAGCCACCTGGATGTTCAACTTGTCAATATTTTCCTGACAGAGGCGGCCCGTGTTGAATCAAACCAGAATAACACACTTCACACAAATGTGAAACCGCTCTGCCTCGCACGCTCCAAGCCAAAAACCACCTTGCGTGTCCGCCTTCCTCCACCTCCACCGACACAACAGCTCCTGATCCTGTTGTCAGACTGCACTTCCCCTCAGCTTAAGAGACGGCCGTGCCCCTGAGCGCTTTGTGCCACGCGGAGTCAAACACGTCACGGGCCCCGCCGGAAATCAAGGCTGTTGAGTCACATGAGGCAACTCGTCTTCTGGTCGGAGCTTTGTCTTTTCTGATCCTCCTCTGGTTCAGATTATCATGTCGGACTCTCAGATGTGTCCGAGCCTTGAAATGTGATTAATGTCACATTTAGTCTCTGAGGATTTGGGAGCGGGATTTGAATGGCGAATCAAAGGCACTGTGTCTTTTATTAGGAATACTGGCAGTCAGTGGGTAATGGCATCTTTGCGGTTATTAAGATTAGCGTCGGATTGAATGATGGCAACTTTCGTCAGGGACTGGGGGGGGCACTGGGGTAAAGGAGGATACCTAAAGTCCTACTGTGACGTTCAGAAAAGGAGGTGATAAGAGCTGTCTGTCAGCTGATGTCAAAGTTTCTAATGTCGGTACAATCCAACAGGAAATATGTTTTTAAATATTTTTTCCTAAATGAGGTTTGAAGCCTCTGAAATAAATTAACCACTAAACCTCAAAACAAATCAAAATTGAAAAACAGTTATCAGACATTCAAAAAAGTAAGTCAATATATAATTTTAATATTAGGCTTTATTACTCCTCAGTTGATAAAACAAATTAAAACCCAATTCATTCCACTCCTCTGTTTATCTCTGAATTGCTCATTTATTTTTTTTCAATCTTCATTTCCCGTCTTTCACATAATCATTATTTATTATAGCTCCCCTTTTTTCCCATTTTCCTCTCCTCATTTACCATTTCCCTCATTCATGCATAAATAATGAGATGGGCATGCATGTCCAGAGCAGTGATTAGTCTGGGGTTTGTGTGTGTTGGTGCCAGGAAGTTTGAGCGTGGTGTTGCTTCAGTACACAATGGTCCGGACGTCTAAACATATCCTTTTATTATGGTCTGGTTGGGGCAGCTGGATAGATCCTACACTGGACTTTATCCCAGTACTGAGGTTTGCATCCTGCTTTAGTAACATTACATGACTTAAAAAAACATAACTTACTGTATGTTGCGATACGTTGAGTTACACTGCGTTGCGTTGCATTACAACCGCAATCGTTTGACAATGTTTCGAATGCTCAATAGTCCTAATATGTCATGATATTTGTATGACAGAAAGCTTTATTTGAAAGTCCAACCAGACGTTACATAGTAGACATTAATGGTAACTTGTTCCCTTGCAAAACTGCCCGCTAGATTGATGGGTAGCGCGTCATAGTTTGAGGCAAATGGCCACTGACCAAGTACAGGATGTGTTTGTTTTGGAAGCGATTAAGAAAGAAAAAAATGCAACGGTGATGAGGTAATGCATCTATTTGTGGCTATGTGGGATTATAAACTTGTAACTTGATGGTGACACAAAGTGAAGTTCCGTAACAGAGTGCCGTAACACCAGACTAGAGAGTCGCAGACATTTAGAATGAATACAATAACAACAGGCAGCCCACTCACTGATGGTCTCATCTGCTTATGTACTTGTATGTAGTATGGAGCCATCAGTCATAACCAGTTAAAAGTCTGTTTTAGTGAATTTAACTGAGAACACTGTTTGCGGCAGCCTTTTTAGCTAGTTACTCAGCTGAAGCTAACTTTCATCATAAAACAACACCAGCTAATGCAGCGATTGTTAACAACACATATGTTGTGTACTGTATAGGCAGCTGCTGTAGCATCAATACTGTGAACTCATGTAATAGTAGCTAAAGCGTTTGAGAAGCTAGCACCGATGACGTTAGTCAGCTTAAGCTAGAAAGGAGTTCACAGAAGCCTTGCTGCAAAAAAAACATATCTCAATGCGTATTAAGAAATTGGAAATGTGTTCAAGAAAAAAGGCGCTGAAAAACACTGAGCAATAAAAGATTAAATGTTTGTTAAGAAAAAGGGAAATGAAGGACATAGATATAGCGTATATAAATAGCCTTATTATTATTATTATTGTTTATTTATTTTTGCCATTGGTAGATTGGACAGTCAAAGGAAAAGTGTAAAGCTATTTATTTCTTTTTGAACCCCATTTGAATTATTGATGTTGTCAGTTATATTTTTTCATGGTCTATAAACTCTCACTGCATCTGGTCAATGTCAGTGCTCCACGCTAAAGGCCTCCTAATCATAACCCCGCCCTCCACCCTCAGATCATCACCAGCCCCCCGCTCAGTCCCGTCAGGTCGTGTCCTGGTCATACAGCGTTTATGACGCTCAGTGAACACGTCAGCGCAGTCGCCGCTAAAGTTTGTGCTGCTATACTGTAGACGCTCCCACGTAAACATCAGCTTTCATGAGTCAACGGCACGCTTGAGCTATAGGCTGAAATATTGATGGGCAGATGAACAGATGAAAGAGAGAGGCGGCAGGAGAGAGAGAGAGAGGCGGGTTGGTTATATTTAGTATCACAGTCTCCCTGGGATCTTCAAGCGGGTGTATTTTTGTCTGACTGGAGAGGTTGAATGCAGCTTGTGTTTTATTTTGAGTGATGCTACGATGCAGCACTCGCATGCTGTCTGCCCGCTGCTCACTTTAATCTTAAAGTCTTTGTTTTCCGCCAGGCATGTTTTTCGGGGCAACTTTGACAGGCGACCATGGCAGAGGAATACTTTGAATGTAATGAGGGTGTACGGGACAATGGCGGTGCCAGGGAACGCAACTGCCAGAATAAATGTCGGCAATGTATAGTACATTCACACAGAACCTTTGATGTGTTGAAACTTTTAATTTCTTTATGTTGCACTTTACATTTCTTGCAGATAAATCTCATCTTGTCGCAGTGCTGTTCTTATGGTCTGGTTAAGTCACAAAAAAAAAAACGTTTTTGGCTGGAAAATTGTTTTGTACATTATGTCAGTATGCAGTGTTTCCCACAGAATCAGACTTTGCTTGTGGCGGTGGCTGTCCAGCTGGGGTTCCATGGAATATTGGCGACTTTTAAAACAAAAAGTGTACTGGAGGCTGCTGGGAAGTAGCATTTCTTATAATTAAATTCTGTGGATTTGGATCAATGCATAGTCTTTAATTCTCGCTGATATCATTTCCAGCATTTTAGGCTTCATATCTGAGGCAATTACGATGCTGGTATCACTATCAGAACAATCCTGTTTTATACTGCTTAACCATTTATTTTGCATTTCCTTCACGAGCACAGGTCATGATAATGTCACAGGTACAGCATTTAACACACATACTCATTGTGACATGTTTGTAGGATATTTGTGCATTTCACATACACACTGTATTAGTACTCAATGACGACTTACGCAGCTGCTTTGGTAGTAATTCAACTAGGTTGTTCAAAAATGCCAAATGTCACCACATTGTTTCATATCAGTAACAACATCTCCACTCTGCAAAACAGAGATTTTCAAAATCTGCCTTTCTCTTGACCCTTGGAGTCTCTGTGTAAATGAAGGCGACAGCGGCTGGCAGGGATTCATATGTCTGTCTGCACCTCCACTCCCCCCCCGCCAACGCTGACTTCACCGACTTAAAGTGACGATGAATTATTCAAATTAGGACGCCTGGAAATTTTTGATAGGCTATTTTTAGCCCCGGAAATCTGGTTGGTTGCCAAAAGCTATGGGTTTAGAAGGTTTCCCCGAGTGAGCTCGCTGTCATGTCACAGCGAGCTGTATAATGAGGATAGGGAGGAAGTGTGTGTGTGTGTGTGTGTTTCTGTGTGAGCGGGGGAGCCGGTGATGGAGAGAACACGGGGAACAGCAAATCCTCCTGTCATGTGGAAACGCTTCTGTGTTTTGTGCTCTGTCTTAGGTGAGGAGTCGGGCATCTGTTTTTTCGGCGTCGCCCGCTCCTCGGCCCTCCTGTCAGTTTGTTGATTCTAAATTAGCGGCGAAAAACTATTCATTGAAACCCATCCTTTCAGCCGAGTGAGTGACAGCAGTTACTCCTCTCTTGCTTTGTCGTGTGTCTGTACTCAAAAAGAACAACAAATAACTTCTTGCATCGTGTCTGGGGGGGAAAGGGAGGCGGGGAGTGAGAAAGAAGGGAAACCCTTTTCCCTGCCGAAAGAGCACAACCGTTCATTTTCTCCTCCTCCGCCTCCCATTTTTCTTCCCCTTTTGCGATTCACCATCTTGAGCTGTCAAAAAAAAAAAAAAAGGGAAAGGAAAAAGGTGCCGTTACCATGGCGGCAGCTGATCAAGGGAAAAAAAAAAGTGCAGCCCCGTGTATGACAAAAAACATGCTTTTGTTTGGGGACTTCATTGTAATGTAGGGCATTTCATTACTAGCCTCCTCTTCTTCGCTGTCTCCGATATTCCCTGGGACTCGTCACTGTCCTCCCAGGCACTCGCTTTATTTTTATCCTACTTTATTTAATAAAAGAAATATCATTCAGCCTTGTCTCTATAGAATAAGGCTGAGATGGAAATCAATTACTTGCCGGTTTAATTATGCATGCGCTACGATGGTCTTTAAATGAGCCATTCAGCTAACTACACTGCATAATGTTGATTTAACCACTGTTTAATTTTAGAATGGGGAGCTGGATGTGACAGAACTCGCAAATACAGACATCACGTCTGCTTCCCGGCCCGCGCTGCTCTCCCTCCTACAGGCTGGCTCGCTCTTCACACAGCATGTCTGAGCAGATCCACTGGATGTGTGTGGAGCTAATGGCCTCGGACGCTTCAGAAGACAGTCATCAAAAGGTTGTGTAACCCCACAGGACCTGTCAGAGGGGTCCACCGTTTCCAACGCGCGCTCGGCAGACCAGATCCTCAGCGTAGAACTTGAATTGCGTAGCGCTGATGATTCAAGACACCACGTGCTGTGTGTCGGCTTTCGTGATTTTCAACTTTGGGAGAATTTTCTCATCACTTCTCTTCATTTGTATTGTCTGTAGTTAGCGGACTGTCCTGTCCGGAGTGAATTCCAATGAGTGCGGCGGGAGAAAGCAGCATAAATAAAACATGAGAACCTGCCGGCCACCTTCCCCTCCATTCACACTTTAAAGGTCAAAGAGGTGAGACAGAAGAAAAGAAGCTGCCGTGGACTCCTTCACTGTGCTGTCGTCGTTTACATTTCAGCAGCAGCTGAAGATGGGGGCGATTTACAGCCGCGATTTCCGGATTCACACGTCGCGCTGCGTTGCATTCTGGTACGATGATGCCGCTGTCGGAGCAGCATCGTTATTTTTCCAGGGGGATCGTCGAGTGAGTCTGAGTGACTGACAGCGGTGTGTAAATACTGTATGTCGCGGTCGCCCTGGGGGATTTAAACCTATTAATAAAATGTGTGTGTGTCTTTCGTCACCTCTCCTCCTGAGTCTACGAGGCGCGCAGGTGACAAAGACAACAGACGGAGCTGAGTGTATTCATGTGACCACAGACATCAGCTGGTTGTCTTTGTGTTAGTGAGTAGGAAGAGGGGGTGCTTTCAGCTCCGAGCATGTTTGAGGCAGTTTATTAAAACTTACATTCATACACCAAGGAGGCTATGATTTTATGATTTGCAGCACCATTTGTCAATTGATGTACATCATGTACTAGCATACTGGGCCGTGTGTCTGTATAAACATAGATATTTAAAAAGTGTTGTTTAGATCCACACGCTGTACATATGTGAAGGTTTTCCTGGTATGGAGAAGGCTGTTGATCCAGCAAAATACTCAGCTAAAGTTAGCGAGGCTGGCTGGAGTCCATTCCCCCCCCGACTCTGCCAAGCTGCCAAAACCTCCGACTTGCTGGGATCACAGGTTGGCACAGCTACCAAACAATCAGCCGTGCAGTACATTTGACTTTTGTTTACAAGCCGTGGTCCACTGGTTACTAGGCAACGTGAAGAGAGGGAAGAAGGGAGAGGAGAGCCGGATTTATAAAGAGGGGGAGAGAGAGAGAGAGAGAGATAGAGATGCTCCGGTCATTAGGTACTGTGGGTTATCAGTGTCACTCCCTGTTGTGTTGTCAGTAACGTGGGTTGCTGGTGATGAGGAGGTCGGTGGGAGGGTGGGGGGGGGTCGCTTTGAAGAGACACAACACCACTGAGTGACAGACACAGGGCAACAGACGGAGGGATATCTCTGGCCGGGGGTCTCTGCTTCCAGCTGGAGCTCAACTCCGTGTCTGTGGGAGAGAGGGACACAGGCAGAGATGGAGAGGACGGCTCTGGCTGCGTGCAACCTTATGTCAGCACATATATCCAGTGATGCTGTGGTCGTTGTGCTGTATGAAAGGGCTAACATTGACCGTCAGCAACATCTATGAATTTCAGACTAGTAATATGTGTAGCGTTGTGAACAAAATTGGTGCCTCAGAAAGCCTTTATCAATGTTTTTTGGCCACTTCGGAGCTGGACAACAAGCTTTTCCTTCATATTACTAAAATGATTTACATTTCTTTTCACATTGACATATGAAAATGGACGACGCAGCTCCACTTCCTCCCACTGCGTTAAAAAAGCAGCAATTTCCCAAATAAGTGCAAATAGTCGTGAAAGTCTAAATGTCCCCTAAATGCCCCCCCTTTATATATTTAGACACAGAGCAACGTTACCATACATTGATGCTCAAGTCATGTTTAGCAACCACCAAACGACGAACGTCCACGAGGCCGATATTTGCACTACATTTTGCTCTGTTTTGTTCTCGGATGGAAAAACATCTCTCCCATCAGCAGCTCAATTCTCCTCTAGCTTCAGCAGCTGGTCGCTAACTAATATGCAACAAAACTCGTACAATAAATGTAGCTGGGAGACTCAGGTGAGTCCACGAAAACATATTGAGGACCCCTGCATGTGATGATTAAATAAAGAGCACATAAAAAGACACAGCACCTGACATGCTGCTGCTTCCGGGAAAAAAAATCATGTCTTCTAACTGGTCCATAAAGTCTGAGTAAATGATTTAATAACCATCAATTAGTTGTAATTAGTTACAACTATAAACCATATTTGAAAGTGGCACCCTGCTATCTTCATGAGCTAAAGATGTGAGCGAACAGGCTCAAGGTGGGTTAACAATCTGCAGCGTTACACGTGCACTGCCCTCCTGAATATTGATGGATGCGTCCATGTGGACGTGCAGTTTAACACGTCTGCAGACTTCATGTGTGTGCACTGTGAAAAAAGCCCTAAATCCAGATTGTAATAATAACTGGGCAATCATGTGGAAACAGAAGGCAAACCACATACGAGCTCAAACCCCCCAAACCCCACAGGTTTAATTATGTCAGTGGGTAGACATGTGTGTGAGAGAGAAAGTGTGTGTGTGTGTGTGTGTGTGTGTGTGTGTGTGTGTGTTTGCGTGCG
>CAEMYA010000112.1:2997363-3011802 GCA_903131615.1 Diplodus sargus
CACACACACACACACTTATAAAACGATAAACGCATTCATATTTATAATACATGGAGAGAGTGCATGCTGAAAGCAGTCGAGTGAATGCACGCATGAGGTTCAGGAGCAGGGCGACCCAAATAGTGGCGATGATATTTTGAGAGTGTGTGAGTCATGCAATCCGAAAACAAGGCAGGGTGTGAAACGACTTCTTCAGTGCTCAGTAGGCAGAGCGCACCAGAGGAGAGATTGTGGGAGGAAGGTGGAGAAGGAGCATAGTAGGCTGCATGTGTGGAAATCTGCTCCGTCTAGCTCTCGGAGAAAACAAAAAAACAAAGACGTGGATGTTTTTACAGATTGAGCGTGAGCCTCTTCCAGGGCAGCGGGAGAGCTGGATGTGAGCTCCACATCTGACAGGTGATTCCATAAACACTCTGCAAACCGAGACCAAAACAAAACAAGATCTGTTTATGACTCATCAGCTAATGCTGTTAGCATACAGATTCAGCTGAAGTGCATATACACGCTATCATTTAGCCAACCAAAGATCAAAGTTACTTATAATTACGGGGGTTTTCTTTATAGACATTTTAACAGACTTGTGTGGTAGTGCGTCACATTAATGCATTCTGTACTTCATGTCGTATTATCAGTGTCACAGTGATAAAATTGTGTTCTCTCAGCTCACTGCCCCTCTCATGTCCTCATCCCTTCCTGTTGCCAATAACACATTGGGCCAATCCCAGTATGCCTCCTAAAATAGAAGTTTATTAATCTCGGAGGAATTTGTTGTGTCAGAGATTGCCCAAAAGAAACTTACAGGGCAACCAGTAACAACCAATTGACTCTCCCTACCAGTTAGCCGTCTCCCTCCATTTTTGCACATTCAAGCTAAGGGCCAGTCTCAGTTCTTGTTGGGAGAGTGAGGAAGGGCGAATCATTAGGTCTACATGAAGGTTTATCAGAGGTGCACTTCAAAATCTGGGTGATGACAACTCTTTTTCATTTCCATGTATTATGGTCCTTTTGTTTATAAAAAGCAAAACAAAAACTTAAAAAAATACTACTGCTCATTTCTGTTTAGGTAACTCGCTAACCTAACATAGTTTCTGCTGATTTGTGCTTGACAATCTCTTTGACAGATTTCATTGAAATGGTACAAAAGTCTAGCCGCTGCAGTTAGTACTGCCAGTGCAGACTGGCAGGGTAGGAGCAAAGGGTTGCTAATGTTGGCGACCGCTATACCAGGTGTGTCATTTTTCATTTGACTGATGGTGTGAAGCTGTGAACACATCGTGGGCATCCATCCTTTTTTTTAATCTTCCATCAGATCATTACAAATGGCGTTGTGATACAAGGATTACGACAGTAATGACAGAGTAACGCCATCAAAGACAACTGATGACGTATGAGGGTCGTGAAGGACTCTTCATAAGGGAGATTTTAACCTCTACTCCTTGTAACTCAGGTTCTGATGGGCAATGAGGAACCTGGAAATTAGTGACTGAGCCTTTGACAAATTGATTATTTCATGACATCATCTTGTCTCTTCAATGGCGAGTATACTGGGACCTAATATAAAGTCCTTATTTCCACCCATCCCGTCATGTTGGCAGTAAATATGAATGAAGGGGTTACCCAAGAGGGCTATTTAGGTGTCCCTATCCGTCTGATTTTGCCTTTGGACAATGCTGCCCAGACACAAGGGAGAACGAGTGAGAAAAAGAGCTTTCATTTGGAGCCAATCTACCAGTGTAGCACCTGTGTTGTGTTCTATATTGAGACACAGGAAAAAAAAAAAGATCACAGGCAGGTTTGGAGATGACAGAATGTTGCAAGTAGTGGCGAAAGCTATCTGCGCCCCGCAGTCGTTATAAAAAGGTTTAGTAGGCTTCACATTTGGTAGTTCACAGTGAACTACCAACTGTGCCAGGGGTCATCTCAATAACGGAAAGTTGTAGTCAATAGTGAAACAATATTGTCAATACTCAAATGTTGGTCAAACACACTTCTGCTCATAACCAAATACCTAGAAGTAGAGTAAAGAAAGTCCATTCTTGACCTTGGGAATCCATTTTTTTCATGAGATTCATTAATGAAGGGTATTGTCACAGATAAAAACACATCTTCTGGCAAAGACAATCATTGACAGACAGGGCGACAGGGCTTACCATCTCCTCCCACATAAGAAAAAGCTAGGAAGAGAATAATGAGTTAAGTGTTTACTGAGAGTGAGTTATCACTTCTCACCATATCCTTTATAAGAACGTTATCATTTGTGAGGAAAGGTTAAGAAACCATTATAGATTGACAGAAACATTCTACAGAAGGAACTGCCGGCAAGTCAGACCCACACACACACTCAACGACAACAAGAGCAGACCATCGCTTCCTCTGTACCACAGACCCACACAATACTGCACCAGAATATAAGAAAGACAGGATCAATGTGCCAAAAAAAGGAAGGAAGATGTTAAAGCCTACTTCTGCCTCTGCCACTATTTGAGAAAATATGGTAAACCACCACAGTCACGCAAAAGACTATCAAATTGTTAAAGTTCAATAATAAACTCTCTAAAATTGGTGTCAACATGTCAGTGTGACATGAGATGATATTAAATTTTAAGTTCATAATGAAATGCCAAGCCATTGGCACAGCAAGCTAGCTGTTTAGCTAGCATTGGAAATGAAAGGGTTGCACTATTAGCCAGTTAAACATTGAGGCAAACATCAGCCTCATTCATTTGTCCATAGACACTCTGCACTTGACATATTTCGACCCTGCAGCCTGTTGTTTTACCTTTTTAAAGTTATTATTATTCTTTCTTTTGGGTGGTCCAAGTCTTAATTGGGGTTATTTTGGTGTTTTTGGTTTATGGGATTAATCTGAGTCATTGCTCTTTACTTCTGTATTACTTCTAACACTACTTTTACTTTAATTTCACTGAGTAGAAATAAGGAAAACATTCTGAACTCAACTGGGGCCTAAAAGGTGAAAACACTGAACTACATGTATGCAGTCCTTCATGTTGGCATTGCTAAAGCCGGTACATAAGTGCATGTTTTATTTGCATGATATGTCATAAGAGATTTACACAAATGCAAAAAAAATGCTAAAGCACAAAATGAATACGACACACACAAATAAGCACCTTCTCCCCATTCCCTACTGAAGTCTTACATTTGCTTGGTTGGACTAACCATTTTCCTACTTGCTTTACTGCCAACTGCCCAACATACCAGCAGTGCTAAATTAAATCTGACTGCAGCTGCCTTCCCATGTTATATTCCCACCAGGATCAAGGAGGGAGTGTGTGTTTATTTGTCGCTCTTGTTAATAGATTGCTCCTCTCTCTGGAGTCCATTCAAATTGATGCAAGTTAATTAAACTTGTCGGAGTTCAGTCTCTGCCGCAAGAGTAAATGAAGGGATTGATCTCAGTGTATGTATCCTGAGCGGTGTATAGGACATCAAGGTTCAAACAATAAGACATGTAACACCTGTTTTTCTGTTTTTTTTTCTCTTCTAGTTTATTGCCTTTGCATCTTTGTTCTTCATCCTTGTCTCCATCACCACCTTCTGCTTGGAGACTCATGAGGCTTTCAACACCATCATCAACAAGACTGAGCTCATGCGGAATAGCAGCGTGCCAGACTCAGGCCCGCAGTATGAGATTGAAACTGACCCTGCGCTCACCTACGTGGAGGGTGTGTGTGTCTTCTGGTTCACCATCGAGTTCCTGGTGCGTGTGACCTTCTGCCCGGTCAAGTTGGAGTTTGTTAAGAGTGTACTCAACATCATCGACTTTGTGGCTATCCTGCCCTTCTACTTGGAGGTAGGGCTTAGTGGCCTTTCTTCAAAGGCTGCCAAGGATGTGTTGGGTTTCCTCAGGGTGGTGCGCTTTGTTCGTATCCTGCGTATCTTCAAGCTGACACGTCATTTTGTGGGGCTAAGGGTGCTTGGCCACACATTACGGGCTAGCACCAATGAATTCCTGCTGCTCATCATCTTCCTGGCGTTGGGAGTGTTAATTTTTGCAACCATGATCTACTACGCCGAACGAATCGGCGCTAAGCCCAATGATCCAACTGCCAGTGTCCACACCAAGTTCAAGAACATCCCCATTGGCTTCTGGTGGGCTGTAGTAACCATGACAACATTGGGCTATGGCGACATGTATCCAGAGACCTGGTCAGGCATGGTTGTGGGCGCATTGTGCGCCTTGGCTGGTGTGCTGACGATAGCCATGCCTGTGCCTGTTATTGTCAATAACTTTGGGATGTACTACTCTCTGGCCATGGCCAAGCAGAAGCTGCCCAAGAAGAGGAAGAAACACATCCCTCAGATGGTGCAGGGAGGGTCCCCGACCTACTGCAAAGCTGATCTCAACACTACCTGCAACAGCACTCAAGGTGACCTGTGCCACCACAAAGGGAGCAGGGTGTTAGAACGCAACCGCTCAGGTAAGACCATATCACCACACCAGAGCTATATGCAAGTATTTTCATTACTTACGCCTAAAAAAGTCGTTTTGTCACCTAAACCTAACCAAATATTTTCACTGCATAATATAACCAAAAATGTATGCTGCCTAAACCTAACCAAACATCCACGAAAAAAAGTGTATAATATGTCCCACTACAGTCTTTTAGTTAAGAGTCCTATTCTCAACCAATTCAGCCACAAAAGCTTTGTTAAATTGCCAACACCTTCACTTTCTGTCAATTTTAAAAGGATGCTCCAGGAACAGCATTAGATGTAAAGATATGACTACGTAACAATGTAATTGGTCAGTTGGAATGATGGTCAACCCCTTTAGATATGGTGTTCTTGACATCAGATAGACTGAGCAACCACCCCTCAGTAGTAAAGTTCTGGTTGCATCAAATGGGGTTATGTGACAGTAACAATCCACGAGGGACTTCATCTCAAGTAGAAAGCAGTGGCCATTTGACAGATACCCCCCTGAGTCTAGAAATGTTTTGTTCCCCTGGAGACTCAGGAGCACCACAGCAGCTCCCTCACAGAAGACTGAGCTCTTTTGTCCTGCAGTCTCCATCTCTGGTTGCCACAGTGATGAGGAAGGCAATGCAAAAGGTATTGAGAGTAGGAGACGGTTGTGTGAAATAACTCATGCTGATAAGAATTCAGAGTCCTCGTGCCCAAGTCTTTCTTCCAGTAGAGACTGTTCATTTGTTGTTAAGACCGTAGGTGGCTGTTTTTCCCTCTGGGCATGTGTCAGTAATTTACTCTTACATCTGATATTGATGGAAATTAGTCCCGACCCCCATATGCTGGCTTTCTTTGAATTCTAGAGCAGGTGTTCCTGAGTCAGGTGCATGCTCTGGGCTTTACACAGTCTATTTGTTTATTAGGTCTCACAATCTTATATTAAATAAGAATAGAATAATTCATGCCTCAAGTGAACGTGCAAACAGTATCAATCTGGTTTAGTCGCTTGTGTGATTTCCTTAGAGGTCATTTAAAATATAAACTCTGCAAGGTTACACTCCTTTTCAGTGTTGTTAGATTGCCTCATGCTTTACAGTATGTCACATATTAGAGGGCATTCCAGCTTCAGCTATATGTGGATTTACTCTGGAATTAAATAATCCAAGACTAAAGGTTATGCAACAAGCATATATTGACTGATCCTCAAAAATGTAAGTTATATTACATTAAAGTACATTTTAATGTAAGGAAATAGTCCAGATATGTTTGGCAAGACATGCCAAAATATTGTCACTATGCCTCAAGAATTTACTACACATTTTAATGAATGCACATGTTGACAATACATTGGTAATATATACTGATATGTGTTTAAAAATCCATTACTTTAAACATATTTTGTATATTTTGAAAAATGTATGTCATTATTTTTTTAAAATAACGGAAATAGCAATAACTTGTATATTTGTTTATATACAGAGAAAATCATTCTATAATGCACTGCTAGTACATTATTAAATACATATTTTAATATGCAGTGTATGAAGGCTACACTTGTTTCACATGTAAGCCTGTGTGAACCCCTTATATTAGTGTAATATGTCATCACAAGGTTAAAATATTGTCATAACTGTTCTAATTGACACACAAAGTAGAAAAAAAATCTAGAATGTTAAATATTTAAATACATTTAATTTAATATATATGTACCATTGCATGAAAAAAAAAATTTCAAGGCTTTTGATTGTTAATAAAAAAGAAAAAAAAGAATTGCACAGTGCTAACCAGTATTGTCTCAAAGCCTGCCATTATCCCTCTGGGCCATAGACCTCCACTGTCATCCAAAAACTATTAAAAACACATAAAGTAGACACACTGATGTGATTCATGACATATTCCATCATTACAATGGACAATGCCAGTTGTTAACTGCCACTACATTTTATATCTCTCAAGAGTAATTCCTGTCTGAGAGGCATTACGGGGAATGCTTGGGGATGCAGATCCACACTTACGCTCTGAGTAGAATATATTACACTGGCTTCCTTCATTGCATGACTGAATATGTCTCAGGCAAATGCAACAGGCAGGCAGGTAGAGATAGATTTTTACTGCCACAAAACCTCTCATCGGCTCATAAGAAAACAATCTGTCTTTTCCGTCAAGCGGAGCTTCACACACTGTCTGACCTTTGACCTGCACGCTGGCGCTCGTGACATTTGGCGCAGGCTTTTTATGTTGGCGGCTGTTTGATGTTTGCGGTCAGTGTTATTCCCCTGTCACCCCATCCTCCTAGCCTTAAAACTCCCGTATTCCCACAAGCACAAACCCCCTTCCTCTGCTTACTCTGTATACCGCTGAGAGTATACCACTGGGAAGTACATTTCCCATCTATTGTTCCCCAGAGTAAGTATAACCGCAGTACGTTTAACACTTCAGCTGTAACAGATTTAACATAAACGGTCAGGTTGTTCGAAGAAGATATTTTGAAGAAATGCTTTTTGTGAAAATAAAATCATTTAAGGTATTCTTATCTTGTGTAAAAAATACATTTGAATTTAATTACTTTTAATCCCTTTTTTAGCTAATGCTAATGGTGACATCAAGTTTACAGTAAATTATCAGTTTAAGCTTCCTCCTTAATAATACCACTGTTTATTAGCTGTCCACATTAATATAAGATCAGAATCTGTCTTTTCAATTTAGTAGATTTACTAATTAAATTCTGTATTTGATGGTCTCTTCACAATAAGAATGAAATTACATTTTAAAAACTTGTTTTTAGGGGCTCTATGTAACAAATCGTGGCAATTTTCATTGGCCATATGTGAGTGGATTAAAAAATGAGTCTCTGTCAGATGCCTGTACAAGCATGTGGCTCTTTTTTTGTTTAAGCAGTTTAATGCTGCAAGACCGTGGATTTCTTCGTGAAGGACTGGGGTCAGATTTTCCAAGACAGAGTTGGAAATGGAGTCTGCTAACATAAACTAATGATCAGCTCACAGAAGAAGTCTCACAAAGCCCCCTTTAACTTAGAGTTGTTAACTAGCACTGTATTAACAACAAGGTCACGTCAGTTGTTTTATTTATTTATAGCACAGTTAAAGCCATCCGTCTGACTTGAATTGAAGAAATCATATCTTATTCTTGAGTTCAATGTAGAAACATTACACTGAGGGAGAGCTGAAGCAAACTCCCACCAGAGAAAGGTTGCTGCAGAGAAATCTTACTGACATTAAAGTTTCACGAGGTTAAAAGCCAGACCGGAGAGAAGTACTTTTAGTTGCCCAGCAACTTGTGTCTGAGAATGGAGGGATACGATTAAAACAATTCATAACTATCATATTATCTTACTATTTAGTATCTCTGTTGAAAATAAGGGAATTATTGAATGCCATGTCTGAAGCTTCAGTGGTTACGGTACCGCTTTAATACTGAATCTACTGTTGTCATAAAGCTTTTTATTAGCGATATGAATTAAAGAATTGCAGTCAAATTGATATCAGATCTCTAACCTGGCCTGTTTCTCTGCTCACAGTGCTGTCAGCAGACTGCAGCGGGGGCAGTGACCTGACCATGTCTCCAGAGGAGAGGGTCCCCATGCGAAGGTCCAGCACCCGGGAACAGGACCGCCGGAGCGGGGGGACGTGCTTCCTGCTCGCTGCTAGTGACTACTCCTGCCCGACAGATGGTGGGCTAAGAAAAACAGGTAACTGCATTAAGAATTGAATTTGCTTTTCTACATGATGTAATTGAACTTTAGATAACTATGTTTGAAATATAGGCGAATTCATTATGTTAGAGTCTTTTAAAAACTATACAGTATTTTCTTATCTGAGAGAATCATCCATGCTTGCTCTTGTGCATCAATACTGATTCATTAATCATCACTTATAAGTCTGGGTTAGAGGGATATCCTGTCACAACTAGTTATATTTCTCAAAATGTGTAGGACCTTCTTTGAATGAACTGGATAAACATACATAGCAGTTCATATCTCAGATATATTACACCATAAAAAAAACAGAGATGTCGTGGCACGACATGTCTTGGGAAAAAATCTAAAAAAAAAACACAGACATCAGCCAAAATCCTCATCAGCTGATCCGTATTCCTAGTGACTGGGACACCAACATCCCTGGAGGGGGGGAGGCTGTTTGTTCAGCCCTAGTCAGCTCAGGTAACGTAAATCCTGCTGTTGTGGTTCTCAGCAGTGGCAGATTTGGCAATTCTGAGGATCGACAGCATCCATGCAGCTGACTCAGAACTGTTGCTTCTTCACAATTTATTCATGTTTTCTCGTTGCCTGGAAACACTTGAATAAATTTCTGACCCCGCGCCTCACTTTTTTGGCCGCTGACAGGTTCATTTCCCATCTACAGCCCCCAAATAAATTGCCCAGTGTATCATCTGCCCATAAGGTCACGATACACCAACAAGTATTTCAGATATATTCCAAATATAGGAACTGAAGGGGTTCAAGTAATAGATATGAATCCCATCAACTCGTAACATTTTGACTTCTTCATTTGCAAAACTGGTTGCTTAGAAAAAAGCCGGCTGAGCAAATCAACAGTTAATACGCATGACATAATAATCAAATAATTATAACACTCTGACCTTGTAAGAATCTATGTCTGTTCTATATTTTACAGTATTTAACTCGAGTAGTGTCATGATAACACAAAACACGCAAAATCATGCATAAGTGGAAACATTAGTTTTCCTCAGATCAAAAGTCAAAGCCTTAACTGATACTTTGCTGAGCCCCGCGGTTGCTACGCCTGTCAGTCATTCTGGTAAGGCACATATGCACTTTGGAATGATAAAGGTGGCAAATTCACCGCTGACAATTTTTCAAACAATGGGTCCACACAAAAGTGAGAAATGAAATAACTGTGTTGGCTGAAGAGATAAATATAAATGGCAGATGTTCTTACCTGTAGCTAGCTTGCCAACATTATATAGCAAATTGATTGAAAACTCCTTTTCTACAGTCTGGGGATGATGTATTTATGTAGGCTAACCATGGAAGTTAGCATCACATTGGCTCCCTTGACAAAAACATTTTTCAATTGTAATTAGGATTGTTGAAGAAACATGAACATTAATTTGTGATACTGAACAACATACCTAATTTGTTCAGCAGGATAATATTCACAGATAAACACCACATTTACTCACCTATTTTAGGTAGTAAAACAAAAAGTGTACATTTCTTTAGCTTGTGTTATCCACAGACTTTATTACAGTTATTTAACCAAAAACCCAATCAAAAAGCACTTTGACTTCAAGAGTCAATCTTATTTCCAGATTGTTGGACTCTATTGCAGGATAGAATTGAACCTTGGCAGTGCAGTTTTCAGATGCCTACTAAAGAACTACACAATAAGTTAGGTAAGATATGTTTCACTTTTACATAAGGAAAAGTTTAAAAGACTTAACTATTAAAGTCATCTCAATCGCAGTCAATTCCAGGCCCTATGTAGCGTTACTGTGAAGTTAAATCACGAATGAAGAAGTCAATTTGCCCGAGTCGAACATTATGAGTTGACAACAGCTCTGGTAGCACTACCAGAATGGCCTGAGTCTTGTTTCTGATTGGACAATGTCGAAACTTTGACAGCAAAGTTTTTTTTACTGACACTAGAGCCTGACTAGATATTGAAACAGTATACATTGTTTTCCAATGAGAAACATCATCACGCTGTCAGATTTCTCCAGATCATTCATCAGCCATCACCCTCAGTCCTGTAGCGGTGCATCAGTGGAAAGGTCAGACTCACATAGGGCTTGACCTTCCAAACACTTTGACCCATGCTAAAGGTTACCATGAAGTTCACATCTGCTGAATTCCAGAGAGCCTTGTTGCTGTTTCGTGAGAATTCAAAAGGCAGAAAAGGTCATGAACTAAAATGTATAAAGTGAGCAGTTCCCACAGTGGAAATGAGGTCATCCTGCAGCTGATTTCATAGGTGTTCCCTGCTGCAGAAGCCTAAAAAGACAACATTTCTGTAAATGACTTCCTGTTACAGCCCCTTTCTGTCCACACTAAAATATTATTTCTCCACATGAGGACTAAAGCATGTTTGTTAGATTAATTCCTCCATTTTATCTCAAGCATCTGGAGGCATTAATGCTGTGCTAATCTGCACTGTAATGTAGAAGTGTTAAGCCCTGGCTAATTGCCTTCAATCCGAAGTTAACTACCTCCAGAGGAGGCTATCCAAATGTCCTGTCCTCAGTGTTATTGCTCTATAGCCTCATGGCTCTGCTGTACTCACTCCATAGCAGGCAAATCAATGCTTTCGTATCATTAGAGTGCCACTCTGTAAAGTCAAGAGTTTGTCCAATTGCATTTTAACTCCTATTTCGTAAGAATTCTAATGAGATAAAACATCATTCGGGTTTATTTGTTTTTCAGAAATAGACCATTTGTTGATAGGTAATGTGACAGACCAGCAGGTTCAACCACTGTTTATGTGGTCCAGATCCTCGAGGGAGCCCATCATTGCAGTGTCTCTCACAGCAGGGCACCTCGGCAGTCATGTTTTTTTCCGACGTAGGCGGCCGGCCAGCTGTGTCTTCGTCTCTGCTGCCTCAGTCGGCGGTTGCATTTGCCGCCGCGCTGACGCCAATGCATAAAACATCGGGTCCTTTCTAGTCCCTTCTACCTGTTGGCGTAGAACCCAGGCTGCCCTTTGTTCTGCCTGCTCGGCTGGTTCCGTAAACAGCCCTGGTTTAATTCACACCCTTCTCCGCGGTGAAACAAATTGTGCCGTATGCAGTATGGTAATGAGGCCACGTTTCCATGAGCTGTTCCTCATCAGTGTTTACGCCAGCTGATTGGCATGCTCCATTGATGATCTGGCTGCTTCGGCTTGCTTGTTCGTTTCTTTTTTGCGTCAAGTGACAGAACGCAAATTTGCCAGTGTGCATCACATGCTGCATTTTTAACAAGTTTGAGCTGTTGTGAATCTATCCAAATAATTAAAGTATTAGTAATTAGGGTCTTTTATCATCCGCATCATCATCAGTATGTGTATAAGACAACAACCTGGATTTAAACAGTGGGTTATATAACACAATGAGCATGTTGATAGGCTTACTGTTATTCATATGAATATATATATATATATAAAATAAAAGTTTTAAAGTTGTGACACAATGTGTTTACACAAGTATTTTTGAGCTTATTACCATTCATTAGACATTAGTACTATTCTATACATAGTCTCTAAACACTTCTTTGTGAGAGAAAATACTAATGATGATGGCATGAGATGAATGGCTGCTAATGTATGATTCTATTTTTCAACCATACTACTTAAGAATGACCTATTTGACAAGTAGTTAACTCAGGCAGACTGGAATCTTACAGGCATTTCTCAAAGGCGGTGGTGGGTGAAGTAATGTGCGTAAGTGGGTGGAGCCAAAGAACCATTTTCAGCTTGATGCCGACCTAAAATAGCAGAACTGATCACAAACAGTAACTAAATTGATTTCAGTATTTCACTCACTCAAAACCATTCATTGAAGTAACATTAGCATGTTGGCTAACTAGCTTACCTAGACAGCTTTAGGCTACCGTAGGTATCTTGAGGTCAAGCTTTGGAAATATATTATATTGTGGCCAATATCAAATCATTATAGCAAGAACAAGTCGAGTCCGGAAAACATCAGCCTCCTGGTTTAGATTCCAAGTCACTTGAAGAAAAGAGCTGTGGACCTAATTACATGGATATGCTGTGCTTATTTGATCTATTGCTTAGATACTGTCTTTAATATATCACCGCAGATAAGGCTAACTGTTTTAGATAAACTCACGTTGTTATTTAGTTACTGAGTTAGTGAAAGTGTCCTTATTAATGACATACGAGAGCCTCAAACGTGCAGTTTAGATGAATGAGACAAACACACTTTGTAATAGCTTAATGAAACCCAGTAAATGTTAGTAAGTTAGTGCCTGATGCAGGAGTTTTCTACATATTGTCTGTGGAAGTGTCAACAAACCGGAAGCAAAATGGCTGCAAAGCCTTGTGGCTGACAGTTTAAATAAAATCCAGTACTGCCACAAATAAAATGAAATCAGCGAAAAAGAAGCTAATGTGTTTGTTGGTATCTGGTTATGCTAAATGAGCAATGGGGCTGTGCAACACAGCAAGAATAGCTAATTAGCTTAAGTTTTCTGCTTTATCTTTGAATGACATAAGCTCTCAAAATTAAATAATACATTTTATGAAAGTTTTTCTTTCCTAGTCTGCCAACATAGCATTAATCCAGTAGCCACTCGTTCTGATGTTAAAATACTGGGACACAGCCTACTAAGCATGTGCTGTCAGCAGGTTAAGTTTGGTTAGGTACTTTATCACCCTGTAGGGAAACTCTTTTTTAGCTACTGCAGCTAGGTTAGATAATACAGAAACATTTGTACTTGGAATGTTTGAATTTGTCACAGGAGGAAAAACACAGATGTAACTAACCATGTTATCCACAGCGCCATTCCATTCATGTGTGTTAGTGAGCACATTATTTTTTTAATGGTGATGTCAGATCCCAGTTATTGGTAATTACCTCCTTTTTTTTATTAATTGAACTGGCTGAATTAGAATTGATATTGGATTTGACATTTTTGCTGAATGATGTGTGAGTCATATTTTGACTCACACTTACAACCAGGAGGCTGATTCAGACGATTCTTAAGACACGGCTGCTCATTACAGTCAGTATGAAGTGATGTGAATGTCTTGTTTTCAGATTAAAAAGATAGAAAAGAGAAGGAAAAAAAAGATTTATACTACTTTTGCTATTTTAAACGAGTTGTGTCTTTCAACATAAATACTTACATATAAGTATTAATGGGATGGTGCATCTTTTCTGGTCAGATAGGGTTTTCAGTTGTAGATGGAAAGCTTCATACACCAGAAAAAATGTGGATCTTTGACTCTACCATCAAGGTTTAACTCTGCCAATGAGGTTCTTTCTCCCTCTGGAGAAGCTCATTACATTTGCCTACAAAGACTCCAGTCTGCCTTATTGTCATAGTCAGGAAATTTGCTGTGCATGCACTCACCATACAGTATGTTACTGTTGCTCTGTCTCACTCCTGTCTCCTGTCTTGTCTCGGTTCACTCGGCTGGCTCGGACTCGGATCGTTGCCTGCCTGCCTGCCTGCCTGCCTGCCTGCCTGCCTGCCTGTGTGTGTTCATGTCCTGTTCCTGCACAACCACAACCACCACCACCACCTCCACCACCACCACCTCTCTGTCGCCCCCTCATCTGAAGGCTATGAGAAATCCCGGAGCTTAAACAACATAGCGGGCTTGGCTGGTAATGCCCTGAGGTTGTCTCCTGTGAGCTCGCCCTACGGATCGCCATGCCCGCTGCGGCGCTCTCGCTCCCCTATCCCCTCCATCCTGTGAGACGTCCAGCCTCTGGGCCACTTTCGGCCCAAACCGCCCCACATCCTACCCCCAGACAAACCACCTCCCTTTGGTATTATATCTGAACTTTGTTCTAGATATTGTGACTAGTGGATAAGTACTTTGTAGCCAAGACTAATGTTAGCAGCTTGGGCTGCCTGAGCAACTCCTCACTTCCCCCCTTTTCCTCAAAGGTACATGTGCTTAGCTTACATCCTTAACTAACTAGTCGGTTCTCCTGTGTCACTTTCCTTTAGTTGGATGTTGTCATTCTTTGAGACTTGCAATAAAAGAACTCTCGACCAATGGCTTCAGAAGTAGCAGCCATAACATTTAATAAAGGTCAAATAATTAATCAGGGATATTAGATGTCGCTATATTTAGGTACCTTAAAAAAAAAAAGACGTGCTTCCAACTTTAAAAAAAAAGAAGAAAAATAGAAAGAAAGAGAGATGTCACTTCATTTTAACCTCACACGACTGTGACTTTGTCTTTTGTTTTGCTACTTTGTTTTTTGGGACGGAGATGGAAGGGACGGGCGTCGGGACGGAGGATCTGTCTTTCAGGACTGTTTTTTTTTTTTTTT
>CAEMYA010000112.1:3015538-3028658 GCA_903131615.1 Diplodus sargus
AAACAATGTGTATAGAGTAAAGGTAAATGCTGTGTGAGAGATTCACATAAACTATTTATCTTTTAAACGGATGGCTTCTTTTCTTTGCTTCGTCTCGTCTCTTTTCCTCCCTGACAGTGACGTGGGGTTTACTGACTCACAGACAAGATAACGGTTCGGCTTCAAAGTGATCATTTATTCCAACAAATCTAGCTGTCTCTCACTGATAAGCAATTTGCGCTTCTGTTTTTTTTTTTGTTTTTTTTTACAAAATACAAACACCAGATTGTGGTAAAATCATGCCCAGTTTCTCAGAAAATATCTTCACACGAGGCTCACTTACAGGCTTCTTAACCCCGTCTCGGGCTCACAGAGCACGGAGTGTGAAATGGTGATGTGACTGAAGTTCCACACCAAGTGACCACTGACCTGACTCCACTTGCTGATGAGGGCCAACAGAGGTGATTGAAAGCTCTTGAGTAAGAGTCTTTTCACACACAACCGCTAGTCTCTCTTCATAGTTTAAAGGACAAGTTCACCAAAAAAAGGAAAAATTTGGTCGTTATCTACTCACCCCTATGCTGTTGGAAGGTTGGATGAAGTTTCTGGAGCTTCACAGCAAAAAATAGTGTTGAAGCATTTTCCGAAACAACAGATGCAGATACGTGAAAATATATACTCTTTACAGCTTGTCTGATGTAGGGTTACCTCAACCGTTTAGGATGATACCCGAAGCCTATTTTGCTGTGAAGCTCCAGAAATATATGGTGGACTCTGAAACTTCACCTGACTTTCTATTGCCATTAAGGTGATGACACAAAATCAAAGTGACAGAACTGACACTGAATGACACTTAATGACAGCAGGACATTAATATCACATATACATCACATCACACATAAGAAAAACAAAGGTTAAGCTAGCAATTAATAGAAATAAGCGTCCATCAGTCCGGGCTAGTTGGGCAGTGCTTCCATTTTCCTGAGAATTGTCCTTTAATCAAGGTATTCCGCAGAACGTGTTGAACCAGGACATCTGTTATGCTTTCTTCCAAATGAAACCAAAAGGTTTCACAAAAGTGAAATTGTTTCTTTGATTGATTCATAATTTGGATTTGTCACCTTCCTGTAATGAGACATGAGCAGGTTTGCGGGGCTTCTTCTGTTCTCCTGCAGGATTTCTGTACGTTACCTGCTCCTCCTCTGATTCTCATTACTCTCCGTGTTCTTTTGAAAAACCCTGCCTGCTCATCCTGCAGGGGAAACAAGAGACATGGAGCCATTATTGTCGTATTTTTTATCATTATCATTTATTTAGGGAAAGTGCAAATTCCGGTACTGGGTGTGTTATACAATCGTAGCTGGTGCATACTAACCAGATGCTGGGACATCAGGCTTCAGACCATCAGAGGCTGTCTTACTGTTTAGAGATCAGGATGAGGAACTTAAATGTTACAAGTGCACATATCCAAGACCACACACACTGACCCCTGACGGAGTGGGACAAACACGCAGGACATGTATGTGACCTCTGCTATGACTAACATCAAAGAGTCATTCAGTAAAAAGTGCATCACCTCAGTCAGCAGAGAGGCCGATGTTGTAACTGCACCTCCATAACACAGGTGTGTTATAACCTAAACACCACGCCATGTGCAGCTGTAGCTGTCATATCCCAGACAGAGTAAAAGGCAAAACAAAGCAGCCGGTGCTTAAAAACAGAAGATTTTCGTCTGGCGACCTGGTGTTGATTTCACCCACCGGCTCGGGCCGAGATAATGGAGAGCCGGCGCCATCCTCTCCCACTTCCTGTGTAGCCTGCTCATTCTTCAACTCACGTCCAGCAATCAGCACCGCTCGGCGCACTGTATCTCTGACACATCCCCAACTATCTTTACTCCCGTCGCCATGGAAACAGCCACAGACGTGCCAAAGAGATGTAAACAGCCAGAGCTGGGAGTGTGTTTTTCAGGACAGGACCCCCCCCCCCACCATCCTCGCTCTTCTCTTCTTCTGACTCCCCTCCACCCACCAAACCTTCACCTCCCTGCTCGGGGAGGGGGCGGGTAGTACAGTACCAGCTGCTGAAAATTCCAAAATACCAAATTCGTGATATGAATATTGCATCAGAGGCTGTTTGAAACTTCTTACTCCTTAGAACACAAATTTCATACCCAGACTGAGATAACGGGTGTGGGTATAAAATAGCATTTTCATGTTTTAATTCATTTCATCAACACAGTGATGGTTTTCTGGAAGTGTGGGTTAAAAAAACGAACAGTCTGCTATTTAGGTTGATGGTTTAGAAAAACTCACAGGGTTGTTAAAATTATTACGTTTCATCCCAAGAGCGAAAAAAAGAAAGTGCCTAGTGATGTTTATGAATATTTCCTGTGAAAGTTCAGGAGGTCACCAACATTTTTAACGTGTCCGCCCACACATAAAAAATATTGGTGAACGTGCATCAGTGGTAACAAAAGTGATTTTTTTTTTAACTGAATAACAGATGTTTGAAATACTTTTAAAACCATTTCAATAACGTTTTTCTCATTCATCTTTTTTCTGTGACTGAAAATGCATCCGAAAATGAAGTTTCACATTGACAAACATCACGTGTGATTCATGGCACAACTCATACAGTAGATAAGAATGTATTTGTCTCTCCACGGTCACTTCTGTGAAATTTTATTCTGAGATAAGGTTGCATGAGGTCCACCTGAAGGGGCCGTGACTCTAGCTCTCTAAATGAATGAAATGGCCACATCATCCAACAACCTGGCATCACCCCAAACTGTGTAACAGACCTGCCGGTTTGCAGTGTCACTGTCGTATTTGGTCATACCTACCAGTGGAAACAATACAGTCTTATTCTGTGTTCAAGGTAGCAATAACAAACCTGTAACCTATTTTTGGGGCACCAAAACTACTCTCATCACTACCACACCCCATGCTGGTGCTGCACTTTCATACCCGTGTACTTTCTCTATAGCTTCAGGATACCAGTGCTGCCAAAAAAACATAAATACTCAATGTTTATGACAATCCCATCCTTTCTCCAAGTTTCATAGAAAATCCACTCAGCAGTTTTTGTGTAATCCTGCTGACATTCCAACAAACGGACACAAGTGAAAACATAATCTCCTTGGTGGAGGTGATAATCTATACTTGCACAGCAATGCCCCCTCTAGATGTTTTGATAAAATCACACCTGACACTGATGATAACCAGCCTTTGTATATTTTTACACACTGTATAAGTGTAAGCAAGATGCTGCGCTATGAAGCTGTCATACCGCGGTGTGGCATTTAAATCCTGATAAGTGCCGTGTAATGAGACTGGCGTCGTTGACGGGGGCAGAGTGAGTCAGGCGCTAGAGTGGGGGCTCCGTTTACAGGCTTTGTTCCAGGTGCGTACTCAAAAAGCCACGAGAACGCTCTAAATTACTCACACACTGACATGGAGCCCCTTATTGCCAGCCGCGAGGGCAGCTTGTAGTAGCGCGTGCTAAGTGCTAGGACACACAAGGGCCGTTAATACCAGCATCACCTCTGGGAGACAACAAAAACACCATCGTTAAAAAAAAGCAAAAAAAACAGCAGATATGAGATGAGGATTGTTCTGTGAAGACACTCCAACTGCAGCAGGAAGTGAGTCCACACATCGGCTCCACAGGAAACTGGCCCTTCAGCCATCCTGTCCACCACTTCACTACTGTAAGTATGTGGGATACTGATGTGTACTCCTCCATAGTTTTGAGTTTTCAGTCTTTTATTAGCCGCAGGAAGAGGGATGGAGGCAGGCACAGCTATGCAAATGTTCCCTTCAACTACATTCAAGATGTTTCGTAATATTTGTTTACTGGTTCCTGGAGGTTTGTAAGATTTCGGTGACCTATGATGAAATCTCAGAGCAGCTCAAAAAAAATGAAAACATTACTTGAGTGTTTGTGTTTTTCACAGCAGCTCTGGTAATGGCATGGGAATTGGCCGCCCGGTCGACTAGTCTCGCATCAAGACAAATGCATTATTGATCTCCAGAAGAAAAAAGGACAGACTCTTTTTATCGGCCCACACAGGGGGGTCAGAGGTTAGCCGCAGAGCAGAGCTGCAATTACCCAAGGTCGCATCAGACAGCAGGCTGGCTGCAACCACACCACACTGTGATAGGCTTAAAGCAACCATGGCCTCAAACCATGTTTTAGATTTGACAGTCAAATTAGTAGTAATTTAAAAAAAGCATCTGAGACTCCTTTAGTATTCATACTCGCTATCAGTGTCACTTTGGAATAAACATTTATGAATTTTCTTTGTCAAGGACACATTTTTTATTTTTATTCTTATGGTGTTATTTGACAGGAAAGCTTAAAGAGATGACTGGAAATGGGATTAGAGCGAGAGCGTGACATGCAGCAAAGGGCCACAGGTCAGACTCAAACCCCCCTCAAACGATACATTTCACACATACACACACACACACACGTCTTTTGTAGATGTGTAAAATAAAAAACATTAACCTAAAAAAATAATCATAATATGGGGCATTTAAATAAACTAAAACTATCACATCCAACATGATATAAAAAGTTATAAACAACTGGAGGATTATCAGTAGCTTGTTTTTCAGTGTTGCTAACGATCTTATCCTTCTGTTTTTGCAAGACCAGGTTAATTTAGCAATCGACCACGGAGGGACACTGCTCCTGTTGACCACTGCACACCATTCCAACAACAAGCAGAAAAAATACAGAAGGAATTACAGTATATGCCAATATATACTGCCGACTTCACCTCATTTCGTGAAGGAAAAGGAAGGCTTCAGCGTCAGTTACCGTGAGTCCGACACATTCTGTTCGTCTTCGCGACTCTTTGCTTTCAGGTGTTTCTGATGCCTACATGTCCTGCCATGTCTGTGTATTCACTGCCTTCGCTGTGCAGCTAATGTTGATGTTAATGTTGATAAGGATACTGTTCTTTGTCTATTCTGTCATCACTGCTGTCCACATACGAAATATACAACTAGGACTTTTGTGGAATTAATCAATTTTACATGCTCACTGTGTATGATTTGTGAATGTTTGGTGTCTGGTGTCAAAGGTCTTGTGCAGGACATTTAATACTTTATTTTCTTTGGCGGCCTTCTATGCCAGTTACAATAAAAAGCTGTGTTATAGTGTACATATGAATACTCCCAGAGAGCTTTTTTCTGCAGAGAAGACGTTTAACAAAAAACATCTGTGGGTGCTGACAAAAAGACATCCAAAACTGTCAGAACTGATTATCTGAAGACGTTGATTACAAGTACACATTTAGACCGTATTTCACTGGGATTTGCAATAATGAAATTAATGTTGATTAAACTGATTTATCTTAATGAGGTCTCTTAGTCAGGCTCCAAAATGATGAAGGCTCTTATTTGAACACTGTAGGAGATAAAAGGTGTCTTTGTAACAAACCCTGCATTAGTAAAGGCTGGGTCAGGGATCAAACCTGCAACCGCATTTTAGCTGGATACAAAGAGAGCGAGATGTCTTATGGGGAATTCAGACCAAAACTTTGCTGTATTATCAGCCAGTCTAGATTAAACGCAAAGTCAATGAAAAGACGCAAATTCACATATATATTTGCAGTGGCTGATCCCTTGAAGCTAATAGCACTAACATGTCATTTGCTCATTTCTGTGAGTTGGAAATATTGACTTCAGGACATTCACACTGACGTTATGACATTCGCTTCACTGGGCATTTATGAAAAAACAATGGAAGAGAGGATAATAATCACTATAGTGGCCATTTGCAGACATCCACAGCTGTATGATGACACGTCTCCTTGAACCGAGACAGGATAGAAAACGAGCTCACCTGGAGGAAAGTGAGCGAGGAAGTCAGGCTACCTGGTAAGTCACGGAAATACGTCTCAGCTCCAACTCCATTCAGGGAACGCACATTTTTAAAGTTGCCTGTCATTTAGCCTATAGACCTGACAAAGTACGAATTCAGGCTTTTTACAAAGCGATATTATGAAGTTGCTATTTCAGCCTCCTTTTTAATCCATTAATTGGAGTCACATGCTCACATGTTTCTCTCTGATGTCAATGCAAATCTGTTGCTTTAATGTCACCCTGTGTTTGCCATGTGGTTAATTGTCGCACAGTGTCTTTCCATAAACCTCAGATTTTTTAAATGACCTGTCTGACTTTGCTCTCCCAGGTTTTTTTTTTTTTTTTCTCTGCATCACACCACCGCTTAATTTTAGAGTCCATTTAATTGTCCCCTCCAAACGAACAGCTGGCCCCAATGTGGCCCCTGAGGTTCTAATGAGCTGGAACATCCGGTGACCCTATTGTCGCTTGGAAAAACTGCTCTGACATTTTTCAGGAGAGAAGTCTGCATTTTTTTCTAATGGAGTAGGATATTTTTGAGTCCTCAATGAAGCAACTACCATTATGAGCCATGGCAACTGTCTTCAATGTAAAATGTGCATCACAACATTTGTTGAAAGACACTCTTTTCATGTTAGTGTGCGACACCTAAAAATATGTTTTGACATGTGCACGCTTACCAAGGAATAAACACGTTTTATATTTCATAGAATAAATGTGCGGAACCTTCCAGGAGCTGACCAAAGTGTCACTATGACTATAAAACATAGAGGAGAAATAAACACACGGAGACAGAATGAGACCATAATGATCAGGGAAACGTCTGTTCAATGAAAATGCGCGTGTCAGCTGTCAGATGATCACCTCACTCTGTAATTCAAATGTGACCCTCCTCTCACTGTCGGTGTGCTCGCGTACTGTACCGCTGCCAGAATCACTTTCCATGCCTCCACTAAACAGCAAGCGATGCCACTGGCTGGCCAAAGGGTAAAAGATTTACAGCTTACTGAGGACAAAGACTGGACAATTTCCAACATCAGGTACCCAGAGTTATCCAATACACTGATGAAGTGAAACACCTTGCGTGCTGAGCCATAAAGTCCCGATGATAAGCAGGGGAAGGGGGGAGGGTATTAAATATTTCACATCAGACGTTCCCATTGATCAGCTGAAGCCTCTTATCCAGCTCAGCTGCCTCCATGTCATTACACAGAGATAGATCATAGGCTGCATGCACCCAGCAGCGTGTTAATGAGCCAGTGGAGCTAAGGTAAGCCTGTGCGCACCGTTGCATCAGGAGTCGCGGGGCGACTCTCGTATCAGCAAACTAAATTTAGCACGGTGGATTTCTGGTCTCGCACGGGTTGGCGAGCTCTTCCCTCATTGTTACAGCGAAGTTCCAGCAAACCAGTGACCTCTCTGAAGCTTTTTTACCCTCTCGTATTTGAATGCTGTTCAGAGCGGTTGTAGGTCTAGATTTTGAACCTGAGCATTTGAGCCAGAAAAGGCATTTATGCTCACTTCACATTTTGACAGGGCAAGCTGAGTATTGCAAATCCGTTGAGAGCTTTGAGGTCACAATCATGAAGCTGCTATTACCTGTTATTGCAAGACCTGGATACCGCTGTTCAAGATGGCCCCCGCTTATTCTGATTCGAGCTGCTTGTCCAGCACGTACTGTGCTTGAATAAAGTTATTGCTGTCTTCCTGCTTTGTTTCTGTGTTGTGGATGAACTGCTCCTGCACATCAGAGTCTCTCCACTGGTTTCAAGCCTGAATATTATAGGAAAGACGATAAGACCTGCTTCCCAAAAAAAGTATGTATGACTTTCCCCTATGTTTGTTTGTTTCTGGTGAAAAACTGGATGCCTGTTTCTCGGCTTCCAAAATTGATAATTAGAAGTTAGGTGTACTGATGTCTCTTTTCTACTGGCTGTCTATGGTGAGTGCTTTTCAGGCTACGTGAAGCACCGTGGTTAGTCACTGGGACAAACTGTCAGCGGGAACGACTCGGCCATCTTAATAGAATCAGAGTGACATCATTCAGCATCTGGCAGCAACAGATGTGGGTCCATTGTTGCTAATTGGATTGCACCGACTTGTAAATGTGCCGATTGACCTTCTCATAAGAACTGACTAGAGCTGCTTCTCTTTGATGCAGTTTCTGACTTTTGAATAATCACTTCATCACTGTATATCTGATTATTATGTAAGATACTATGAGCCTTTTTTTCCTCAACTGACATTTGGGCCAGAGGTGGGACATCTCAGGTGTAAGTAATTACAATCAAAATGTCTTGGTTCCATTTTTGTGCAGCCTACTTATTGCCCATCAAAGATATTTTAAAAGGTAAACAACTGACTTTTCAAAGCAGGAAAGCCGTGGTGGAAGTCCAATTTAAGTTTTCCAGAAACCCAAGCCAGTAAGCTATAATGCACAATACCAGGAGTAGTCTAAACTAAATTGGGATACCTTCGTTATCAGTGTTGTCTGTTGGCTCAAAGCCATTACGCATAACCGGAGGCAACACTAAAAGTTTAAGCAGGAAAACCGATAACTTTGAAACGATGTTGCTAACTCAAAGGATAATTTTTTTCTTTGACATGGTGAGGAATAGGAGGTGTGGTGTGAAAGCGTGTGAAGAGTGTCGTTTTTGTGGACACTGTGCGCGATTGCTCTGTAAAATTACTGGGAGACTTGATGAGACCGAGGCATCCTTAATGATATTAATAAAACTTGTGCTTTTCCTGCTTTGACATGTCAAAATGCCTGCCGTGAAAAAGGGTCTATTGCATGATAATGTGATAGAAATTCCCATGACTGTGCTTGGAGTCACTTGGCACACATTGCATCTCTATCTGAATCAAATTTACGATACCGTTTGCATCTAACACAGAACATCTTCCATTCTTCTATTCAACTGATACTTACATATATACTAGACTCTATATAGATGCATGGTGTTATGCTGGTAAAAACACAAACTGAACGTCAGTGCAAACTTATCTCCAAAAACAACTTCTCCAACTGGCTAGATAATCACATAATCATGTCTTGTCAAACATGTATGAATGTCGAACTCTTCATAAGAGATCCCAGGCTTCAGGTGTGGTAACATCAGCTGCTGCTGCTGCTGCTGCTGCTGCAGGAGACCTGGCTTCCAGGCAAACATGGTACACTCTTTGGCTTTTCAATATACTTTGTGTCCAGCAAGATGTTTCCTCAGGTTCGACTTGTCTCTCTGGTCAGCTCGGTACCCAATGATTGGAGTATTAATTTTAGTTACTTTATCTTTCAATGACCCAACATGTGCATGAGAATCACACATTGTTCCATCTAAATTCTGACCAATATTGGTATTCAAACATAAATAATGTCATTAAAAATTTCAATTATTAAAGTTTCCTTCTTTCCATACATCCTACTTAATGAACAGTAACCCTATCTATGGTGTTCCCTTCTTATCAAACTGCACAGGATGCATTTATTTGTATGAATTAGTAAATCTGACAATAAAAACACCACCAAGGGTTCAAAACCAACAAACCTTTATTTATTTTCTAAAACAAGGCATACTCAGCATCATACAGTTCTGGAAATATAACAGCCAATGTGCTGCAGCTTAAGAAATGTCCTAATGTAGCCACACATCCCCTTAATGGATTTGGCCTAAAACATTAAACACCACGAGACTCTCCAGTTCTTGTTGTTTATTTGTGCCGCGGTGCATTCAGGCGCCAAATTACTGAGAGAACACTGAAAGTGTCTGATAGCGTCTATTCTCGGCTTATCTCCTTGCAGTCACTGACTCTCAGCTGACGTGTAATTAACAGAAGACATTTAAAATCCACCACACTCAAAATAATTGAGGAGGCAATACCTAGAATGGCACGTTGTTCATTATAAATAAATAAAATTGATGCTTGAGTCTCATCTGTATGCAGAGGAGGGAGCGGAGTGGCCGAGACAAAGCTATGGGGTGGTATAACAATCATAGATAAATATAGATTTCTGGCACTTACTTCGGCGTGCATGAATACTGAAGAGATTGAATTATTTTTTTTAATTACCAAGTTCATTCATTCCGTGTTGGTCTTCGTCTACCCTCGCCGTTTCAGCCGTGACAGGCAATTAAGCCGTCAGCTGTCACAGAGGCTCCTGTAATGGACCATCAATGAATGTTAATGCAACCCAGCATAGGCGTTCCTCCTCAGAGTCAACAGTTGTAATTGAGTGTGTGATGAAATTTAAAGAAATCACTAATATGTGGCCTGTGTTCATCGACTCAGCGGGCCCGATGGCACTTATTTAATCCTGTGTCATTTAAGTTTGGTGTCTTTTCTCTGCACGACTTGATGAGAAAATACCCCAACACAACAAGTAGGATGAAGGGGAACCAGAGTCTGATCAAGGACAGTGCAAATGGGATTCAGTGGATACCAGATCAATTCCTTACAGCCCTTTAAAAGGAACGTAACCTTTTTATGAAACTTACACACTTGGTCAGAGTTTTTTTCATGTGTTGCCACTGTGTTTTTCAAACCATTTTCGCACACGTCATTACAAAGTTACACGGCAAAACACACTACAAAGTCTTGTCGTTGTTTATCGTCCAAATTCCAGCCCAGTGTCCAAGTCTAATTTTTTTTGGCATCTTCCATCCTTTTTCCCTCTGACTTCCTCATCTGGTGTCATCTTGTTTGTTCATGTTGTCATTGCTGCCTATGCTAACATTAGCACTGCTAGCTGATGTCCGTCATTTTGTGCCTGAATACATTGTCTCTTAGTCCGGCAATGCTGGTCTAACGTTAAACTTCATTCACCATCACTGGACGTTTCTCCTCTTGCTCCATCAAGAGGATCATGGGAGAAATATTAGAAGTTTACTAAAAGGTACAATTGGGCCAATTTCAAATGTTTAGAAGGCATAAATAAGTTTTGAAGCAAAAACTCCACTTTTACAATAACCTCAAAATAATCTTTGTGGTGGACAGCGGTTTCTGGCCTTTGCAGCAAATGACTGATGACCTTCCCCGTTCTTCTTTCACCACTTGACAGGCAGGGTACTCCTCTCAATCACTGGCTTTTTCATGTAACGCTCCAGCTTAGTTTCGGAGCTTTGACTGTGCGGTGAGCTGCACCGAGACATTTTGCATTCAGACTTTCAAAATGAGTTGGCGGGGGATTGGTCTGCACTTTTCTGCTGGATGCTCCTCCACCAATCTCTTCTACGGTTTTTGCCATGTCATTTGCAGCTCCTTCTTTCAGCCATTGTAGTGTCTCTGCTGAAGTAAAGGCCTTTCCCTTGTAGCGGGGATCGAGGACAGTTGCCAAGCCAAACACTGTCAGGCTGTCTTGCAGGAGATGGATCATCTTGTTGCGGCATCAATTTAAGAACAGATAAATGGGGGATTACTCATGAGGGGGAAGATTCTCCGTGGGTCATCTCTGGTGTCACTCGATCAAATTGCTTCGCCGTCTCAATCATGTTTGACACAATATCCCAGTGTGCAGCAGATTGACATCTGACATGGCTATCCTCGCTGGCACAGCATCAGTCGTACATCCACTGCAGCATTTGTAGTGTTGTGAGTCCAAACAGTTTGGCTGATGCTATGTACCAGCAGGCCAAGTTCCTCTTGAATTGCTGTCAGTCTTTGTTTGGCCAGTACAGAGTGGCTGATGTGACTTTCAATGTAGCAGTCCTGTCCAGCCCAGCTTTCTGACTGGATAGCCATTGTTGATTACAAACTATAAAGTGTTTGGAAGTTTGGAAGCTCAGTTAGCCTCATACCTTTCACAATGTTGGCTCCACCGTCCCTCAGAACAAGAACCATGCAGTCTGTACTGATGGTACAGGAGGCGAGCTTTTCCAAAAGTATTTCTTGAATGTACCATGCTGTATATGATTCAGTCATAGCCTTGACAATCAACACAAGCTGCTGTCTGTGTGGGTCCTTTTTGGATACAATGTTCGTCAGAGGTCGGTTGCAAAGACCATCTTTGGTGCGATCAGAGTCTTCACCTTGTCACAGCCTCCACATATGTTCCATCATCCATCCTTAATGTTGTAGCAAGAGTAAGTCTCATAAACCACTGAGAGCCGACATCTGAGACCACTGTGAATGACTGCTTACCTGTAGCTGTCATCACTATAACTGCCATCTACAGCTCTGTGGTCCTTGGGTCTGAGGATGTCCATTTCACATGTTGGTCAAATAGACTGTGACCTGTGTTCCAGACTTTTCTTTTTTGCTTGCTAAACTCCTTTCGAGAATGAGTATTGAAGGTATTTTCTGTTTTGGCTGTTGATGATGGCATTCGTATAACTTCATTACAAATGAAATGTTGTGCATGGGGAAAAGCCCTGGTTCCATTTACCGTTCAGTTTAGTTCCATAAAGAGCTGCGGTTAATTTTAATTAATGATCTGTATTCTTCTGTACATCAAAAGGTCACACACAGTCCAGATACATACAGTTTTGGCACGAGGCAGCTGCTCTCCTTATAAATCCAATCAAAAATATTAATTTTATGAATAACACTTTATTTCTATTCCCTCTGGAGACTTTCCTTCGTCTCGTCAAGTTTATAACTACAGTTCTGAGTTTTACTGCTTTAATGTACCATGATAATTGTTTGTGTGCATGGAAACGACTGAAAGCAACCTCTGTAATCTAAAATCTATTATAATACTATACTTTAAGCAAGGTGAGGACCAAAATGCAGACATGTGGAGACAAGCAGGCATAGGGGAACAAAAGGCGAGCTTTAATAACACAAAGGCAAGGCAAGGCAAGGCAAGTTTATTTGTATAGCACAGTTCAGACACAAGGCAACTCAAAGTGCTTTACAGGCACACACAAATTACATTAAGAGACATAAAAATGTCATTTAAAAGACATTAAAAATTGCATTAAAAAACATTAAGAATTGCATTTTAAGACCAGTAAAAACATTAAGAAAAAAACAAACATCAAAAAGAAAGTAGGCTAAAGTAGAAAGGCTTTAAAAGAAACAAGACTGTAGAGTCAGAGTCATAATGCAGTTCAAAGATTTGAATTGCTTCAGCTAAAAGCAGTGGCAAAAAGAAATGTCTTAAGTCTTGATTTAAAAGAGGTGAGTGTTGGAGCAGACCTGCAATTTTCAGGGAGTTTGTTCCAAATGTGTGGCGCATAGTAACTGAAAGCTGCTTCTCCATGTTTACTTCTGACTCTGGGGACTGAAAGCAGACCAGTGCCTGTCGATCTCAGAGGTCTGGATGG
>CAEMYA010000112.1:3028867-3082386 GCA_903131615.1 Diplodus sargus
AGTACTGAGTTCGGGGAAAAAAACAAAAACAAAAGAAAAGTGAAATAAGGCAGCAGCAGTTGTTGTCCCAGTGGTTTGTAAATATCCAGGAGTCGTTGCCTGTAATCTCTCAGTGAAGAAAAAGAATAACAGTGGAAAAGAAAAATAAGCAGAAGCGAGAGCAAGCAGAAAAGCGTCTGCACCCAAGCAGATACAGGAAGTAAAAGTGAATTACAACATCCAAGAGAACTAAAAAAAAACTAAAAATGAGCCAAAAGGGCTAAAAACAAAGCAGCAACATAAAGCTTAAAGAAGGTGCAACAAAACCTAATTACAAATGAATGAAAACTCAAGGAATGAAAATGAGAAACATACCAACGGGAGACACAAGGAGACAGGTTGGCATCACAGGGGAAGAAAAACGAGCACGAAGGAAGACAGAGTAGCCATACAGGCAAACACGGAGGAAGACAGAAGATGGACATGGGCGGAGGAAGATGGCACAACGCGGATGAACTGACGAAGATAAGACGGATTACAAAATCTATGTGCAGACACACTGATGACGGGCTGAGGAACAGGGGGAGTGAGGAGGGAGAAGGACAGGTGAGGGAAACAACGGAAAAACACATAGTAGGAACTGAAATGAGCGTTCAATTTCAAGACCGAGCAGGAAACGAGAACCATACAAAACTAGGATCCTAGCAAAATCAGAGTGTACGCGTGTTGTGAAGCTGCCTATGTCGGTGCATCCTACTATCTGATTAATGTGTCCCTTAAAAAGCAGGAACAATGACTTTAGACCAGCTTTTTGTTGGTCACAGTCACTTTCTGCTGCCTAAAGATGTGCCATCAATGCGTTTGTTCGCACCTCGTTTTAAGACCAACACACAGGTGGCCGCAAGTACATTTACCATTTACACAATTTGTCTGATTTTAAGATATTTCAGTCCGTTACGCCCGTACACCCTGACTCAAGTAGAACTTCTGTCTCTGCTAACTGAAAGAGATGAGGAGCACTTAAACCAAATTAAAGTTTCAAAACATCCCTTCAGCGTCCTGTTGTGGACACGACAGACGCCACATTCATGTTCCTTCACACTTTTCCGCTTTAGTCGTGAAATACAAGCTTTAACAATCGGACCGAAATACACTTTGGTGGCTCATGCTCAGCAGCATCCAATAGTCATCTCGTGTTTGGGAGATAAAGAGCATACGGGGTTGGAAAAATGAATGTTTAATATAGAATTAAAGGTGTGGGAGCTGTAATTCACAGAATCCATTTTTACTGCTCTTAATTATCCACTGGATTATTGCCAGAAGCGGTCTCAGAGATAAATTCTAATGTACTTGATAGTGGTTGGAGCCGTATGCTGGGTTAAAGAACAGCGCTAATTACAGCAGATAAGCCTCCCACAACCCCCTCCCTCTCCAGAACAGTGAATAATTCAGATGGCCGTGATTTAAATGCAGCCAAACAGCCATAAACTCACAGGAAGCCTGATCATGTGCCCAAGCTACGATACGTGCCTTGTGTTTCCATCCAGTTTGTCCCGTTATCTTCTTTTTTTCACCTTATAGATCCACAGTGTAGAACCACAAGTTGGGTTTTTATGGACAATCGTTTATAACATAAGAAATATCGTGTTAGCATTTAATTTTAATTTGCATGAGTCATAATTTACATGTTGACTCATGTTGTACTTACTGTGTGCATGCTGTCATATGTGTAATCATGCGTGTGTGTTTTCCACGTTGTAAAGTGATGCTGGTATTAACTACATCTCGCATCCTACAATCAGTACAAACACAACGAGATACCAGCAGCGACTAAACAAACCGTGAGTCACCGCGGCCCTTTGGACCGACTCTGCCTCCGTCCACAGTTAGCAGAACCCATTCATGCCTGCAGCTCCTAATGACAGCGGATACACAAGAGGCACAAATTAAGTCAACACATGAGTAATGCCAATGGAAAAGAGAAGAAAAATATACACACGCAAAAAAAAGACAAACGAACAGCAAAGAATTAGCAACAATCATCATGCGCTCGTGTCAGAGATGATTCAGAGCGGCCATAAACATTATCATGAGAGTAAAACAGCTGTGTGTGTGTGTGTGTGTATATGTGTGTGTGAATGAGCATGTTGGGGAGGGGAGGTGGGGTTATTGATCTTTAGGCGCCAGGAAACCCTGTTCTCCCATTTCCACTGTAATGAAACATAATCGCTTCGAGAGTGGCAACTTTGCCTCACAGAAAGCCATCGAATGATCTGGACTGTTTCCAGCTGGCACTGAGTCAGGCTTTGTGTGTGTGTGTGCGTGTGTGCGTGTGTGTGTGTGTGTGTGTGTGTGTGTGTGTGTGTGTGTGTGTGTGTGTGCATGAAGATGGGGAAGGGGGAAGAAAGACAGAAATACAATGCAGGAGAAGTGAGGGGAGTACAGTAATAGACATACACCTGGAGCGAGACGATTTAAACTCTCAGTGAAATCTTGTTTTGTAGATTTGCTTGAATGATTTTTGGAAAAGTTATGAGATTGTTAAGATTTGTTGATATCGTATGTAGAAAAAAAACATGGTTAAAAAAGGAGAAGATACTTACTATGTATTGTGTTGTTTGATGTTTGATTGTGTATTTTCAAAAACACCCAGAATTGACTGGTTCCAGTGGCTCGTGGCACTTTTCACAGTGTTTTATGGTATTAAAGTAAATATACATTTTAAAGGCATTTAAAAGCAATTTGTCCAAAGTGACTTACAGTAATTCATACACTGATGGCGGTGGCTGCCATGCAAGGTGCCGACCAGCCCATCCGGAGCAGTTTGGGGTTCAGTAACTTACTCAAGGGCACATCAACATGCAGACCAGGGCAACTGAACCAGCAACCTTCCGATAACAAGACTCTGGCTCTACCTCTGAGCAGGGCTTGACGCTTAGCATTTTCCCAAGTAGCACGTGTGTTTCCCACCTTGTTAAGTTATTGTTGATAATTATTGTGAGAAATAACGTGATCAGTGTCTTCACACAGATGAATATCATTAATCATTACAGTTTTTCTCAATTGCTAAAACACTAAACCCTGTTGTCTGAACCAATTTCTCTGTTGCCTGAACCCACTGATTGAATCAATCACTCTTTTGGCAAAACCATGAGCACTTTTCACCTGTTTAGACACAACTTCCCAACACATTTTCATTGTGATGCACCTGTGCTGCATAATGGTGAGCACAGGTGGCAAAAGTCAAACACAATTAAAGCACGGGTGTCACCACTTGAACACAACAATTGATCACACTTGTGGCTAATGATGTGAGGGAATATATAAAGCCAGTTCAGAGAGCACTGGTTTGTGAGGCACTACAATGGATAGAAATCTGAGAGGAAGAGTTCGTGTGAGAGGAGGTCGAGGAGGTCGAGGTGGTCGAGCTGGTCGAGGTAGTCAAGGTGGTCAGCGAAGACAAAGAACAGTAATATCTGATGAAATCAGAGCATCAGAGCAGGGGTTTTTGCCTGGCCAGGCAAAATGTGGCATGTGATGTGGATGAGGTCCTGTTGCCTGACCCAGTACGGAGACATGATGCTGTGGCTGAGTAATGCACTTATGTGTATATTTTTGTACTTTATTTTTTACATGGGCTTACTGTACACAAGTGGCAAATGCATACGATTTCTGTTTGTTTTGTACAAGTGCTACGTGTACTGTAAATGCACAAGATTTTTGTTTTTTGTACTGTACAAGTGCTACATGTAAATGCACAAGATTTCTGTTTTTTGTCTTTTTGTACAAGTGCTAAATGCACAGGTTTTTTGTTTTGCAACATGCATTCATCTTCATGTCCTGAGCATTGTGTTTTCTATTTTTCTATGTAGTGTTTAGTGACTGCTCAGTTGTGTTTTTAATTTTGATTGACTTGGGGCACGATTTGACAACAAAGTTCAGTTTTGGGCACAGATTGAACTGTTTTGAGGTGAAAGTTTGGTTTTGCAAGAAGAGTCTGAGGTTTTGTGAATGTAGCTTGACAATTGGGGTTTGTGTTCACAGTTTAGAGAAAAGGAGAGAAGCTTTCAAGAAATGTGTCTTAGCTATCGAGAAAAACTGTAATAATCATATATAACTAAAGGCAAACTGAGCAAATGTGTTATTTCAGAAGAGTGTATGCAACTGGTAGCCCTTCGTATGACTCAGTACCCATGAAGTAACTCTGAGTTTCAAAAAGGTTGGTGAGCCCTGATCTAAAGAGTGCAGAGAGAATAATACTGTAACAACTCATGTATTGTCAGTTATTTATTGGTGCAAATGTGCATAGTGCAACTCCGTTTTTCTTGTGTAGGACTATCAGTGGATGAAACTTCACAAAGGGCAGCTCTTCTTTAGCAATATGATGTGCGATATTAAATTTGATATTGAGCTGTCTTATCCTCTTCAGAGAGCACGACCTGTCTCCTCACTCGTTTGAAGTTCGCGTTGCCTGTGACAAAAACGGACTGTCCAGCTCCTTGCTTCTGCACTTTGCAGTACTTACAATACATTCATTTGTTTTCGTAAAGGAGCCACGGGAATGTGCCTCTGCCTTTAACCGCCTTCCGCAGCACGTTGGCAAGCACGCTCACTACGTGTAAAATCACTTTTTTTTTTCCAGCTGAGGCTGCATTCAAGTGCACAACCGGCCACAACCTCCAAACGTCAGCAACACATCACTAAACATTTATTGAACGGTACAATTCGGTAGTCGCACACGTGCTACTAATTGCATTTCACAATTCGCACTGAAACATTTTTTACTAGCATTTGCGACGAGGTGCTCGCACTGTCGAGCCCTGCCCCTGAGCCACAGTCACCCCATGTCTCTGCTTTTTGAAATGTTTGTTAGACAACACAAAAAAGAAATTGAATATTTGTAAATGTCAGGGAAATTGTTTTTTTTCAACGTAATTCTCTGACATCCATCATTTACACCCATAATCTGCAGCTCACTCGACAAAGAAAACCTTTACTTCACTCCTCTGTGGAGATCAGCAAAAGCAAGGTTTTTTAAGTTTGTGTAATGTTGCTCTTTAAAGCCACTACATATAAAACAAAAAGTTGATGTCTCTGGCACCCCCACTGGTAGTAGCAAAAACCACAATAGCGGACAGAAGTGGGCATCATCAACCCCCTTCCCCCAATGGATTAAACTCAGCCACATGGATCAATTTTCACCAGGATCATTGACAAACAATTATTAATAAAATGGTATTACAATGTTAATATTAACATAGAACAACATAATATGGGCTTTAAAAAGATTGTTATGAAAATAATTAAAGATACCCTGATTTTCTCATAGCACAGTCAGCTATTTGTTGGTGACTTTGTTGAAACATCTGCAAGGGCTGTTGGAAGGAAATAAGAGTAAGTTAGTAGGGGATTGGTGGCCCCAAAGAGGAATATTTAATGTATTATCTAAGCATATATCTAACAATATTCATGATGCTTTTAAAATGTAAAGTTGAGGATTTATTCTTTGTGCTGATACATTTCCTAAGCTTCCCTACCGATCACAAAACAATACATTCTTTCAAGGTGTTACTCTATAATGCTCGGTTTGTCAATAAAGCTATCAGCCATACAGAAACTCAAATAACAGTTAAGCAGAGTTAAAATTTGGCAAAATAAATATTGTTTAAATGTCTTAAGTGCTCTTAAGTGATATTTTAAAATGTATTTATTTAATAGTGCTGCCTCTATATGACAGATATATGATAATAATAAGCAAATGCAACCATTTGAGAGAAGATTGGCAACATATGTGCAATTAAAGCAGTATTTCTTAAAAAGATGTAATTACACGGCTTGGCCATTACAAAAACTGGCTCTGGTGCTTTCTGTAGGGGCTTGATCTTGACGATTACGGTCAAGTTATGGTCAAGCCAATTGCGTTAAATAGTCCTCCTCCTCTTCTTTGTTGGTTGTACCAGCGGACTAAAAACCACAATGCCATCCACTGTATCGGAGTATATGACATCATGTTATACCATGGTCTGGGGGAATACTCGATTCTGATTGGCTACAGGGTGTCTATTAATCCCTGATATATGGACACCTACTAAGTACCAGTAGTTCCAGTCAAATTGTCTGTTCAGCGTTCTAAATTAATGCGCTAGCTGGCGTATCAAATCTGAATATTTTATTTCGAACACTGAGTGCAGTCCATCAGTCCTTCAGTGTCTTATCCTCTGAACACCACAGGATGGCGACTGTAACACACAAGCTGCAGGAAGTACACTTCCCCTCTAAACTTACTGATAAGGGAAACATCACTTCAGGCTGTGGCCACAGTAACGTCACACACGGCCAGTCATTTGTTCATGAACATTTTGATATACATTTTCGGACAATGACATAACTGGTTAGCTAGCTAGTCTTGTTGTTATACTTACTACATACTGTCAAATGATATTTACTGTTTGTCAACCGTACGCAATGTTATTGACTTTGAATCTTGCTAGCATAGCGTTAGCTTTCTGGCTCATCGCTGAGCGGATTAGAATATCTCCTGTTGCCAAGTCGTACCTAAGGTCCGTCCTATTTACTGGAGGAGTGAACAACTTTTCTGTTGCATAAGAACCTTACAGGAGGGTAATGATTGTTCCAGGTATTAGTCAAACCCTCAGGCATTACCAGGGAAACTAAGTTATGGCTTGTGAAAAACATATTTTGATTGTAAAATGCAGGAAAATATAAATTAATGGTCCAAATTTCTTTTATTGGCAAGTGATTATGGAAAAAGCGGGATAATGCCCTTCGAGGTGTCCATAATCAGGAATTAATGGTCCATTTGTGGTGGACCGCCACAAATAAATTCATGTGTGGGAAACACTGTCTAAGTTTTTCTTCGTCAAAAGTTTAATAAAACCCTCACCACCCCTCCAGCCGTGGTCCTACACAAAGACAGAAAAGGAGAAACACCAGAAAACAAAGACTTCAAAGTTTGAGAGGGACGGAGACACACACCTTTCAGCGTATTACCCCACCTGGTATTTACTCTTCCTGTCAGCTTCTGTCTGAGCAAACAGGAAGGAAAGAGAATAAAAAAAGCCTGTCGGAGCCCGAGGAGTGACCACAGCTGTCAGGTAGAGCTGTGTGTCACTGAACACTTACACCCCATTTATGGAAAAGGACAGAGGAGCAAAAAGCAATCACTGGGCAATTTAGCAGTCTTTTAGCCATCTATTGTTGCTGGTGGGGAGCGCAGCGTGGCGAGGGGCGCCCGACTGGGTGCTTATCTGATGTGATACATACACGGCAGCTATTCCTCCGCGCTCACTGCTTTTTAGACCTTATTGGAGGAGCGGGAGTTAGTCTTTCTGTTTTCTGGTAATGAAAAATGAATCCACAGACATCATTTAGAGGCAGGGTCTCATTTTCCGATAAGCCTGTGTTCTGATCGGAGGCTTTATTTCCTGCTCGGGCACAAAGCAGAGCTGGGAGCGTCATTAGAGCCGCGGAGAACAGGAGCTCAAAGAGCCTCACATCACTGTTGTTGCTATGCAACACAAACTTCGACAACAACTTGCGAGCTACATCTAATTAGTGTTTAGCTAACAAGTGAAAAGGAGACGATGCTGCTGAGAGGTGAAAATGGAGAGGATGAAGACAGAGAATGTGTTTCTGAAACGCGGGTTCAAAGATGCAGTTCACCCAAAAACACACAAAAAAATCTCATTTACTGGAATTAGTATTCATTGACAATAACTCACCCTATTACAATGGAGCTGAGTGATATTTGGTTCTGTTCAAAATACCCAAACCTGACATTTAAAAACAGTTCATCCAAATACATCGCTGAACCGCTGTTTTCCTGTTACTTCTTATGTGTTTTGGCAGAGGGTATTGTAGTTTTCAATCAAACTGTTAAAGGGGTTGTAGATTTTGATCGTGATATTTGGAGCAGGATGCTGCTGCTGCTGTGTTCTTTGATTGTAATCTTTAATGAGCTCTTTCAGCGTCCTCAGATCTGATATCAGTGGCAGCTCTGTTAGGACAACATCCTTTTTCTTAGTATGTCATTTTAAATGTTGATGTATATTGTGATATAATACATTATCGAGAAATAGATTAATAAAAGGAATTCTAGCAAATCTAGTATTTACAGTAAATCTCTTGTAAATCTATGTGCTTCATCACATTGCTGCAAACGACATTAACTCCTGCCATAGAGTGCTTCTGCTTCTACAATCATGCCTATAATGGCCTAAAACACTTAAAGATATTAGACTGATAGCTCCCATCGTATAAACAGTTAGCCAATATCTGACTTTTGACAAATGAATGAATGGCTATTGATCGATGATGAATTCAAGCAAAGGTTGGAGGAAAAAAAATCATGCATTTTAATCACGCTGTGCACACCGTGCCTTTCAATGTGTTCATAGAATAAAATCTGTCATCCCAGTTCCTGTCATCTTTAGGCTGTACGATCAAATAAAGCCATGAAAACAACAAAGACACAGCAGGGCACCCCAGTAGCTCAATTGGTAGAGCTGAGCGCCCCATGCACAGGGGCCGTGGCCTCGCCGCAGCGGCCCAGGTTTTAAATTCAACCTGTGGCCCTTTGTTGCATCCCACCTCTCTCTCACCCCACCTCCTGTCACTCTTGTACCGTCAGAAAAAGGCCCAAAAACAAAGCATTATTTGAGAAACAATAAATATGCGAATGCACAGTGGACAGGCGATGGTTTGAATTATTTTGTGAAACAAACCAGCCTGAGGTTACATGTCCACAGCCTTGTCTAGTCTTGTGGAAAAAAAACGGTAACTTTTCCAACAGCCTCTCAAAAAACAGGCTCACTGCATTGTAAAACTTTCGAGAGTTATTGTTGCAAATATACTATTATAAAGTAGACTGTGAGATGAGATGTTAAGTTAATTTGGACAGTGTGTAGCATGCACTGAGTGCACCTTGATACATGGATGGCCAGGAATAGACAGCAGCGTTGTATCAGAATTATTAGAAATTGTTCAACGCAAATAAAAATGCATGTTGACAAGTGCTTTACCATTAGCTATTATTTATATACAGTGCAGTACGCATATGTATTTTAGAGTTCATCTTAAGGTGTCTATATTCCCATAGTTCAGACCTTAGGAAAATGTAACAGACCATGGTCGTACGCCTGCAGGTTGGTTAGGTTAAGGGAAAGATTGTGGTTAGGTTAAATTAACTATGTTGCTTCAGTTACAACCATTCCTGCATGACATGCGTAGCTTCCACTGCGAACTTACCTACGTCACATAAGTAAGTTACATCGAGTTTTTGTACATGTCGTAACAGCTTTAGGAAGTTAAAGGAACTCACTGTTGATTTCTGATTTCCCACTGGACACAAACTGTGGCCTCCTGGATGAAAGTCCTGTGCTTGTTTGTCCTAACCATCCATCCCCGACCTCCTCCCATAGTGGGCTTTGTCGCTCTTCATTATGCTTCACCTGCCTCCCTCCTTTGCAGCAATTATAATAACAACAGCCAGTAGAGGTTGCCAGTGAATAAGAAACATGGGCCATAATAAGCTGCTTTGTCAGAAGACAGATATGGTTGTTTTTTGAAAGGGGACAGAGAGATGGACCAAATTATAACAAATTACAACAAGTATAATTATAATCAATTATTATATAAATTATGCTTTAACAAAACCCTCACTGTCGTCTCTGCAATAGACTTTTCTTTCACTCTGTCATGATAGTTGAGCTTGGTCCAATAACACGCAGAGTCTTGAACATAGAGAATATACAGTATCTCTAACAGAACAATGAAAACAACTCAAGAAAGCAAGCTCTAAACGATGTCACATGTGACCACGGCCCTCATAAAGCATTATGTAACTACCGCTTGTACTATTTTAAGAATGAGCACCAACAGACTGAGCTGAGAGGAACGAGGGCTGGCGAGAACAGGTATGTCATTCAGATTCTCACATAGCGGTAAATTCCTGTTACAAGCTTCAGGCCGAATTAGCATCCCAGCCCTCAGAAAAACCACAATTACAATGTCTCCCAATGTCAACACAGTGTGTAATTCATCACAGGGCAATTTCATCTGCACTCACAGCGCGATGAGGCCGTGACATTACACAAAACTGAGCTTTGCAGGTACTAGAGGGTTTGAACAATTTGATGCAAAAAAGAGATATCCACCTACCACTTAAATTAGAGTCATCCAGAGAGAGCTCTGCCTTTTGTGAAGATAATGTGTGGTTTAACAACACCGGCTGATTAATGTCAGGTACCAGTTTCTCCTGCCTGAAACAGATGCAAAGGATTTTATAACCAAACACGTTGCTGCCTGGTTCCAAGGCAAAAGACATTACAAAGTCGGTGTTCCGGATGCATTCTTCTCTTCAGAACCTGAAGCTGCTTTGTAAATAAAACGCTGCTGTTTGTTCTCCAGCTGTGGAGAAACTGTGTTCATCCATCTCCCTGCTGCAAAATTCACACATAGGTCAGTCTCTGTTTTAATTTGAATATGTTGTATCTGACCTTTTCTTAATGGTTCCTGACAGCTATATAATAATGACCCCTATCATGTCCTACATACACTGAGATTTCCCGCTCGGTGAATGCAATTTTAACAAGGCTAATCGTCCCTCCACGCTGTACTTTGCTGTAAAACATCCATCTGCGTTTAATTCCCCTCCATCCACTCCGCCCTGTCGACATGAGCTGTTAACGCAGCTGCGAATCAAGTGCCTTTTTAGTCGCTTCATGGCCAAAGAGTAATCAATCTGCCCGTGTATCAACCTCCGCGCTCACTTCCCTCGGCGGCAACATTTGGGCCGCCATCCATAACGCTCGCCCGCACTTAGAGGGACGCTCCATCAGGTTTTTCTTTCACAAGTGAGTGTGAGGCAGTTTGCATGGCTAATGATCCTCCACAGCTCGTTTGGTCTTCCGCTGGCGAGCGGAGCTGTTAGGCAAGTTATGAAATCAACTGAAATCACCTCAGTTACATTAACATCTGGACATCCTACAGTATATTCTACTGGAATCAAGTGACTGGATATTTGTTTTGATTTAGAATTTCCCGCCTAAAACTAAAAGGCTTCTCCTGCATTTATCCAAGATTTTCAGAATAAGAGACAACAGGAGCTTCGATTAAACACAAAAGAAAATTCTGCCTTTTAAAGACCTGCGTCTTATTTCTTTCCCTTAAGCCTTTGTTCTGATCAGGCATGACAACGTTTTACATCATTTACACCACTGTTGATGTCAGGGAAACACTATCTTTAATATCAAGTTGTACTATCTTTTTCAACTTTAGAATTAATGCAGCTACAACAAGCAGAAATCAGAGCGGACACTACATTGTACAGCAGCAGTAATGTTACCTGAAAATAGTTATTTCAAGTATTTGTTTTTGAGTTCATATCAGTGATTTTTTAAATAATTCTGCTAGCATAATATGCAGTCTATTCTTAGTCTTTTCTTAGACTCTACACTTCAATATTTGATGGCTCGCTTGACAAAGATGAATGCTACTGATCTGCGTTGATTGCTTTGTGGCATCACTCAAACTTATTTCGTTTAAATGGCGAACATGTTCTGCAAACTCTTGCTTGTTATACATGCACACAAACACTTACATATATCTGATCAAAGGACAACATCGGAATTCATTTGGAGTCACGTTTCTGGACGGCCTGACGCATGTAAGTACTCATTCTTTAGCTCTGTTTTGTTCTTCACTAATTACTGAGAAAGATTCCTGGTTCTTCAGCACCTCAACGCTTCACAGTGTTCACTAACAAGCCACTATCTTTGTCAGCCTACAGTAGGTTTATCCGAACGTTATTTCATGAAACAGCCTACTGCAGCTGGAAATTCAGTTGGTGAGAGCGGTAAAACAGATTGACTGTCAATCCCAAACTACACGCTGAAAGATGTTAAAACTCTCCATGAAGTTGAGGAGCACTGCAAGCTCACTAATAACTTTTTTCACATTAAATGTACCCAGTGGATCCATTGTAAATGTGCAAATAGTCAATGCAGTTTTAATGCTAATTAGAGCATTGATAGGTCTGACAGATGAGATGGATGTAATGTAGGCTTACAAGCTTAGGCTCAGTATTTTCTGACATTATACTCAATTAAAAACAGTAAAAGACTGAGAAAGTTGTGGAATGCTCCTAAAACACCTGTTTGGAGCATTCCACAGGTTCACTGGTAACAGATGATGAAAATGATTGCATTCTGCTTTTATTCGTGTGTCCCACCTTTTTGGAATCTGGGGTTATACAACCTCAGGCTGCATGGTCTTATTTGAACATCATGTACTGTACATCTTGGAGTTCACAGCATGTGACTGGATGCACTGCTGTGCATTTCTCTTTCATGCATAATGTACCGACATACTGCAGAATTCAGTCTGCTCGGGGACTAAAGTGCCTTTCCAGGCATTTAGTTCAACCAGCCACTGCTCATGTCAAAGGTGTTACGCTGTCACCCGCTCACATCTTTCAGATATCAGTCGACCAGTAAAGGTAAACGCACGGTCCCTCGAGTCCGCGTGTGAGCGCTCGACTGAGCTACATCCATGTGTTTCAATTACAGCTGGACTGAAGGGCAGTGAAGGACATGGTTACTGAAGGGAAAATGAATGTATTGTTGAACTGCACAGGGAATGCCCACTCACACATTTATAGGCTAGGCTTTTGCTGTGAGTGACACTTTGAGTTAATCAACCACACCGGCCAATTTAACAGGCTGTATGGAGGCTTGGTATTGATCAAAAACGAACACCAGTGACACTCAAATAGGTCAGATAAATATTGGCGAAACAATCGGTCAACGTTTTATCTAAATGTGTAACGTGTGAGTGTCAGTGGTTGTATCTTTGTCCTTTGCTGACAGTGCAGAAAAAAACTGACCCCTCTTGTTTTCAAAGTCAAATGGCTCATCGCCATTCAGCGCACCATAAACCGCTCACTTAGCCATGCAGCTAATGAGCCCATGTGGATAATGTTTTACAAATGACAAATTTCATTTCCATTCCTCACACTGGGTTTTATTTCTTGTTTTATCTCAAAGCTTGCCCTCCAACGGACAGATCAAGCGAGGTAATTACTTCCATTAGCCCTTTTTCACCTGCTCCGATAGTCGGGATTCATTAAGCTTATCAGTTTATTAATCCACATGTAGTTAAGCACTGGGGACCTCCCGGGTCCCGCTTAACAAAAGCAATATCACCTGTCTTGTTATCAGCCGGCGACATTCGTTGAGCATGACCCTTTATTCTGGTGTACTTCAAAGAACAGTCAGACAGGGTCGCCACCATCAAACACCCAAATTAGCCTCGAGTTAGAGAAAACTTTCTTTTGTGTAACCAAAGTTAATTAAGATACTTCCTAACTTTGGTTTCAATTAAGAAAGAAAATCGTACAGGCATTCAGTTTTGCTTCACATTATGTTCTACAGTTGATATAAGGACCAAGCAGGCCAGAGGAAAGATGACTGACTTGACTCTTTACTCTCTATTGAAATGCATTGCTTGGTGGATGAGATGTAAGCCATGAGAAACTCAAATGTCCTCAAAAAAATCATTGAGAAACCAAAATGAAATTCACGGGCTTATACTCCGTCACAAAACAAACTTTCATGGCAACACTGGCACCGCTGGTCGGTTTGTCGGTCAGTCCATCTGCCGGCCACGAGCTAGCAGTGACGAAGGACGACTGTTGCGGCGCCTCGCGTCACCTGTGTCTCAGTCAAAAGGCAGACTGCAGCCAAACGCCAATGAGCTCGTGGGTTCTGAAATGACTCTCCACACCTCCAGGTGGTGGGAGTCTGTATCTGTTATTCTAAAAGGAAAATCAGAACCCTCAAAAGAGCAGAGGAACAAACCGCTGTTGAGATAAAGTATTGCTTTTTGAGACCACTCTCTCTAATAAAACCATTCCATGTCTGATACAGAGTTTCACAAGACGCTGGGGAAATCATAGATACCACAGCAACAGACTCAAGGGGATTTCCCTTTCTTTATCCATGTCTCTTCTTGTGCACTGATTCGTTTAAATGAACAGCCAATCAGAGCGGTTTCTCTCGGCAGCGGGCTTGCCGATGATTTGAGATGGTCAGTTAGCTGACAAGGGCCAACGATGCGCAACACACCGGATCAGCTCGGGTCACATATGCTCAACGACAGCCGGGACACTGTCATAGTGGTAAAATGGTGAAGCAGGCAGGTAGTACAACAGAAGGTGAGCTTTAACGAGCTGTTTGTCCAAAATCCAGAAGTGCGAACAATACGAAGGCAATAAGGTGACAAAAACTGGCAACAAAGGGTCACACAGAACAAATGAGGAACACAGGAGACGCAGGAGGACCGGGGAACAGGTACACAGGAGACACAGGAGACTGGAACAGACGAACCAACAAAGAGGGAGGGAACAACATGGGCTTCAATCGGACTAAACTAACAAGGGGGTGAGGTGCCAGTGGAGAGACATTGCACTGGGAACAGAACAGTGCTTAAGAGAGGGATGTGAGACAGGTGTGGGGAGGAACACAGGCGGAAACACTGGGAACACCGAAGAGAAGGAAGTTAAAGGTAGCAACAAGAAACAAGAGGACATAACTACAAAATAAAAACAAGTGCCTCTTAACAACATTGTGATGCCGCTCACGTTAATTATAGCCAGGTGAGTGTATGATGTGACTGATCAGTCAGTCAGCCGACCTGCTGCATGAGCGTAGAGTCAGATACAGATACTTGACGGTGTGGTTACTTGATGGCCCACTGATCGAACAGTCACCTCCATTTATTTCAGATGTGGCCTTTTCTTTGCGATGTATCTCCACAGCGATCCAGCCTTCATTACCCACTTACACAGATCATCATGAGGCACATAAAGGATACCATATTTACTGTAACGTAAGACATTTAATCCAAAGCACCTTACGGCAGCATTACAGCATTGATGTCTCTGAGTGTAAAGCGAGCCCCACTGCTTCAGCCTCTCACTCTGTGCATTCAGCCACGCAAGACTACCAACATACCTGCAGCCAAAGCAGCTGCCAAGTCTAACACCTGCAGTCTTTACACATCTCACGGTTGTCAGACGTCAGTAATCCGGTTAACGTTTTTTTTTTTTCCTGCGGATGTTTTTCAGCCTCAAGGCTTTTTACTGGATTTGTCACATGGGTTTCTGTGAAAAGCAAGAGGTGGTTTAGGCATCCCCTCTGCTCTGTGCCTCCAGAACAGGCTGGGTGACTCTCACATATACACACAGCTTACAATCTCCATGTAATTTTACGTCCTCCATTCACAGTTTTATTTTCATTAGTTTGCTGCAATATGGTCTCAACAATTCTAATGTCTAAAATGCATTTACGAGGCACTGTTGAGCTTAAAATACGCATACCAAACCATATCGTTTTAACTGACTGCCAACACCAAACCTGACCAAGGGTCAAGTCTGTTGTTTGCTGTTTGTGAGCCCTTAGGTCCCCTAATGATGTCTTTAATGCATCTGATTCAAAAATAATTTGGAAAACAAAGGGACATTTAATATCCAGTTATCGTGTAATTGACCATCGTGGTCACAGTTGCTGCTGTTGAGGAAAATCATAGTTTATTCATTATTTTTCTTCCTTAATTAAAGGAGGCAAAGTTCATAAGAATGCGTGCTAAAAGGTCCATTTGGTTTAGCTTAAAGCTTTATTGCTTTTGGTCACAGCCTTCCGTTCCGACACCCCTCCATTGCGAAACCCCTCCATTCCAAAACACCCCCACAATTAAACACTGCTATCCGTGGTGCTGATGTCCACTTCCAGCCGCACTCGCACAGTTCTGAAGTGGGTTAAGGTTAGGGTTAGTTCGGAGTGGGGGGGGGTTTCGGAATGAAGGGGTTTCCCCAATAGCCTTTTCGGAATAGCGGGGTCTTTGACAAAAAGGGAAACCCCGCCATTACGATGAATTGAAGTCTATGTTCGGAACAGCGGGGTTTCGGAAAGGCGGGGTGTAACCATTGCTTTTTCAAGTATAAAAACTAGCAAAAGGACCACTGAGCCTTTGTTTAGCCTTCTCAATGTTGTTGCCACTTTTAATAATCTCCACAAGCATCAGAAACTTCAAGCCAGTTTCAAAAGCCTCTATCTATTGTGTTGCAGAGGCACTGAATTCAGCATGCTAACTGCCCTCCTGGCCCGTCCACCTTGTATTTCGAGGCAAAAAGTAGTTTCACCTGGGAAATGTATGCAAGCGACTTGCTCCTTTTTACAAGCTCAAGTCAAGAAGTCAACAAGATAACCCCACTAAATGTCAAGAAAGGAAATATTTTTACAGATAAGGAAAACAGTATACCTTTAGAATTCATGTTTCCCTCTTTTCTACCAAAGTAAAATTAGCTCAACTGCCTTAACTCATCATTCAACCCACTCCGTTTAAATATGATGAAATGAAACTCGCCAAAAATGTCTTGGTTCGTCTTTCCAGTGTTCCAACAATCACTTCTGGTTTGGCCAAAATAAATCCCCAATTCACCAATTCTCGCCTTAAACTCTTAAGCACTTGAAGATCAACTTGGTATTGCGTCCAATCGTCAAGCCGGAATCTGTCGTTCTTGGAGGGTGTGTGCGTTATTGCAGTCCAGGCAGACTTCAGTCGGCTAATAGGGCAACTAGCTGCACGACTAACTGAGCTAACTAGCTAATGGCAACTATCCAAAGCTAGATAGCAAAGATGATTTAATCAGTGATTACGGCTGTTGATAAGCTATGCACCAAAAATGTTAAATATTTTTTTAAGTGACCCAGCTTTTAGATGGCTACATTATAATACATCTTGCCGGCAGTCCCATTTAGCAGTACAATACTCTGCTTCCCTGTGGCTGCTGCGAGCTGCTTTTCCACACGGGGGTAGGGGAAAGCTGAGGGTCATCTACTGCAGATCATACACTGACAAGGAATGAGTACCGCGATCAACAATCAAAAGACCCGAATTATCCTTTTAAGCCAAACTATGACATTTTCCAACCTTAACCAAGTGTTATTTGTTCAAATATTTTTGAATAGCCAGTAAACTTGCATCAGGTTCAAGGCTTTGTCATGCTTTCTTTTGCACATCGTAGTCATCTTTTTTGGATAAAAGTGACTACCACGGCGGCCAAAACTCATCGTGGTATTCATTCCAGAAATGCCAAGAAAATGTGTCCGATAACAATGTAGTAGACACGCAGCGCTGCTAGGGTCAAATTGGACACACAGATGTAGAGCACAGTGCGTTCCCGTCTGTTGTGTTCCTGCTTAGCGAGGCTGTGAGAGTTTCTGGAAGATAATCAGCTGAACCGCAGTGTCAGCCGGCCTAATGAGATCCCTCGGACAGATGAATCATGGCTTCATCTGGTTTAACTTGAGTTTTAGATTTAGTTTATTCATGTTTAAAAATCCAGTGACTTCTTTAAAAGTGATATATAGCCAGTGCGGACGTGGAAGGTGAGGTCTAAATCTTGTGCTTTATTAAAAACATAGTGAAAAGGAAATGAATATGAATCTAAATTGATAAAACATTCTTGCAAAGGCCAGTGATCGCGCCATCTCCTTCACCTCCTTGTGGCTGCAGGGCCTCTAACTGCGCAAAGTGCCATGAAATGATCTGCTGTGCTATCAGCTAAGGCGGGCCGCTTCTGGGCACGAGGCGCTGCAGGCCTCTTTGTTTCATTAGCATCATTTGATTACCAGCGTCTGAGTGCAGAGCATCTCTGGCAACACGCTCGCAGCTGAGAGCGTCTAAGCGTGAGTGGGATGATATTGGTATGAATCTAAGTCAGAAATATCTCGGCACACAACACATGCCGGTGTCGGGAGGGGGGCGGGGGAGTGGCTCCGATCTCCAAATGTCAGCTTTTAAGGTGCGAAGAGAAAAGCAACTGTGTGTTTTCAGTTCATCCAGAGAGGGGTTGAATGGGACTGCTCGAGTGGAGAGATCATCATCTTCGCAAGAGGAGAACACAAAGCCTCAGCCGAAGTGAAAACATGGCAATCAACCAAATTGGAGTGAGAGGGATGTGACTCATCGGTGGCATACAGTAATGCTAGTAATAGTAGACAACATTCAAATCCGAGCCTGCGTGAATGTGCTCTCACCGCAAAAGTACATATTTGCAGCTCATTTCTGGAAGAGAGTGAGCACCTTGGGGTCTTAGGCTATACTCTGAAAACACAAAATCACTCAGCCCGGTTAGAATGTGACTCGCTGTCATAAAGGAGGTCGCAAAGATCACACGGAACTGGTAAGGTGACCCCAGCAACAGCAGCCCTTGATTCATCAGTTGATCTACGTTCCAGTTCCCACCTGTGGCCAATTAGGCATTCAAGACTACATATATCAAGTTGTATTCAGTTGTTGGACTTTAATTAAGGTTTAAAGTTGTGCATAAGTTAGGGCCTGGTCCCTGGGCTTCTTCTCAGCTAATTCAAGTCACTGATCTTGACCTCTCTCACATGTTTGGGGTTTTGATGCCTTTTGCAGAACTTTAATGCAAATATCAGACAAATAATATGGCTTGATGTGCAATTAATTGTACTAACAGACTCTAGTGTTTCAGATTAACGGCTAGTATTAACCAGCAGACAGCTGGTAGAACTGGTGAGCTCTGGAGGAGACAGCTGTGAGAATAAACATCCAGAGTTGACGAGAGCTCAGAGATTGTTTTTAAAAAATTTGAAAGAGGATCCATCCTCACTCTCGCTTCGTAACCTGTTGGCAGTAATGGGCCTGGTTAGGCCCCAAAAATCCACAGGGCTGTGACATTAAATGTTTCGATTTTGACTGCTGAATGGAAGGGAATTATACTTTGCTTCATGAATGATAAGAGATGAGATGGTAAAAAGACAACACTGGAGGATAACAGAAAGGTCCGGTGTCTCTGGTGAGTGCTGATTTTAGTCAGAGGCAAAACTGAACACAAACACAAACACACTGACACAAACATTCTTGGCGCCTGCTGTTGCTCCCCATTACGGACAGGAGTCTGTCTCTGACGCCATTTCGGATTTTCATGCTGGGCATAGTAACCACAAAATGAAAGAAATTCTGGGAATCCCCTAATGGCCACGAGCCTGATGTGCTTACGGACGGAATGAGATTGCAGATACCAGCAGCCAAAACTACCTTCCTTCGCGGGGTGTCTGGGTTCACTATTTGAGATGCCGTGAGGATCCCGGACATCAGAACAGGAACCACTGCTCCTTTGTAACGAAAGGATTCATTGTTTGGGCATTTGATGCAAAAGCCTTTTGAGTTTTTCCTGGCAGATGAAACAAAGAGAAGCAGACTAGGAGTGCACTCCAGAAAGTGTATTTGATCTGGAACTCAAATTGGACACCATGGCTTGCTTTTCTTAAAGCAGGGCTGCCCATGGTCTCGACGCCCCGTTTAGCCTGCTCGGACTCGGATAAACTACAGGGAAAAAACATGGAAGGATGGATGTTTTCTGTTTGGGGTAGAGTGAAACTCATACAAACCAAAACTGTAATGTTGATCCCAGACACATACCCTGTACCTAACCAAGACAGGAGTGAGAAGCAGCCAGTCCCCGCCTCTGAAGATTTTTCTTATCTTTCACACATTCATCCGTCTGCTCGACCTTCACATTGCCAGATGTAGTTGCTAGGAGATTTTTGATGTAACTGCAGAGCCTCTATAAACTGAGCAAATATTACCTTTTCCTTATGAGGCCATGTGAAAGAGAAAGGTGAGGACACAACAGGGAGGTTCAGTGAACTTATTTGACAGTTGATCCTGACCGTTGACTTTATTTTCATCTTCATCATTAAGAGGCTTCTCAATACAGTCATTTAGTATTAGATCTGATCATTTCTGCTCTGCTCACCCTCGGGGTCAAACAGGCCTAATTTGCACAGAGAAATCAAAAAGTTCAGCCTGTCAGCCAATTCATGAAGATGCCCCTGTGGGTCAAGACCTTTTCAGATGTGTTTATGTCTGCTGGAGACTCAATGAAAAGTGACTCTGTACATTATGAAATGCAAACGGTGAGGTCACCATTTTGTCACTTTATCATGCTTAGACCTGTATGGGGTCTGACAAAGAGCCAGTGGCCCATTTGACCTCTGACCTACCTGAAAGGTCAACAGGAGAGTCAATTGGCAGTCAGGTTTAAAAGAAAGAAAAACCTTGGGTTGAGAGGATTCATTTCAAAGTTTGTTGAATTATTGTGACACAAAGACATTGCAGCGTAAATACACACTGTTTGTAATTTAAACAGAATAATGTAATACAACATTCTTTTTTACGCATTTAAAAAGAAATCCAGCCTCAAAAATTACCACAGAACTGAAAGACTCCTCAATATTTCAGTCAAAAGGAAAAAATATTTTGATGTCAGCACAAAACCAAGAAATCAAAGGAACTGAAAACCCTTTGTGGTGGAATGATTAACTCAGCTGTTGTTGCTTTCACCAGCTACTTTGTAAGAGGATCAGGTTGCTCCGCAGAGTGAAAGTTGTTCCTTTTCATGGCATTCTTCATGCTCTGCATTGATCCTCCCCACACACATTGTCAGACGATTTCAAAAGCGTCTTCGTGACCACCTGGCAGATGTTTTTTCACTTCTTGGACAACATTTGTTATCATTGGGCACCATTCAGGCAGTCATTTATCTGAAAGCACAGATCAGATTCCCCATCTGATGCACTGTAGAAACACTGACACCTGACAACATTCTGAGAAAATGTTTCTCTTAGCTTATTTGCTAAGGTTTTGATCAGCAGATTTATAATTTGTAGGCTAAATGTGAAGCTAGAACTGAGCAATTATTTAAAGAAATGCGATATAACACGTTAAAAGTGCTTAAAGGGAAGGTTGTTGTTTGCTTTCAGTCTAAGCTAGCCATTTGTTAGTGTTAGACAGTTCCTGTAACAGATATAATGTGTATGATATCTGCATAAAAAAAACAACTGGATCTTTATCAAATTGAATCCCAAAAGTTAAATAGTAATCGCTCGTAAACAGCTCCAGATCAGAGCAAGATCCATTGTGACTCCAGGTGGTTATTCCTCCAGAAGGTCCTGCTCTCTACCTGACTCCCTCCTCCAGAGCTGGCTGGCTAGCAGCAGAAGTTGCATATTGTGCGTTTAAGAGTTGAACGCTAAACTGGATTGCTTTCACTTTCATAAAGGAGTTTGGAAGGCTCTTCTATTCAAAAACCTTGTGAAGAGAGCCAAAAAAAGAACAAATAAACATGTTTGACATTGATGTTTATCTACTGTAAAATAAACATTGTCAATCTTCAAGTTCTCACTAAGGTTTTTTTTTTATTTTATGAGGCCCTTTCATCTACTGAAGAGTCAGTATTTGATTCAGTTGTCTGAACAAAGATAAAAAATCTGAGTTCAGAGCAGCAGAATGTAAGAGGGAAAGCAAGAAAAAGAGACAGTGTGTTTACGGCTAAACCTAAATGTAGAACACACACCAGTTCCTCCTTCTACCTCAGGCACGCTGCACGGGGAGCATGTCCATCCTTTCCGGCAGAATTCTCAAGCAGACATAGTTGAAGTATTTAAAGCGGCAGCAGGCCCGCGCAACATCCATCAAGCTGCCAGGGAGAGTAAAAGCAGCCACCACGCACGCAGCTCGTAGGCAGCCGTGTTTTACAGAGTGAAGCTGCGCCAGGCCGACGAGTGACTCCAGAGTGGAGGAATCACACTCCCATAGTGCAGGTGGAGAGAGACACACAGAACCGTGAAGAACAGGAAGGAAAGCTGTTAAAACGGTGACCTTTGAGGGATGTTGATGCAGAGAAGTGGTGAGTTAGACAGGAGGTGTTAGGATCTGAGACAGCTCAGATGTGGGTTGGGCAACTGAAGAAGAAAAAATTCAAGTTTAAGGACAGTAGAGTCAGAGATCTGAATGAGACTCGTGCCATACTTTATAGTCATTTTAAAGAGATTGATGAGGACTGCAGCTGCGACACTGAGGCCTCAATGGTTACAGAGCTGGGTCGATCACTATTGTGATAATGACCTTGTAGCAAATGTCCTGCTGTCAACCAAATAGTAATACGAAGTGCAGTTTCACAATAAAAAAAGATGTTTTTTAAGGTAGTTCAGAGACAGGACATCACTCTAACATAGACATGACAAAACCACAGACATGTGACTCAAGTCCCAAGTCAAATCACAGGTTAGTGGCCAATTTATCTAACATGTTCTAAATGTATGAATTCAGTTTGTGATATTAATAGAGCCTGCACAGCCCCTTAGCTATGCTGCTATAGGCTGAGACTGACAGATGATTTCCAATGATGCACTAAGCTCCTCTCTCCTCTCTCTATCTGTACACATTCAAGTCTCATTAATACATGATACTAACTTGGCTTCTTCTGCAGAGTCTCGCAGGTTCCCATGGTTTGAGGTTGGTCCCGCTGCAGTGGTCCTGCTTGACCTATTATTATCACTATCATCAATACTATGCCAAAAACAAAGATCTTTATAAAAGCTTTTTTTAAATCACTTTTTTTTTTCTCATTCAAAACAATTTGTTATAAATGAAATTGAAGATTTCATATATTATCACACTGCAAGCAAACAATCAACAAAGAGTCATTCAGGTCATCATGTTTCAAGTCAAGTCAAGCCAGGACTCTTTAACTACAAAGTCTATTTGAGGACTCATGGGGAAAATGTTGGGTCTCTCTATATACATTAAGAATGGTCTAGACCTGCTCGATCCGGAAAGTGTCATGATATGACTTTTGGCGCTATTTAAATAAACATTGATTGATTGATTGATTGATTGATTGATTGATTGATTGATTGATTGAAACTTTTGCTAGCTGAGAAGAAACCTACAAGTCAAAGGAAGTCAGTCATATTTATACAGCGTCAAATAGTAGAAAAAAGGTATTCTCACAAAGTCGCAAGAAGGTACTTTATATATTTCTCAATTTGTTCTTTTTCATTTTTATGAATTTCTTAGTGGACAGTGAATCTCAATGATGCCAGAATTAGCAAAGAGGCAGTTTTTTATCTGTCGTCCCTGGACAGGTGTAAAGTTAGCAACCTAAAATCAAGAGACATACACAGGCAACAATAAAAGCAAAGCAGGGAAAAACAACACAACAACAGGCAAACACAGGCAGACACGAACATGACATGTTTTTGCAAAAACAGATATAAGCAGAGACAGTTATGACAAAATATGAGCTCAATTAGATTTTTGATGAATAATCAGCGGTAATGTGGATGTTATGACTGAGTTGGTAGAGGCAGGTATTAGAACAAGTAGACCGGTCTGATACAGAAAATGACATCACTTTACTGTACTGGAGCCTTTAAAACCAGGAAAAGACACTTAAGACATATGAATAATTTAACAGTATCTCACATGCATATATAGTTATTTTATTTTACAAACATGGACCTGGATCCAACAGAACCGGAAATCTAGCATAAAAAATGTACAGTGTAATTAAATTATGAATGCATTTGTGGCTGCTCCCAAAAGTTTGCTGCATGACCTCACAGTGCATGTTCAAGCAGCTCCAGTGACTTCACCTTTTTAAGTTTCCTATAACACATCCAAAATAGGCGTTATAAATTTTCTATAAGCTGAGCATGTTTATTGTGTGCGAGTGGCATTAAAACCTACCGTGCAGCGTACAAAACAATGTGGAAGTACCGCGGCAGCTCCTGCATTCACTCCGCATCCCCAAAGTGTCAGGAGTTGCTTGGCAACAGACACAGAGGTGAATTGCAGTGCTAAAATGGTGGCATCTGAAAAAGCAGAGAAACCAACCTGTCCGTGCGCAGCGATGACTCGGCTCTGAATCGACAAAAACAAACAAAACAAAGTAGCTGCTGTCTGCTGAGGTGGTTTCACCTAGCAGACGCTGGCAACCACTGTGTTTTAGAGGAAGTGAAACTGAATTAAGGAGATTTAGTTGTTCCTTGTTTGTTTTCTTAAATGAGGCTCAAAATCAAACACGCTGGAGTTCAGGCGCTTCGATGGAGGCTGTCTTAGATCTGCCCTGCATGCATTTATGAGAGCTGCTTGAGAGTTTTAAATAAATGAACCATGCCAAAGTTTGTGACACATGATACATTTATACAGAGGTGGAGTGAAAACAGTGAAAACATTGCTTTGCTTCATACTGTAAGTCACAAGGAAAGGTCCATTATGTTGGTTTTAATGAGATATAGTGGGATCTGCTTGTGTTTTCATTAGTGTATAATCGCCGGAAACTAAGAGCTGTTCATTGTTTTTTGTTACCTTGGTTACCTTACCTTTTATGCCTACAGAGGGAGAGGGTCATCTTCTAAGGAGTCCACCATTTTGAGGGTTGAGGTGAGGAACGTGCCATTGTTTGCAATCCGCAACCCAACACTACCTGCCACTGCACCCCAAGTGCTGGGAATGAAGTCCCAACTTAAGTCAAAGTCCTAAACGCAAGTCGTCACCTTCAAGAGCCAGGTGCACCAGGACCTGGAGCGTTGCTATTCAACAGTGGCACTCGTCTTTCCAGAGAGCCAGGTGTGATGGCCGTTTCGCAATCATCAGTCCCATCAGCAACCGTTTGACTGGTACATAATACTCTGATCCTTAACGGAGGAGGAGGGTCCCTGCTGTGCGTTCCTCTGTGTGTAATGGTGATGTGTGAAAAATGATCATTCTGTTATCATCACTGATCAACAGTTGATGGGATGCACGTGAGTAAAATACCCATTTAAGAATAAAGGTGCAGCAGCTGCACTGACTGATGATTTTAAATCTCTGGACATGTCGGGAGGATCAGTCAGGATTTCATGTTAATTAATGTTCTGAGTTCTTCTATAAATCAAGAGCTCACACAGTCCAAATTGCTCATACAGCAAAATAGTTTTGAAAGAAGCTCCGTCAGAGCTGTCTAAAAGTTTGTTTGTTTTTAAAATAAAAGTTTTGTCCTGTCAAGTTTATAACTACGGCTCTTAGTTTAACTTAAATGTGCCACGATATTTTACTGCAGTGACATTGGAGTTCCGGGTCACTGCTTGTGCGGTTGACCGGTTAGCTCTTAGTAGTAGTTGATTTGTACATATCCTTGAGTTCATTTAGTCTATTTTACTTACTTGTTTTTTGTACATAACCTGCTGTATACTTGTTTGTATCTGTGTACAACTACTCCACGTGACTGAAAATGCCCCTTGGAGACAAATAAAATGTTTTTCAATTGAATTGAATTACTGTGTGCATGGAAATGTTTAAAATGACTGACAGCAGCCTCTCTAATCATAAAATCAGAGTGTACGTACGTTGTGAACCCGCCTGTGTAGGCGCATCTTATTGTTTGAATAATGCAACAGGAAACAGACTGCACCTTTGTCTTTAGACCAGCCTTTTGTTGGCGCAGTCGTTTCTGCTATGTATGGCAATGTCATTGTAAGACCAAGACGCCCAGGGGCGCACAGGTGGGCGCAAGTTCATTTGCTACTTATGCAACATTGGCACTGGGCGTGAAAATGACAGCTGCATCGGTCTGAAACTAGCAGTGACACTGATGTACATCTTAAATGCTTAAACAACAGAGACATGATGACCATATTTATTACATGACAATATTAAACAACTTTGTTACTCCCTCTGCTGTCAGCTCAAAGGTGATCAACAACCCCCCCCCCCCATTCCACTCCTCGTAATTCCATAAAAGTGAAAGTGGAGTTTAAAATCATCAGACCTGTGACTTGAGGTAATGTGATGCGATTAAAGTTCAAACATCTATTGTCAAGCATTGGCGGAGCCTGCTGCTTTGTTAGCATGAGCCATCAGTCTGTCCAAACTGCAGAAGTAATCCATCAGATATTGTAGACCTGATGAAATTATTAATTCTCCAGCCTCTGCATCAGTGATAAAGCCCGCAGAAGTGCTGAAACATATTTCAAACAGTGCATTCAATCCAATCCTTTCGACTTCTAGAGATCAAACATCTCATATTTCCATAGATAACTGTTTTTTTTTTTATTCACTTACTCTCACGGAATTAAAATAGTCTTATCACAAAAGAATAAATGCAAGGTTTCTGGGTTCTTTTCTGCTCAAACTGACAATCTCCCAGGGTGAAAAGATGTTTGAAAAATACGCTGTAGTCAAAGTGAATCTACTGTACGCCTTTAATGAAAAAAAAAAGTCTTTATCTTGCCTCCATGGAGACCGTGACCTATTGAATTTGCGTTGTTAACCTTTAGCTGAAGGTGCTGAGATTTTCTCTCGCAAGCACAAAGATTCGTCCTTGGAGCTTTCAGCAGAACTTCAGCCATAGAAAATGAAGTCTTTTCATCTGGGACTGGAAGTCCTTCCAGTCATCCTCCCATGCAAACACACACTCACAGAGGAAAATGGACATTTTGAAGCCAAACAGCAGTTGGCAGGTTCAGTAGAGGAGCTGCAGAGATCAAGATAAGACGCAGGACAAATGCCCGTCCTTGTGCAACGCTAGAAATGACGAATGAGACAATCAAACATTTGACCTGAGCTGATAAATCAAATGAAGACAGCCTCATTGCTCATATTTTTGTCATTCAAAAGGAGGGAATATCATTCATCTTCCTCATCTGACCATCCGAGTGTTCATAATCATATATTTCGTCACGTGTGTCGTTCTCTCTCGAAATGTATTTTCATGTCAGCATCATTTAATGTTGGAGGACAAGATAACTATAAATGACACAGTCCACATCGTAACCATCCAAATGTTTTGCATCAATGTCACCAGTGTCTCTCAGATCAGCTGAGGCCCATACGGCTGAGCACTAACCCTTTCTCCCACCTCCCGCTAACCTGATGGGAGTCATTACCGTGTATCAACATATGGGTAAAATATGCTTCAGGAGGAAGCCATCTGGCACAATGTTTGCTGGCAAGCCGTCACATTTACTGTACACAAGACGGTGTTTTTTATTCAATCTGGGGCGCTGCATCTGATTGGATTGCCGAGAAAGCGTACGCACGGATGGGCTCCCTGCTGCTGAATTTTTCAAACCAGACCAACTGGCGGCTCAGAAAAAAAGTTGTTCACCAAAATATGTTTCAGAAGACAGGTTAAGCAAGAAATAAGCCAAATCTGCTTTCATTCCCAGCGATAATGTTTTGGTTTTTTTTCGTTTTTTCAGAAGTTTCCAAAAGTGGTGAGTCGCGTTGGACGCACCTCATTTCCATAACGTAGCCCAGTCCTTAACCTAATGCATATGAGGAGGGGCCAGAGTGACCCCACTGACCCTCAATACCCAATGCAGCGCTACCAGGATGCATTGCACCGCTGCTTACAAAGATAAATGAGTGGGAAGTGTGGAAACCCCGTGAGCATCCTGTGGATTTCCACAAAACTTGGATTGAGGATGAATCCCGGCCCAAAATAGATCCCATTAACTTTTGGTGCCGATCTGGATAAAAGGACGGATCTGGGATTTTTGATGTTTTCATTCATTTCTAAGGGGGATAATCCACAATCTTGATAATAACAATCAGGTGTATTAAGGTGGCTGAGTGAGAGTGAGAGTGCTGATCCAAATAAAGGGCCAGATCTAACAGATCGACATGATTTATTTAATACTGGCTTGTATGCACTGTACTACGTGCCATTCTAATGAGTATTATGAAAGTTTATGTTGCAAAACATGATCTTTTTTCTTTTTTTTACCTTCCCGGCCATCGTATCCAAGTATCCAGAGCTAAATACTGCTAAATAACAATCCGGTTCCGGTTTATAACAGCTGTTTTCCTGCGCAGACAGTAATGCACATTCACAAGTCTTTGAAGGTTTTAATAGACTGTACAATAACGGCATAAAGTAACAATAACAAAGAAACAGCTGTCTTCTGGATGTGTCTCATATGTGTGCGTATGAGACAAAAACACAGAGTCGTTGATATATCTGCTGTAATTTATAGTATTAATTAACAGTTTCTACATCAATAGCAGTAATATTTCAAAAACAGATGGTGCACCAGGAGAAAGAGATAAACAGCAGAGCGTAGAGGCTCACATGCCGATCCTCTGGGACACACACACATACACACACACACACACACACCCTCCCCTTCACCATCTGAGTGTTACTTCAGGGTCGCCTCTTCCCTCCAGCGAACATCTTAATCTCGACTCGAGGTTCCTGGCCATGTTTTGGCAGATTACCAGGGTCTGAGGTGATGCTCGTATTCCAAGCATGGGTTCATATCACAGACTAACACTTCACGCTTCATACAGAAGCGTGTTCTGCTTTTTGACTCGTACATACACATCTGCGCACAGAGCCCCCAGCATGCTGAATTCATTTCTCTGGTTGAAGAATGGTGAGCAGAGGTTACCTTCATGCCGCACTCCTTCTGTCCAGCTGGACCAATTCTTCAAAGTCTTTCGATTACATATATGGTTGACCATGCCTGACAAGTGTAGATCTGGCGTAAAAAGAACGATTAGGAAAATAAGAAAAAAGAAGGAACTCGCTGAAGGACGATTGAGTCTACGAGATGGATATACTGGTGAGAAGGGTTTAGATCACAGGGTGAAGTACTTCAAGTAGATTCAAGTTATTATTTGGACAAATGTTGGCATAAATCAAAAGATGCACTATACATAACTTTTAAGGCTTTTTGTCGACGAATTGAACAAAGTTTTTGGCAACTGAAGAATACAGTGCCTGATCAGGAGGAGAGTCAAGATGAGCGTCAGCTGTGCAGTTGGCCTTTATGACCGCTGAGCAAACACCTTGCTTATTGAGTAGAGCCCACACACCTGGTCAGTATGAGCAAAATAAAAACTGGCAGATGGTTTTTGATGGCTGGATTTGTCCACCGGTCTCCCCCAGTGCAGTTGAGCTGTACTTCCTGCTGCTGCAGAGATTAAAAGGGCCCTGTTGAAATGATTTAAGTTATGTTCAAATGTGTTCATAATCACAGATGTTCAGTGAAGACATTGCTGAAGGATGGTTGAGTCTACGAGATGGAAGTGACACTCAACAATCATTGCACTAAAATGCACTGGTTTGTTCATGTGTTTATTCTCAACCTCCAATAAAGTCATCAAGCTCAGTTGTAAACAGTTTACAGTGTTTAACATGGAATGCCTCATATTGTCAAGCAGTAGGGAATCAACAGTGACGCCGTTTCCATTGTCTGCTATGGTTCTACAGTTAAATTGCCGAGAATATGGTTCTTCATGGGAGCAGCATGTTGGCTCCAGTGTTCTTCCAGTTTAACTTGGTTCACTGTGGGAACCTAAGAGGCAGCAATTTAGCCATTCTGGCCGATCAAATTACACAAATCTAAAAAGGCAGGGACTTGAGGACGTGCAGTCTGAACAAAAGCTGGATTGCCAATCCAGCAACCTCAGGGACCAGACCTCAAGTGGCCCTAAAAGCCCAATTTGTTCACGTTGATCTGATTATTGGCAAATCTGTTTGGAATTATGCCCCACTGATGCAGAATACTGACTGAAATGGTAGGGTCTGTGCGTAGCCAACTGGACCTCTTTCTCAAGAAACTGAAGCAAGTCCAGCAGTTGCCTACAATATGGCACTTAGATTTACTGTAAATTAGCCGCAAATTAGCAAGCATCGGCATGCACCCAGGGTGTGTGCGCTCTTCTCAGTCAGCAGTCAGCATTACAGAACATAAACACCTGACGATGGAGGTCACCTCCGTAGATCACTGCTGCAGTCAAGCTGATAAACAGAAATGAAGATGACGCCACCTTTTAATCGCAAAAGTTAGAAAGTAATCTCCAAGCTCTTCTCCCGTCAGTTAATGGCTCAAGATCAGAGCAGAATCCGAGCCCTGGTACAATGATCACAGAGTGGAGGTAGAGGCTGTCAATAGGGGCACATAGTTTATAAGGGACATCAGGTTAGTCCCCCCAGGGTCTCAAGCAGTAATAATCTATTTATGACGCTGGCTAAAGGCGACACTGTGCAGAGAGTTGTACTTTATTGCCCTTTAAATTGATCCTGATTTGCTGAGTTGCTGTCAGCTAATCAAGATCTACGGCTTGGGTTATTTTGTACTAATGCTGCATGTCAGTCACGGCATATTTACTTTTAATACAATCTGCCAACTGGGAAAAAACGAGGCCTAGAAGAAATTACAACTCAGACACAAACAACATTTTGTAAACGCTGACGTCTGTCATTTAATGTCACAGATAGCTGAAGTGTGTCAAAATAGCTGACAGGAGTGAAATCCCAGTAGTTGAATGATATTCATACCTGATATTCAGTCCTTTTATTATGATGGTAAGAATAAACACTGAAGTGAGAGGGGTTGGCTGCAGAAGTCATGCAAGGGAACTTAATACATTTCCAGTTGTAGTGATGAAATAACCAAATGCACAAGCAGGGCTGGAAAATGTCCTGATAACTTCCAGCGGTTTCATGCTTCCAAATGTTGAAGCATAAAAGCTTAAAAAGATTTTAGTCTCGCAACTTTGCTGGATGACCAGTAAAGAAAAAACATTTTGCGAGACAAACTTTTCGCCAGCTGTGAGATGAAGTTTGAGTGTGCCACTGACAAGCTTCAGACTCAGATGCATTGGAGGAGGATTGGGTAGGGCGGAGGGTGTTGATGGCCGGGCTTACCTCTTCTTTATCATGCATGGCCTCTTTTTTTTTCTCCACAGGGGTTTGCAATTTGTCTTTGGTAAAAACCTGCTCTCAGATGCCTCTTTTTGTCTCTCCGTCAGCCAAGTAGATGCCTCTATTTTAGGACCATGAAAGTGTGGTCGTGGACGAAGCAGTGTGTGTGTGTGTGTGTGTGTGTGTGTGTGTGTGTGTGCATGTGTGTGTTAGAGAGAGAGAGAGAGAGAGAGAGAGAGAGAAAGAGGAGGACAGAAGGAGAGCTGCGGGGTCGATCTCCACAGGGATACAGTCAGCTGTGTTCTTAATTCAGGCCGTTTGCTGAGCCTTTGCCCCCCATTTGCCCTTCAAACGGCATCCAATCCCCTCATAGATCACCATGGCAACATGGCGCACTCTCCGGACAAAGCAGCAGAGGGTATGAAAAGGATTATGTAAGAGAAATTTAGATGAAAGCGGGTCTAGTATTAAAATTCACTACTGACAAACATAATTGCGAGTCTCCGATCACGTTCAACGGGGAATGATAAATGATTAAACAGCAGCACCGGAGACACTCCAGCAGAATAGAACACACGGATAAAGCGACGTGGAGATGCTGAGAGTGTGATGCTCATCCTCACCTACTATGTTGTTGTTGATGAGTCAATCCAGTGGAGCGGAAACTGTTTAAGGAAACTAATTGCCTTGAACCATCTCAAATTGGCAGTTGACAAGTTTTTCCCTTGATCTTATCGCCGTGAAGTAAATGTTGACGACTGTAGAAAAAGACACCATTGGCATTTAGACTGGCTCCCTATGAACTTCACTTTACCTTTTGTCTGCCACCAATAGTGATCCAGTCAGGCTGGCAGCCTTTCACGTCGCCACTCAAGGCTGAATTAATGAAAAACTCACGTTTGTTGGTCGTCGCAACTCTGCGGAAAACGCAAGCATTTCAGTTGTCTTTGTGACAATGGTGCCAACAATAGTACCGCTTGGAAGCTCTGTGGGTTGGGTCGTCCGTTTCTACTTTAAATTCATCAAATCCAACAATTTAAGCTACAAAGAATGGTCAAAACTAATGTATAACTAAAAATACAATAGTTCCCTTTTCATGGACTATTTCAGAAATATTTAATATTTGTTTTGTTGTTGCTCTTTGTTAAGCATCTTTGAGTATTCAGAAAAGCAGACAAAGTTCAACGCATTATTATCATTATTAAAACTATGAAGTATCTTTTTCGAAAATGTGTTAATGGTTTTATCTTTTAATTGCGTTATGCATGCAAATTATGACACTGTAGTTGTGACAACTTGAAACCCACAGTGCATTTAAGGAAACCAATTGCCCTAAATAATTTCATTAATGCAATATAAACACTCATGTCTGACAAAGCCTAAACTATTCATGCAGCTGAATGCTGAACAACTGACTGCATCAAAATTTAACGTTGAAACATTTTATTTTTCACAGATCTCAAAAGAAACTTTAATCCTCTCCACTTGCTCTTGTTTTTCTTTATCACATAAATGATGCTCTCATCCATCAAAGTACAGGTTTATGCTCAATTTATCATTACTAATTAATCATTACATACAAATAAACAACAAATATAAAAAGTGATTCACACAACAATAAGTTATTCTGAAACACATAGAATTAACTATTGTGTTGCAAAGCTACATGCTGGGTCAGTTTCAGGAACCATCTATTAAATTTTCCACATACGTGCACACTTTTTGTGATACGTGGCTTCACATAAAAGATCACGTAAAATTCAAATTCTAAAAGTTGCTTTAAAAGTAATGATAGTAATGATGCAAATGATGCCGGGAAGAGATCCTGGAGCAGATGACTGTGATCTGAAATCTTAAATGTCACAGTAAGCTTAACTACCCCTTTATGGGGGATACTATCTCCTCTCCAGATTGTTCCCTCGTCCCGCATGCAGCCATCCAAGAAAGTTCTCATACCCATGTCCATCAGCTGATTCAGCTAACATTTAAACTTCTAATTACCTGATTTAGAGGATTTTGTTACTGCATTTATTCGGCCTTTGTGCCCTAGACGTATGCATCATGCCCATGTTTATATACAATGTAGATGCAGTAGATATGCACACAAGCAAATGGACTGGATCTCTGCAGAGGTTTGGTCTGGTATTTATGCAAGTAAGCTGGGTACAAACAGAGAAATCAGCTCCGGGTTCCCTGCTTTTACTTTGACATCTGCCTGAGATGCAGGACAGAGGGTGACACCGCACATCACCATCACTTATGCTCAGTGACTTGTCCTCGGCTCTGTTCTGTCTACTCTCGTGTCTAGCAAAAAGCCTTTGTGCCGTTCACTGTAGCTTGAACATTTTACTGGCTATTTATCAAAAAACCATGACAGGAAAATAAAAATTAATGTGAAAGAAAATTGATATTTGCTGCCATCGCTGAAGACAAAAATCAGTTTATGCAGAACTAAGGGTACATATATGAGTGGAGAAGTTGAGAGTGTAGTTTGATGACTTACTCTCTTTCCGTCCCTGAATAAAAACATGGGGAATGAAGCACTCACTCCTTTAAAATGTAATGAAGTAGACACAGACAGGCAGTCTTTTCATCTACATAGCAACATTAATTTACAGTAGATGAAAAGATGAGAATAATCTTCTATGCAGATGATACTTGTTTTATTTATACTGTGCTGGGATTGTTACTACCGTTGCGAAAGACAAAGAATGGATAGTTACCAACAGTCACGTGTCAGGCAAACATATTCTGTTATTGCATATAAACTCCAGATCACAGTAGAAAGTGTTATCCTCAAGAGAGGATACGCACAGTTGTATGTGTGTTGTTGTTGGAGTTAAGTGCACCAGTGTAACATACATGCTGGAGGATGTGATGTCAGATAGATGTGTGTAATGTGAATAGGACCATCTTTCACTCTCACTTCCTGCTGACAGTTCCTCCTGGACTCACTCTATCAAGGTCATCCAATGACACTATTGCATCTCTTTCTCATTCCAAGCCGTTTGTGTTTTGCCTCGTATTATGGGTTGTTATCATATCGTACTTTAGTTCTTCTCACAGACACATTTGTTTATAAATTGTCTGCCTGTTGTCTGATGATGGGCAAGCACTGTGTTGAGAGCTGTCTTCACTTAAAACAGCTCCACACTGCACTTGGAAATCCAGTTGAGGAGAAAAATGAGACTGAACCACACAATGAATGTGCATGCTGTAAAACCAAAAAGAGCAAAGCGGCCAAGAAAATAGGGTTGCAAACAAGACCCATTTTCATTTAATCCATCAGTTAATCTGTTGAGAATTTTTACAATCAGCTGATTAGTATCTAAGTCTATGAAACATCTGAAAATCACAAAAACAGCCATTACAGACATTCCAGTTTTCTTCGACAATCTGAATAGAAAGGGATCAGAGGGGACGGATGGGATGGAACCATCCTGAAGCAAAACCATCCCAAAATCAAAATGCTGATTTTGGGCCTATGTTGTACCATCAGTGTTTGGTTAGGTTTAAACACTAAAACTACTTGGTTAGGTTTAAACTCTAAAACTACTTGGTTAGGTTTAAACTCTAAAACTACTTGGTTAGGTTTAGATATTAAAACCACTTGGTTATGTTAAGACACTAATACTGCTTGGTTAGGTTCAGACACTAAAACCACTTGGTTAGATTAGACACTAAAACTACTTGGTTAGGTTTAGACACTAAAGCTACTTGGTTATGTTAATGGAAAAAAACAACTTAGTTAGGTGTAGGAAAACATTGGTTTGGGTTTTAATATTTAGCTTTGGGGTTAAACTCACCTACTAACTTCAGTATCTTTCTGTACATAACATGGCTTAATATGTTGGTCTGTTATAAGAGCTCACTGTTGACTTTTGGATGCACACTGGACACGAACCGCAACCTTGGATGAAGGTCCGCGCTTGTTAAGCCCAAGTGTCCATCACCAACCAACCCCCCATGTGGACTTGGACGCTCTTTATACTGCTATAAAGAATGTGGATTGTAATAAGCTGCTGCAAATGTAAAATGTAAATCTATAGGCCATCATTTGATATTGGTGACAGAGTCCAGATTACGTAAGATTGTGTTATCCAAAGATATATGTTTGTTGCTACTGTCTTCCCCTCACAATTTCTCTGTGAATAATTATAAAATGATCTTGTGTTATTTATTGTTTTGAGTGGGTGTTGCTTTTTCTAATTGCTGTATTTCTCTAGTGGAGAACTCTTCTCACTATATAGAGAAAAGTGTAAAGCAGCATCCCCAATCACGACCCACGCACATAACATATAGTGTCAGTGTCCTAATGGTCTGAGTCATCAAAAACAGCAATTATACCATCTATCTTTTCTCAGTCATGTGCTATTGACTGGCACAATACCGCACACACTGTGGAGTCATTGTTCGGTGGCTGCTTTCCCTCCCACCCGTTTACCCCTCTGTTTTATCTCCTCTTGTCTCTGTTCATTCTCGATTTCACCCGTCCAATCTTACTCGTCACAGCCCTTTCAGTCTTTCACCCGGCGCCTCTATCTCTGTCCCCTCCCATCCTTCTCCATCACCATCATCAATGATTTCGTTTCCTCTCTGCCCCTCCTGTCTCCCTTCAGATGTTGTAGCTTTGACCTTGGAGGAAATCAGCAGTCATCACAGCCAAAGACCTATCAAAATGTAAATGATTACTGGTGGAGGCAGGAACGTGGAAGTGGATGCATCGTGCACCCAATGAGCCGTGTCTTCTGGGGCCAACCAAATTGATCCGGTGAGGGGGTTGAGAGGGGTTTTCCCAGAAGTCAAATAGTCGCCCTCTCTGACGATGTCACTGCTAGCTCTTCTCCTGGCTGTGGCTGGCTTTGACCGCTTTGGTGAAGCAACATCCATCTGTTGAGGGGGATTTACAATTTCCGTGAATTGATTACAGACTAGTCACTCGGGAACAGCGGAAACAAGTTGTGAACAAAACACAGACATATTTCAGCTTGTAGGTGGGGAACTTCTTTGCAGATTTGGAGCAACGTTAGCATTCATTTGGAGTTCTGTTTGTGAACACCTGGTCTGTTGTTTGGTTCTAGGCAGGTTAGGTAGATAGCAGCTTCCCGCTGCTGCTGCTGGAAATGAGGTTGATGAGAATGCTGATACTGAACCAAAACAATGAATCTGTTAGACTGCCCTCCCAAAATAAACGAGAGCATCAGCTTTTTCAGTTATTAAGTAAACAGGTTGTGCTGTCACCATAAACCAGCAATTCACTGCTCTGTCCTGCTGTGTGTTTAGCTCTGTTGGATCTTAGCTCAGTTAGCCAAACAGACTGCAGGACTGTGCTGTCCACAGTCTGCAAGCAGCCAACTAGCTCCCCTCCTGCTGACTTCAACATGGATTTGTTTGAAACAATGCAGCTTTATTGGGGAAAAAATGGGGGGGAAAATATTGCCTCCCCTATTAATAGAGTTTCCCACATCTTTTTACATCTTATAGGGTATCATACTGAGCTGCCTGCCTATCACTGTAAGCAGCACTGACACAGTGCTGTGGAGGGGGAGATGACTGTGGTAACAGCGTTAGAAGAAGCATGAGGTTGTAGTCAGTCCTTCATTGCTTGTTAGTCGAAACTATAATCTTCCCTTAAACCAGGTTTCATCCCTCAGTATCAATTTTATAAACAATCTCATTCTTAGAACTGGCAATGTCGTCCAGCCAATAATCGCCTCAGATCAGAAAATGCTTTTTAGTGTTGCTGTGGAGGGCATGGACCAACAACGTATTCTGACGTTTAATTGTGAGGTTTTCTTAAAATGTGCGAGCTCCGAAACAAAACAATAAGCTTAGAGACACTGCAAGGCTCTACAGGGCTAAGATGAGCTGTGACAATTTTCTATCAATGTGGCTTTAAGTGGCATTTTGAATGGGAATAACACAATTAATTATAAGTTAGTATTCTAAGTTTAGGAAATGAAAAGGTAGGCTATGTTTAAACACTACAATATACTGTAATAAATAAATAAATAAATAAAGTTGAATCGAACAAAAAACAATTACAATGTGATGCCCATGTCCATGGAACATAGTGTGTGATGGACCAAGCCTGAACCAGTAAATTCTAATTGTGTCTTGTCAGGTTTGCTGAAATTATTCCTCTCCATATAAAAATGGAGATGACTGAGGTGCAGACGGTTTTTGTGCCGTGCCCCTCCCCCCTCAATAATCACCCTCCTGCCCTTCGCAGAACAGCAGATACTTCCTCAGGATTAAAATTCAGATTTGTGACAAATGTATTTAGCAAACACCTTTTCCATCTGACCTCTATCAGCAACGGTGGAAACAGAGTCGCTGGGGTCGCTTGTGACTGGGAGAAGCAATAGTCGTATGAGAGATCTGCCAGGCACAGAAGAGGGTAAAGGCTCAGCGTCCTTTGCTTTCAAATAAATCTATTTTCAGTTTTCTTGTGTTTGACATTCAAAGTATTATAAATCTGATATATGCTGTATATTTTCCTCCCACTGGAAAAGCTAAAATCCAGTTAATGAAAAGAAAGGAGATGTGTCAGGAGAAGCCATGAAGCCATCAGACTTAAAAAATAATAATAATAAAATAATAAATAAAAAAAATAATAATAATAATAATAATAATAATAATAATAATAATAAGATCCGCATTAAATTGTACTCACTCATAGACACCAGCAACGTGAATACACCTGGTTTTATTGATCATGTTCCACATTGATTATTTGATGAGAAGTGAACAAAGAAAATGTCCTTCTCTTGCATTGTTAAATAATTTCAATCAGAAATGCTTTTTTGATCCCCATGGTGGATGTGATGACAGCCTCCTTTTGCAATTTTCAAAAGATTGCAAGCTTTTAACAGCATCGCATTTTTGTACACCAAAACGATCAGAACGATGTGAGGAAGTAACTGCCATGTTTTGTTTTATAAAAAGTGAGGTGAAGATGGTCAGTATGTCACGTAATATATGAATTAATTTGTGAATTTACTCATTGCCCAGAATCAACTTTCTGGGCATGAAGTTGCTTGTTAGTCACGCTCACATTACAGGTGGCTTAACACTGATAAAGCCCTCATTATGAATGGAAACGTGAGACTCAGTGTCAGAATAGATGATAAATATATCATCTGAAAATGACTCCCTTCTGAGCAGATGCATGATTCAGTCAGAGAGAAGGATGAAAGAAACTAGATGACTTTTAAAACAGCGACTATGAATATGAGGTAACTGTTGAGCAGCTGAGAAAAGCACGAGCTCTTGGAAATGTCACCAGGAAGGACAAGGCCCATTATAATATGTCCTTTCCGTAAGGACAAAGAGGTCAAAGCAAGCCATCTGTGTGTGTGTGTGTGTGTGTGTGTGTGTGTGTGTGTGTGTGTGTGTGTGTGTGTGTGTGTGTGTGTGTGAGAGAGAAAGAGAAAGGTGTATATGGTGTACAGCTTCCACTGGCAAGATAATTGTGCTGTTATCTAATCTTGTAGTGTGACTTTGTTTGTGGTTAGAGCAAATAAATGTCTCCTTGTGTGTGCAACATAACCCGATTACCGTCCATCCTCTTTCCTTTAAGCTGCAGTGACCTGTAACTGACACTTTTGCCAGACGTTGGGCATGACATAAGGAAAATGTCTACTATTGTTCAGACCAATATCACAATTTAGTTCAACTTAATTGAGACTATTTTGTATAATTGACCTCCAGGCCTGTCTTTGTGGTCCACATCATTTTTAAACAAGACGAGTATGTATCATATGATTGCAATATTTCTAATAAACAGAATGAAATCAAATCATTCCGTTAGCTGTTGATGTCCATTCGCCTTTCTAAATAATCACCTGTAAACCTGTTTATTTTTCAATAATGGACAAATTTAGGACATTCAGTTTAAACTTGATTTTACTCCCTGAACCTTAAATGAACTAAGAATCATCTGACAATATTTGATATTTCACTGGCCGTTTACAGCTCTGCACTCTAGCTGTTTAAGCTTAAGTTAATGTTAGCTTCACAGACTGACGGGACGGACTGCATCACAACACACTCTGAATCCCGGAGGCTCTGACTAAGAACATCTAGAGTAGATTAGCTAGAACGATTCTGACAACTGTGTTCGCAAACTGTCATGTACACTGGAAAACTGCCAGGTTACTGCTAGCTACTTGTCTTTTTTTTTATTTTATTTTTTATTTCTGTGGACTTTTCTTAAATTTATTGAAAAGACAGGCAAAAAAAGACAGGAAACAGGATGGGGATGACATGAAGCAAAAATGTTGCAGCTCAGATTTGAATCCTGGGCCGGTGCAGTGAGGACAAAGCCTCTGTACATGGGACTCCCTGGTAGTAGAGTGCGTGACCCATGTACAGAGTTTCTTTATTGCCTGTATATACATGCATACACCCAGTGTAGCACATCTGCAGCACCCTGTGCAGGGTTAAAGACAGTTAAAAACAATCTCAACCCCCCCAGATAATAGCAGTGTTGATGTTATGCACTGTAGGTACTGTGGCTGCAAGTGTTGTAGCTGCTATTACGCCAAAGAACAATCAGCACACACACACACACACACACACACACACCACACAAGCTTTGTTTTATTACTCAATCTAGCTCCATTACAGCGTGTCTCCTGCTGTGGAAGTCATCTGAAGGTCTTCTTTAAATCTCTCCACTTCATTACCTGGAGCTTGCATGTGACGGCCGAGCCCCGATAGATCATTATTAGCCCTAACAGTTCGCTCCACAACGTTTAGCAGCCGCTCCGTTCCAGTGGCTGCCTCTACTATTACTCTAGTATTATCTATTCTCGCATTACAGCTGGAGTGTGGTGACTCAGGCCAACCATTATGTTTAAGAGCACAGCAGGACGTCTGCAGGGGTTGATGTCAACATGCGGCGCTGTTGCTCATTCCTTACACAATGATCTACGGAGTTTGAGAGATTTAATTTTTCCTCGTTGGAGATGGAAGACCTCTTGCAACATTTCATGGGAGCAGTGGGGTTTGGGAGGCAGCATCCTCAGTCCAGACTCCATCGTCTTGCACTACAGAATACAAACAAATTATGATTTTAACAATAGATTATTTGAGAATAACATAAGACACTAAAATAGAGACACAGCGTTCAGACAGAAAGGAAAGGCAGCAGCCTCTAAACATTTGCTCAGTGTCCCTGATCTGATTGGTTACATTTTACAAACCCCAATCGCAATGAAGTTGAGACTTTGTGTAAAACGTAAATTAAACAGAATACAATGATTTGCAAATCCTTTCCCACTTATATGCAATTGAAAACACTACAAAGACAAGTTAGTTAACATTCAAACTGATAAACTTTGTTGTATTTTTTGCAAAATATTCACTGGTTTTCAATTTGATGCCTGCAGCACGTTCCAAAAAAGCTGGGACAGTGGCAGCAAAAGACTGGGAAAGTTGAGGAATGCCCAAAAAATACATGTTTGGAACATTCCACAGGTGAACAGGATAACTGGAAACAGGTGAGTGCCATGATTAGGTATAAAAGGAGTATCCCCGAAAGGCACAAGCAAGGGTGGGGCGTGAGCAAATAGTCCAGCAGTTTAAGAACAACTTTTCTCATTGTACAACTGCAAGGAGTTGAGGGATGAAATACTGAAGTGAGGTACAAGTATCTCAAAGTTGTACTTAAATACAGTACTTGAGGTGATTACTTACCAGCAGTGATGGAAAGTAGTAACATTCCATCGCTGTTTTTTCTAAATTTTGACAATAAGATTTGCAGCTTGACATCAGTTATTTCCTGCCTCATCTCCAAACCACAGGTCCAGTATCAGCCTGCTGGTCGGACCCTGGCGCAGAGGGTGACGACAGCTCCGGTGGTGAATTCATCAAAGAAAGCATTAAACATGCCCGCATGTGTTCATGCTGCAGGCTGCGGGCTGAGAAGTCATACATCATGTGAAGATAACACATCTGCCGTTTGTGTGACTCGGTGTCACGTTGTGATATTGCACCAGAGAGTGATGTTTACCATAATTATGGGCTTGACTGTGATGGAACCCCCAATCCGAAAGCCTGAGGTGGACCTGCTGAACACCATCCTACCTACTCCACAAGGTCAACTGTATCATCGCAGAAATGATCCAAGCGGAGGATCTGTCTCAGTGAAAGTGTCTCTGCACCTGAATTGCAATCCATTACTTCAGAAAACCCATTAATATACAGACGTTAAGGCTCACGCGCAGACTGACAAACACAAGGTTAGAATGGAAAGTGCAAGAGGTAAAGACATAAAGGCATCGCGACATTACAGAGGAGCCGCGTCATTTGCATCATGCATCTTTATTGCACCGCTCCGAGTCGGCGTTCATCAGTCATGCAACGGGCAGGCTTCCAGCGGAAAAGGGAGATGAAAAAAAAAGTGAGATTACAACTGAGTTTTGCAAGGCGCTGATAGGAGGTAAACAATCTGGAGAGGAGAGGATTGAGGAGGAGGGAAGGGGAAGCAAGGTCACCGTCCTTACGTGTGCTCGCGTTTGTAGGTGGAAGTGTTGGTTTATTGTTGCTCTGGTGGGTTTTTATAAAGACGCACAGGAAATAAGACAGCAGTAACTTATTGCATTGTTTATTTTTTCTTGGCGGAAAGACATAAAACTCATAACAAATATACACACAAAGTAAGGCATAGGCATCTACATGCTCAGTGTTTTCATCAAATTTATAGAGTGAGTTTAAACAACTGTTATATTAACCAATAGCATTTGCGAGGTCCTGTCAGAGCTATTACCATTCGATACACAATTGATATGATTGTCATTATTTGCGTAACATTTACCAGGAAACATGGCAGAAATAATTTATTAAGTGGCCCTGGGGCAAAAATATGTAGTTTGGCCCCTATCGACCCCCCCTGGATGACAAATTCATTATTTCTCTGGACCAGGGGTCAAACTCTGTCATCTTGTAGGGGGGCCACTTCAGCGTTCAGGTAGGATTTGTTGTCAAAGTGAAAACAAAAGCTCCTATTTGACAATATGTTGGATTTAAAGTTTGGAAACCCAAAGCGTAAGTATTACAATCTTTCTAACAGGAGCTTTAAGGAAAGATGAAAAAAAAAATAATGATAAAGTAAATCGGTGTGTCCTGTTTCTGTCCTTTGTCAAATCAGTCGTAGCAGCAAGCCATGTTAGTCCTTTTTGGACAATTTCAGTCTGGTTGAAAAGCATGACGAAGCAGACAGGAAAGAGATTAAATAAGGGAAAACATCAAAAGCGGACACTGATCACGAGGGTTGTAACCGTACATGTAAATTCAAAATGAGTGTACAACATTGTAAAAGAGCACACTGTCCCCAACTGTCACGGTTTGCGGCACGCAGTCATAGGCAGAATCCGACCGACTGTCACAATGATGAGGGCATGTGTCACTGGGCAATAGTATAAAATCTGTTTCCCAACCGCCATCAAACAACAAAAGCAGAAGAAGTGGAAGAAGAGGACACTGTGAGTGACTATACACTGTGACAAGTACTAAAACGAGGAGTCCAACAACTTCTCCCTGCTGTTTTATAGCAGCCTCCAGATGTGAGCGCAGACAGGGCTGAAGACATCACATTTACACTTGGTTTTTTATCAGCACAATGCACTATAGGCTGTCCCAGTTATCCATTATACCGTCATGCCTGCCTGATGTATTTGACTTGCTCAGATGGTGTTTACTTTGTCGTTTCTCCTTGATGTTTCTGCTTCTACTGTGTTGAGTAGTCTACGAAGTTAAATAGTTTGACTTGTCTGTTTTGACTGCATATGTTGTAAATAATTCTAACTTTGCTGTCCTGTAGAGCCTGTGTCGCCACTGGGTGTTGTATTTTATTTTATTTTTTTAAATTGGACTCTGTAGTTCCTCTGTCTGACTTTCTGCCTGTGCAGACTGATGCTGCAGTCGGCTTTCGTGAAAAAAGGGACTTGTGCTTATTCTCCGCAGAGCAGGAGACGCCACTGAAAGGTGGCACGGTACAGCCGGTGGAAGCACCGCTGCGATTCGCTCCAGCGACCGTATCATGACCATGAGAGGTCCCAGTGGAAACGTTGAAGGTAAGTTCATTTGGGAACTTTTTGTTGCTTTTATTCCAGTAGTACCGAGCTTGTAACGAAACCGTGAGCCAAAAAAACAAGGTACGCTCTGAACCATGAAATCGGTGTACCATCATACCCCTACTGAACACACAACCATCTTTAAAATGTTGTTAAAAATATTGCCTTTTATGTGCCTGGTACGGTAAGCGTGAGTTGTGTACATCCTGACCATATGTTCTTTTCAGTCCCATTAAATGTGCAGGAAATGGAAATGCATATGCATAGCTTGTACATCAGCATCCAGTTATTTAAATTGCTGCATGCAGACGAGGGTGTTTAACACAGATGTACTGTTTGTTGTGTATCGTTGCCGTAGAACTAACACCATAAACACAGTTAAAGGCAGGTTAATTATACAGTGACAGAATTAAACGAGTTTTGTTGCGCGAGGAAGAAGGAATATATAGAGCCGCGGCCCGATTAACGTGCTCGGGGGACCTGGGGGTAAAAATAAGCTGCGCCGTACGAGTACAATTCTATCAGGTGCAGTGTACATAAGAGAATCCTCACGGCATCAGCATTCATTAGAGTATATAAAATACATTGTTGCATTGTTACCTGTGCAGCTTGTAAACACAGGGTGAAATAATAATTGTCTTAAAACCAGATGTAGATAGAGAACAGGTCCAACATCTCGACTGACCCGCCCTTTGGTTATTGTAGCTTTTAATGAATCACGTTTTGCGGTCGGTCATGTTATCACAACCCAGCCGACACACGGCGGAGCTTGGAAGTGCGGTCGGTAATCTTGATGCAAGGGCAACACGTCGGTTATCGCTGATGTCAGGAAGTGCTCGCGACAGGCCTACAGTTGCGCCAGACAGACACATTTTGGACAATACAGATAAGGAACGCTCACACAAGCCAAGTGATGAACAGGGTCAGAAATCTATTTGGATGTTTCCTAGCAACAAGCAAAGCCGAGGGGGGGGGAGACCTGTAGCTCTGTTAAATTAAAGAGTTGTTAATAAGCTGTGTACATTTTTAAAAACACAAGGGTTGAAAGAAGTGAAACTATTTTTATTTTCGAAAAAGGTTTGTTAAGAAGGGCACAGGTTATCTGATCATTAAACCACACTAGCCTGACATTTGACCTTTGTTTGGTAGGAGTGGGAGTGTAAAACAGTTCTTGTCTGTCGCTAAACTTCCCAGATCGCCGGCAGTGCAGATAAAAATCAAAGCCGTAATGTTCCTCACCCTCCTCCGAAGGCAGCCAGCAGCTTGTCGACTCAGTTCATTTCTGCCTTTGATGTCTCCCGGGTGATCGGCGGTGAGCTTGTCAGCTGTGACGACACTGTCTCCGCTAAACTCCAAATGACTCCCGCTATCACAGAGCTCTGTTCAACAAGCGTCAGCTGCTGCTGCTGCTGCTGCACGCCGTCAGCCCCTCCGTCACACTCAGGATGTCTGAAAAAAGTAATAATGAAAAGGGAAGAAGAGCCAGAGAGATGAGCCATTATCAGACACCTTGAAGGAAGTGACATTTTCCGGGACTGGAAAATCGAATTCAAACTCTGGTGGCCTTGAATTGACCTTAAGCACACAGCTCGGGCACTGAAGTTTTCTAATGCAAAGCTATTCATTCTTTATATTTTTCAATTTCCAATATTTCTGCATCGTCCATTTTGATTTTATGACCTTTACCAAAACCAAATGGGCACAATGAGACTTCAGCCACAGACCTAATGCAGAGTCGGAGACTGTCGACATCAGAAAAGTCAAATAGGTCAGACGCCATGTTTTACATATCTGTAAATGTTCAAGTATTGGCTGAAAACGACGCCAGAAATGTTGTTGGAGGCTTTTTGTATCACTCTTTTGAGTGACTCTGACACTCTCTCCTGCTGCGTCCTCAGCTCGTTGGTGCCGGTGTGGATGATGATGATGTGACTTGGAGAACCAAATGAGGCTAACTGCAACAAAAGAGCACAAGGAAGGGTCAGCTGCACAAGCTAAGGACACTGGAAAAACAACAGACTTAAAGGGATCCAGGATCTCAACAATACTACTGCTCTCGCTGACTGAACGATCTGGCGGCGAGTGAATCTCAGGCCGGCCTTCTTATACTGGGGGCGGGGGATGATTAGTGCTGATGATTGCCACCTGGCTGCAACCTGCAGGGAGATAGCCACGCCCACCAACTCACAGAGAGACAGGATCACACACAGGGGAAAACAGACAGTGACACAAGAGGGAAGAGGAGGGCTGCCATGATGCCATCATGACAGCATGTTTACAACTGTGTTACATCACCTTACCTTTAAACAACACTCAGTAAGCGTTTGGTAACTGAGGACACTGTTGAAGCCCTGCGGGTGGAATTCTTTCCCATTCTTGCTTGATGTACGACTTCAGTTGCTCAACAGTCCGCGGTCTCTGTGGTCGTATTTTGCACTTCATGCAACTTTAAGGCAGCCTCTGCATCTGACTCTCCTTCAAAACAAAATTCACATTCACTTGGCAATCCAAAAATCAACCATGAAAACGTTGTTGTTTCTGAATTATAACTTGTAAACTGCACTTGTACCTCAGCCTGGACGAACAGAGTTGAGGTCGTTGCAGTAATTCACATGCTCTCCTGCCACTGTTAAAGATGCGTGTGGCGCCTGTACAGCGTGATGGCTCGACAACCAGCCAGTGATTTCATGAAGACCGAAGAAGGTCTTCATCTGAAGTGTGAAATAATCCTGACAGTGAAGTTAGTATTTTGACAACACTGCCTAACACCTACTATCACCCATCATTATAGAGCACTCGGCTGCAGCCAACTAAGGTGTTTTGTTGTAGGTGGTGTTTTGTTTTTCTTGCGTTTAATTTGCATTTTATCCTCACGATGGCTTTCATTCTATTTCTTTTTTTATCCGGCTTCAAAATAGTGTTCGGGGATACTGCTGACCTCGACCAAAACGCACGCGTTTCAGACTCTGGGTCGAGACAGGACTCGTTTTAAAAGGAAGAACTCGCTCCACGTTTTCAAGTGCATTTTACTGTTTCAACTTGAACTCAGAGTGGGAAGGTTTCATGCACAAAATACAAAAAAATGTCTGCAATTAAATGATAAAGCATCGTGCACAGCGTGTATGATGCGTTTTACACAGGCATGGAGGGCTACACCTGTCAGCGTGATGATTCATAAGGGCCTGGAATCGCAATTTACACGCTTTCGTTTTTGTAATGTTGAATGACACTCTGAGGCTTCATGGGCCTGCATATTATCTTGTCAGTGCAAATAAATAGACTGTGGATCAGCGTTGAGTTATCAAGTGCTCTCCGCAGCTGTAATGAATGTGCGCTGGGCTGTTGGCAGATGGGATTGATGAGACTGTGAAGGTTTTTTGTCGCTATGTGTGAGATTTTCAGGTACATGATGTACAAGAAGCAAGATCCTTTGCTTGTACATTTGTGTGTGTGTATAAGTAGTTTTTTCTTTTTACTCCCTTCTTGTTCAAATCAATGTTAGAAACAGACATTCAGAAGGAGAATGAATGTGGACGAGGCTGCGATCACACCTTATTCATCAGTATTCCCTGTTGTATTCCATATCTGCTGACAATCCGACCTGACAGCGGCATTCTAAAGGCGAGTGACAATAACAGAAGACATCACATCTGTTTCTGCCGCTCAGCCTCCCCCCTCCTGTCTCCGTCCCATTCCAGTTTGCGTTTAACCGAGCTGATACGTCTCCCCGAATACCAATCAAACCGCTGTTTGTCTTTCTTCCAAATTCGTGTCTCATCGTCCTCTGCGGAGCCAAAAATTACAACAGCTGTCTCAGGTGAATGAGAGATAATTTATCGTCATGGCAACGCCAGCGCATTCTGATGCCGGCGTTAAAAATACAAGTCGCATGTGGGTCACTTGCTTCAAGGTGAGGTTTATCGAGATGTGTCACATATCAGCCCGTGAAAAGGGACATGGCTGCCTTTTTGATGCACATGCCAGTTGGAAAACATCAGATCTGAGATCGCATGTGAAGGCAAAAAATGAAATTTGGGACACTTTCAGGAGCCATATGAACATGTCACAGGTTGATTAGAGGGCAGTGTACAGCTGATGCCATCGGACGAGCAGGCCGAATGCTACAGCGTACAAACGCTGCTGACAGGGAGGATGAAGTAGACGCTGTCATTACCAACAAGTAGGTGAAAGCAGAATGTGTGCCTGCGTGTTGATTTGCCAAAGTCAAATTTGTTCACCTCTCTGTCACCACCTCGATTATCCAGAACCGCGCACAGACAACGGTGACAGGAGGAATGCCTCGGTTCACACCACCAGAAATGGGGGGCCAATTACGGCGGCCAGTAACCATGCCGACGGGAGGCGGGCCCCCTCTATAAAAAGCCAGTAGTGTTTTACTTTACATAATTCCAGTCACTTTGGATTTTCCACCCTGCTCCTCCAGACTAAGGGAGCAGCACTACTGAAGAAGCTTTAAGGGGGCACGTCCAATCGCTGTGCCGCAGTGCCAGCAGATCCTCACCGTCACTTCAGACCTGCAGCTCGACACGACGCAGGCATGTCATCTCCAGATCCAGGGTCTTTTTCATCTCGATGTCACTGATGCGAGATGACAGCAGACGCAACCCCGACCAAGTCTGAACTTCAGCTTCACTGCAGATCATAGAAGTGTTGTGTGGTGACTCTTCCAGACGTCTCCAGGCATTTCCCTTTCAATTTATCACTCTTGGTTTTTACACCAGGTCTCATCACTTGTATTTACACGTGGCCACACCAGCACTTCTTTAACAGATAGGCAGGGATGGGACTGCATCCATCCGCCAGCTTCCAGCTAAATTACCTTGTTAATATGTCTTAATAGAAAGGCTTCATTCTGGATCCTTGGGGGTGATGTAGGGGTGAACACTTGTGTGACTTCAGTCAAGAGAGTCTAGTGAATGAAGTAAATAAAATGCTTATTACAGCAGATGATGTATGATGAAAGAGTCTCATCAGCAAGTCTTTGGCGTTTAGACTCTACAGGGAGATATTTGATCGAAGGCTGTCTGCCAGAGCAGCAGTCAGGAGAACCCCCCCAAAGTGTAACACAAAGTGTAACTGGGATGGATCAAGAGCTAACTGGTGAAATGACTGTGTGAGACTATGTGCGTGTGTTTGGGCATGTCCAACTAAATTTTGCTCGTTCAACAGAGAATAACCTGGACAGAAATTAAGACACACGGTGCAAACAGGTTGTGTTGCGTTTTTGTTTGGATGTTACATATATGGAACAAGTTCAAGTGTCATCTTCCATTCCTTACAGAGCCAGGTGTGGCAGGACTTGGTACACTAATATTAAACAGTGGCATTCGTCTTCACCAAGGGACAGGTGTGTTGTCCGTGGTTGCTGCATCCTCTACCCTCACCATTTCACAATCACCTATGCCACCAACACCTCTGTTTGACAACATATGAGAAAATACAGGAGGCGTAATGACATCCCTCCTTGTGTAAACAGTGATGCTTTGGGGTCAGCAGCTAGCTGCCTGATAAATGCTAAAATGCTGTCTTAATCTTAATTTAAGAAGCTAAACGTTGTATTCTGTTTCCTCCGGAGAGTTTTCTCTGTCCTGTCAATTTTATTTTAAGCACAGCTTCAAGTTTTGATGCTTAAATGTGCCACGACATTGTTGTCGTGAAACATTTAGAGTAACTAAAAGCAGCCTCCCAAATTATACAATCCAAGGCTATGAGTGTTGTGAACACACCTGCGTAGGCACATCTTACCATCTGAACAACGCTCTCTTTATAAAGCAGGAAAATACAGCACCTTTGACTTCACACCTGCTTTTTGTTGGTCTGTGGCGCAGTCGCTTTCTGCTGTGTCAGCGCGCCTGACCACACCTCATTTTAAGACCAACACGGGCACAAGCACCATTGCTTTTTACACAAAGTGGACGCTGGGCATGAAAGTGACAGCTGACACCAGCAATGGCACTTGCGTTGTGCTGTGCGTTGCTTGGCGCCAGGCAGTCTCCTACTTGAAAAGCTGATGTGTTTTTAAGTCCGTTTCCACTCTCTGAGCTGCCCAGCGTTGTCGACAGTAGAGACACCGCTAACACAACTAAAACTACCTCTGCTGCAATTGCTATTTTCAAGCAGAGTGATCTTACAAGTCAGTCAGAATTAAAGCGCTCACTTGAAGTCCTTAGACCTGAGCAATCATTAGCGTGTTAATTCAACAGACTAACTCTTTAATAGCAGTCTCACTGGGATTGGAGAGGCAGCACCCTCTTAACATGAATAACATTGTGATTAAGAAGGGTTTTTTTTCATAAAAACGATATTGAATTCACAGTGGCAGCACACTAAAAATGGAAAGTATGATAAATGGCATGCAGTTGGCCAGGGAACCCTTGGAGCAAGTGTTTCCATCACTGTCTGATTAAAAGCTCTCACGCCGTGACGCACACTCATTCCGCACACTCATTCCGCTCAAGCGGCATCGACAGCACCGCGTGTTCCTGAAGTGCGTCCTGAGCTTCTCTCGACGATAAATTCTGGAGTGCAAGTGAATATTTTGGCACGGTCCTTCCTGTCATTTGTCTTCGCCACCACTTCGTTTCAGTGACCATCAGAAAACTCATTCAGACATGTATCTAATGACAGGAGTATGCATCTAAAGTCAGTGAAGTCTTCCATATCCAGTCAAATGTGGAGCGCCTGTGTGTCTGTAAGTACTTTTTGGCCAAACAGGATAAGATGTCATACGTATCCTGTATAAAGGTTAGGCCCAGTGAGGTACGGATGAGGGCATAGTGTTTATACATAGTGTATATGAGTTTATACCTCTCGTGGTCTTTTAGAGCTTAGCAGTTTGAAGCTGCTGTCTACAAAATGTCTGCAAAACAGATCTCTGACAAACCAAGACTGTCGTTTACGTAAACTCGTAGGATAGCCTTCAATCTGCGATCGGTCTTATTCATTGTTAAACAGACAACCATGAATGGGAGGGGTGCTTTCCGAGCTGTGGATATAATCTTACAATCGGGAAGGTTCCATAGGATTAACTCGACAATGCACTTAGCACACAGTTGTGCTGTTTGTATAAACTGATTCAACATAATTCATTGGTGTCTCTGCGTTTTATTCGTCTCTCCAGAATGGTCAAGCGAGCCGAAATTCCACAACATACTTGACCTTTGAATCAAAAAGCAGTGTTTATATATATGAAATATTGATATGAGCAGTTTTACATTCGTCCCTGAAATCATTTCGACAGATTGTTTCTTCTTCTTCTGGAAATGGTAAATGTCACACTTGTTTGATGTAAGGAGCACTCACACGTCCTCACTTCTCAACTTTCTCTTCTTGCCTCAGGATGTGTGTTTTGATGCTAATTTATGCATTATGAATATGCTGATACAAAATGCACTGCGTTATGTATTTGGCAAAAGCTGAAAAATATGCGGAGCGTGCAGTACGAACTACTGAACCAAAGGAAGAAGATTTTAAATGCGACCGCGTCACATTAAAGAGGTACCTTTCTACTGGGTTAGGGTTAGAGATTATCCTCACATGAGCCAAAAACATGTTTGTGCTTCACCCTGAAGTAGAAATGCAGATGTGTTTCATTCTTGCTTTTGCGAAGTGTCCTCGATTATGGAAATATGCAAATGCAATCACAGTAAACTGATTGGTTATGAGCACAATAGTAATTACTTGACGGTTCTACCAGTGTGTATCCACCGTGACTGCGCAGGAACACTTAACATCTGACCAAACACGATGCATTCTCCATTGGTCACTGACATTCAAGCAGTGTTGGCTGTCAGGTCGCCAGCTGTGTGTCTGTGACGGACAAAAGCGTCTACAATGTGTCGAAATCTGCAGGGAATGACCACACAACTGTAGTTCTAATGCCAGCAGATCTTTGTTTTTACCTTTGTGTCACATTACAATTTAAAGGGGCACTGCTGAATTCACATGTCAGCTGAGCTCACTGGTCACAATAGAAACTACTCAGCATTCAAAAATGTAAAGAGTCACAGTTAACTCAGCACAGTGAAAATGAAGACCGGTTGGCTGTGTCAGTGTGTGGTAGAAGTAAATAGATGTCCTGCAATGAGACTCTTTAAAACCTATAAACATGCTTCTGTGTGCCTATAATCACAATAGTGGTCTCATCGGATACATTGGATATATTGGAGGGGAATTATTTCGGTCATAATTACTCATCTCTCAAACCTCACACACCTGAATGATCAAACTCGGATTTAATTTGTCAAAATACCTAAAGTACAATAAAACCACCCTTTATAGTGTCATTTAATGTACTCACAATCTTGATCGCAAGTGAAGTGGACAGTGTGTGGGGGTCCTTCTTCCTGATTTTGTCGGCCTAAGGTCTGCTCCTACGCACCTGTCGACCCCTAAGGTGTGCAGAAGCTGCACTCTGGAAATGTGGATCTTGAATGGATATTCTACCCATTCTGTTTATTCTATCCTACCTATATCTAGTATGGAATGAGTGACAGTTTACCTAAGATAGTAAAACAGTGCTCTCTCTCTCTCAATCTCAGCCCCAAGCTTGTGTTGTTCAGCCCTGTAAAGTAAGACAGTGTTTCTACTCACTGTTATGAGCTTTCAGTAATTTTCCGGGGGAGGAAACAAAGCAATCAGAGGCACTCGTGTGATGTAGTGGAGACCCAGTGACTAACGCAGCAGTTAATCTGGCCTCCTTGCAGACTGATGTGCTTGCTTTACGGCCTATTTATAGAACAGACCAGGGATTCATTTGTTGAAAGGAACTTTATTTCTCTGACCTCACACTTTCAGAACTCCTACTCGGTATTAATTAAAGTGTGCGAGCGTGCCTGAAAAGTTTGTTTAATTTGGAGGCGTTCTCACCTGCGTTCATCTTTCCTCCCGACCCCTTCGCGACGGGCCGGGCAGCAGCTGCACCGAAGCTGTGAGGATTTCTCCACGCCACAGACATGGAGCTTATTAATCTCACACTGGTGTCAGCCTGCTGGCAGTGATTTAATGAGCCAATTAATGTTAAACAGAGGACTCGCGCAGATTAGGAGCAATTCGTGTGAAAAATGAATCCTTAATCGTGTTGAACATGTAGATGTTCCCTGTGCGCTCCTGTCCTGCGATGGAATTAATAGGGAGAGGTTATTTTGGATGAAGACCACGCGGCCATCTATAAACTGTGAGACCTGCAGAGATGATGCATCTTGGCACGGAGTTCAAGCAAGTGAAGAAATACTGATAGGCTTCTGGGGATGTTGCAATCAATGTCAGGCAAACTGCAATATATTACATGATACTAGTTATGTTCATTTTAAAATAATATATTACGTTACAATAATACTGTCTGCGTAGAATAATATATTACTTATTACACTACTTTTTAGTTACTTTCAGTAAAATGCCCAAATAACCTATATAGAACAACTAAACAGCCTAGGTCTTTTCAAATAAATTAATGTTTTGGACACAGGGATGAGCAGGCTGACAACGGACCAAAATCTGATATATAATGAGATTGGAATAAATGCTTTTTAATTGTAGGCTTAGTCATATGAAACATAATAGACCTGTACCTTCTGTAATGTAGCCTATGACAAGACAGATCTCTTTTTCCATGCCTTTTTTATTTCAGTCCACAGAACAAAGAATCTATGGGCTTACAGTATGTGATTCAAGAGCTTAAATTAAAGTGCGCTCGGATGATCAGGCTTCATCACTGGGCCTATGAAATACGGCTCATTTCAGTCAATCAGAGACTGAACGAAGAACCTACAGGCTCGGCTGTATTAAACTCACAGAGCCTACATAATTTTATGTCCATGTTAGTGTGGATGGATTCTCAAAAAAACAACAACGAACGATTCACTTCGATCAGTAACGCGGATTGTAATGCGTTACGTGACATAACTATAGTAGTGTATGACTGAAATTCTACACATTACACATTACATTACTTCGTTACTGCTAAAAGTAATATATTACTGTAACACATTGCTTTTTTCAGACTAAATGTGGAATGGCAGAACTGGCAGAAAAGACTAATAACTAGCCCCTGTTAGATAGAAAAGGTGGCACATTTGCAGCAAGGTAAAGGCTGCAGAGTGCCGCCTTGTCTATCTAAAAGGGAGGTGTAATATCCCCTCTTTTACAAAAAGCCACCACTTGGCCGCAGCTGGGGTAGGACACCTCTCCTCCTCCTCCACCTCTTCCTCCTCCACCTCCTCCTCCTCTACCTCCTCCTCCTCCACCTTCACCTCCTCCTCCACCTCCTCGTCCTCCACTGAAGACACCAGCAGCCTCCCCCGCATGACTGTGACTGCAGGCCAGGTTAGGAGACAGCTGGAGAGACTCCACCGGCAGAAGGCTGCAGGCCCTGACGGTATCAGCCCCAGGATCCTGAAGACATGTGCCAGCCAGCTGTCTCCTGTCCTACAACACCTCTACAACCTGAGCCTTGGACAGGAGAGAATACCGGTGCTTTGGAAGACTTCCTGCCTGGTTCCTGTTCCAAAGAAGCCGACACCATCAGACCTCAATGACTATCGACCAGTGGCCCTCACATCTTACGTCATGAAGGTGCTGGAGAGACTGGTTTTGGCCAACCTGAGGCCGCAGGTGAGAGCCCTGTTAGACCCTCTGCAATTTGCTTACCAGCCCCACTTGGGAGTTGATGACGCTGTCATCTACCTGCTGCAACGAGCCCATTCACACCTGGATGGTGGAGAAGGCACTGTGAGAATCACATTCTTTGATTTCTCCAGTGCTTTTAACACCATTCAGCCACTGCTACTGGGGGAGAAGCTGCAGGTGATGGGTGTAGACGACACAATGATCTCCTGGATTACTGACTT
>CAEMYA010000112.1:3118673-3170736 GCA_903131615.1 Diplodus sargus
AGCCGGTGCATTGTCAAAGTTAACTTTCTCATCATGCCCACTGTATTCATCTGAGAATTTCTCTGTCAAAATAAAAGCCTAACATTTGTTCCGCCTCAAATCCTAATGAATAAACTGGTAAAACTTCATATTATCGCTCATCACTATTTGGTGAATCCGTAGTTAATTGGTTAATAGTTATCTCACTGTATACAAACAATAAAAATGCTTTATAAACTATTTATGTAGCAATTTTAAAGGTTTAACAGTGAAATATCTAATCACATAATTTTGTTTAACTGAAAGTTTCCATAGATTCATGATGGTATAGTGGTGCTGAGTATTCTGCAATGATTCTCATAAACAATGACTGTCTTCTAATCCCCACTGTTTCAATGGTTTATTAACCAGATGCACAAAGATCATCAATGCGGACTCCGAGGACCCCAAATACATCATCAATGTCAAACAGTTTGCCAAGTTTGTGGTGGACCTGAGCGACCAAGTGGCCCCAACTGACATCGAGGAGGGCATGAGAGTCGGGTGAGGCAGAAGTTTTTATTAAAATTGCTCACATTTATGTCTGATGTCTAGTGAAACAATTTGCTAAATGCAGTGTCTCTTCTGTTCTTCCAGTGTCGACAGAAACAAGTATCAGATCCACATTCCTCTGCCACCTAAGATTGACCCAACTGTCACCATGATGCAGGTATGAATCCACTCGGGACCACATTCTGAGAGCAAAAATGTTATCAAGAAATCTGTGGTATTATCTGGCTTTTTTCTAATTGAATTTTTGCTAATCAACAGCTTGTGTGTGTCCTTGTAATTTCTCTCATGTTTTAGGTGGAGGAGAAGCCTGATGTGACCTACAGTGATGTTGGTGGATGTAAGGAGCAGATTGAGAAGCTGAGAGAAGTGGTCGAGACCCCCCTGCTCCATGTGAGTGTTCATAAATGAAGAAAATCCCAAATCTGAATCAGTGCCAGAGCTTTTCATGGTCACAACATTCACCCAGATTCAGATGAACATTGATGGATCTTCCCTTCCATGTCACCATTCTGATTATTTCTCTTTGTCTTTGTCCTCTGCTCACCAGCCTGAGAGGTTTGTCAATCTGGGTATTGAGCCTCCTAAAGGTGTGTTGCTGTTCGGGCCGCCCGGCACAGGAAAGACTCTGTGCGCTCGCGCCGTGGCCAACAGGACAGACGCCTGCTTCATCAGGGTCATTGGCTCCGAGCTGGTGCAGAAATATGTGGGAGAGGTGAGTGTGGCAAGAGTTTGAGAAACACACCGAGGAAAGAATAGCAGCTGTTTACATTCTGTGTCCTGATGAATGTAAACATCCATTTTGTAGGGAGCCAGAATGGTGAGAGAGCTGTTTGAGATGGCCAGGACTAAGAAGGCTTGTCTGATCTTCTTTGATGAAATTGATGCCATTGGAGGTAGGGATAACCTGCTGTCTTGTACAGTTCTATATACAGCACATTTTCTTTTGTAGGTCTGTGTTAAGTTCCATTCAGAATGGTGTAAACCCACTCGAAGTGTGGTACGAGTACCACTGGTGTTATGTGAACTCCCTCCAGTCATACATGGAGGAATCCCAGATTTGTATTTTGAAAGTGAATTAAGTTTATTTCATAACACATTACCGAGTTAATGTTATCGAAAAAGAATACTTAAACTGAAATGTAATTTTTAAAATAAGTTTAGTCTTTCTGGTAATTTTTAAAAATGTTTAGCCTGCTACGTAGTCACATTCATATACGTCACATGCACACACGTCATCCATGATTAGTTACAAGCTTAACTCAAAAAATTATGGCAAGAAAGTAAGTGAAGGTAAATTAAACAGGCAAGAGAGCGTATGTATGTATGTACGTACGTGTGGCGCAACACTGAAATCAGGTGTCTGCAGGTCCTTACAAAGTCCTCCCAAGAACTCATTCAGTTTTGTAAAATTTGAATTTGTGAGGTCTTTATTGCCACAACCTTTTGGCAAAATGTAGGTCAGCATAACTGAAGCTACTAATCATACTCCTACATTTAAACCTAGCACTACATGGGACCACATATGTACTATACTGCTTACCTAATACCTAAAATGCTTAAATAAGAAAATACGAGTTGTCCAAACAAACAGCCTTAAATTAGGTTTTAAAAAAGAATCTTGAAAATGTCTTAAGCATTAAATTCAAGTGTCTCATTCCTGTAGTGTAGACACCCTGGAACTATTTTTTTCTCAAATAGAGTAAAGAAAATAAATGTCCTCATTAAACACTCAAGCTTTAACGTGATTATCTGTCATCTTGAACCTGCCAGGTGCTCGTTTTGATGACGGTGCTGGTGGAGACAATGAGGTCCAGAGGACTATGCTGGAGCTCATCAACCAGCTGGATGGCTTCGACCCTCGAGGCAACATCAAGGTGCTGATGGCCACCAACAGACCGGACACACTGGACCCGGCCCTGATGAGACCTGGACGTCTGGATAGGAAGATCGAGTTCAGCCTGCCTGACCTGGAGGTGAGGGTTCCAAAGATACGAAGACATCTTCTCATGAATCTGCCATGAAACGTCACAACGCGATTAGGGATTGTCTTCCCTCTGTTTGTGAACCCATAGTCTAACCCCCGTTTGTTCTATGTTTCAGGGTCGCACACACATCTTTAAGATTCATGCCCGCTCTATGAGTGTGGAGAGGGACATTCGTTTTGAGCTGCTGGCTCGCCTCTGTCCCAACAGCACCGGTAAGAGTCATGGAGCACTCGGTCCTTTGTTCTCTAAAGACACATTCTCACTACATTTTCCTTCAACCTCTTCACTGATAAACACATTAAAAATGCCTCTTTTCTTCTTCCCCCTCATTTAACGAGTTTATCCTCCTTCCAGTTCTGAGATAATCATTCCAGGGTCACTGATCAACTGTTACAAATTTGACCCCATTTGTTCTTTAGTGTAGTACTCATGTCTGGCCACAAGGGTGCACTGTAAACCTATCATTGCCATCTATTCCAATCATGTATCTCCAAATCAGTGAATGTTTATTTTACGGGTTGATAGAATTCTCATTCTTCAGCTAAACAAGCTGTTTGAAATCCCAGAGAATGTTTAAAACTTAACAGACCCGTTTGTTATCAAGTCTTGAAAAGTTGATGCTCTGGAGATGCATGGTTTTCACAGGACAACGGTTACGATTCAGGGGAAATCTTATTATACTACATCCAACAGATTATCTCAACTGTGAACTCCTCTTAACGTTAACTAATGCAGCACAATGAATTTAAATATGATCAAAATCTTAAAATTGGCCAATCACAATATTCAAATTGCTGAAGCTGTAATTTTTTTTATTAAAAAAATGTGACACTAGTGCTATAATCAAGTACTGCACAAATGTCAAATCATCATTTTAATTTGCTTCAATGAAAAGTATTCACTATTTATTTTACCACGTTGTGAAGCCATAAATTTACTTTCATTTTTACTGTCTTGTGTATCATGTCATAGTGATATGACCATAGAAACACAAAACCTTAATCCCAATAACTTAATGCTACATGACTGGCTGAGCTGTCCACAGTATTTCCTGTCAGTCCTGAAAGATGTTCTGTAAGCAAAATTTGCTGTGTGTTTCCTGTCAGGCGCTGAGATCCGCAGTGTGTGTACAGAGGCAGGCATGTTCGCCATCAGAGCGCGCAGGAAGATCGCCACAGAGAAGGACTTCCTGGAGGCCGTTAACAAGGTCATCAAGTCCTACGCCAAGTTCAGCGCCACCCCCAGATACATGACCTACAACTGAGCGTGTGTGTGTGTGAGAGAATTAACTCTTTGGCTTTTTACTATCAAAAGAAGCAGAGAACTGAGTAAAAACATTCTTGTCCTTTTGTTGTCATTCTTGTTCACTTATAAATAAAGTTTATTCCAGAATTGAGTCTCACCACTTTCTTTTGTCAAATGTAAAATAACCACATGGAAACTGTGGCCTCCTGCGTATATGACACAAAAAAATAACTTTCAAAAAATAGAACATTTGTTACGCTAAAACGTACAATACTACATTAGTGTTGCACTCCGCTTCGAACAGTAAACAGTCAGACGAACTTTAACAAATATGACAATGCAAATGAACCAACGCTAGGACCTTTGCTGGTTTAAATACACAATTACACAAACATACAGCTGAAAATATACTCTAATCCGTGAACACACATCTCAGTAACCATAAACACCTGATACAGCATGATAATGACAGGCAGCTATTGATAAGTTTCACACAGCACCTACAGAAATCAGTCTAACGAGGTCACTTGGACCAGAGCAGCAGCTTGCTTTAAAATGTATCTCTCCGAGAAGAGTGGCGAGAGCTTGAACAGAACTACTAGAATACTTAAAAAGTGCAACTCTAGACGATCCACTCAAGAGAGGATGCAGAGGAGTAAGGCTGTAGGAATGTCACCTGGAAGTCTCGCTTCTCTGGGCACCTTGGAGTTAACAACCTTGTCAGACTGTTGTGAAGGGAAAACATCCACCTGAGTCTATTCAATATGAATGATTGTTCATGGCTCCTGCAGGTGGGTGTGAGGTGTCGGCTCCCGTCAGGTTGTTCCACTCGGAGAAGCTTGCGAGTGGGAATTTGAGTGTTGACAGCGTAGCACAGCGTCGTGGACAGTGGGGAACACCATCTCTGCAGTCACGATCCCGCTGAAAAACTGCAGGGCGTCCAGCTCAGACAGGAGGGTTCCTTGTAGACCGAAGCAGAAATACAAGATCAGTCAGACAAGATGAGCACTGTGTTCTCATATTCCAGTATTTACATGAAGCTATCCCCATGAGTATTTGCTCTACCATGTGTGATGAGAAAGAGGGGAGAACTGGAGTAAATGCTGACTTCAGTGAGAGTTTGACCTGAATTTGAATTTGTTTGCTGGTGGGAGAAAAATAAGATTCTCCCTGGTCATTCTGTCCTCATACAATAGGAGGTCAAACATATCCTGTACAGACATGATAGTGAAGATTGCTGTGTGAGTTTATATCTCATGGTTTCTGCAACCTAGTTACTCAAAGCTACTGTAGATATGTCTACAGAACAGATGTCCGATGAACCCAGCTAAGGCTAAGCTAACTGTTTGCGTAAAAAACGCAAGCAGGTCTTCCATCTTTCTGTTAGCAGACTAAGTGTCTCTGACCTATTTTACCTTCCAGTCCTCTGGCTAGAGGGGACAAACTGCATCGCCCCCCTTGCTATGATGTTAAACAGATAACCATGTATGGGAGTGAGGCTTCCTGGAGCTGTAGATATAATTTGGGCATTTAGGAAGATTTGTGAGGATTATCATGGCAACACTGTGCAGACAGACATGCTGTGATTTTGCTTGTTTTGTAAACTATCTCAACGTCATCAGCCATCAGTGTCTCTGAGTCTCCCCTGAATCATCAAGCCAGCAGAAATTCCACAACAGCGGTTCAAGGACAAGGTGGCATTTTAAAAGTTGTATTCATATTACATTTAGTCAATTACACAACTAGACAATATATGACAATAAATATGACATACTGTATCTTTAAAAAGCTGGAATCACAGAATTTTGACATTTTGTTATAAAATGAATTAAGTAATTACTTAATTACCAATTACTTGGCGCTTAAATTAATCAGTGACAGCTAATCAATTGATTGTTCCAGCTCTAATAAAACATATGACAAAGAAATAACTGATTAACAAGGGTTAACAATCCTATTAATCACACAAAATGATCCAGGTTAGTCTGCAGTGACAGTCTTCCATATTCACACAGTTACAGGAGCAATTACTGCAGTTTAGCTTGTAATCAATACAGAGAAAAGTCATAATGATCACTCACTGTTGCAGCCGGCTATGACCACTCTGACGTCCACAGCTGCATATTCCTTCATAACCTGCAGAGACAGAGAGTGACTTACTCACTGAGGTCAAACCCTTAACGTCAGGATGCAACACACAATCATCCCTGAACTGACTGTGGCAGCACGAGAATGAAACTTCAAAGCATTAACATCCACACTTGCTGTCATAGTGACCCACGTATTGAAAATATCCTCTGGTGAGAGAAAAAAATGGGAAAAGCACCTGTTTGATGGCTTTGGCTCCCACTGAATCAATGAAGCTGGCGGACGTCCAGTCCAGGATGATGGAGTGAACGGTGCACAGAGGCTCAATGAAGACAGCCTCCTCCAGGTCCGACTCGCTGTGTCGGTCCTCCAGCTGGCCGTTCCTCTGCTCCTCCGCCACGTTGTTCTGGGACAAAACCTCATGGGTCACTCCCTGCTCCTTGTACTAGAACCAACCAAAGAGAAAGATTCTTCATGACGGGAATTCAAACGAGCCACAAGGTATATCAGGTTGTCATTTTTGTGTATTTTTGTATCCGGCCGTAGAGAGTGGAGTCAGAAAGTCCACATTCCACACATAGATATACACGTGAAAGCTTGTCTTGACAAACTTCAATCACAGCCTTTCAAACCTCCTAAGGGTTCAGGCACTCCCTGCTCGTGTGCGTCAGCCTGAGGAACAAGTTTTCCAGTCGTTCCAGGATTTACACAAGCCCCTACGTGACACACGTATAGCAGCATATTTACACTGTCAACAAAGCTGACTGTGCGTATACACAACAAGCCACTGGGCAGAGAACACAGACTCACCTTGGCACAGATCTTCAGTGGAGTGCTGTGGTTGCCATTAGCCTTCTCCTTCAGTTTCTTTCTGGCTTTTCGAACAGCTTGTAGGTCCTCAGGGTTTACTCCCGTCTGTGAACACATCATCAGTAGTAGCAGACAGGTCAAACGGTTTGTAAAAGTTGTTTTCAGCATCTCGGTTCTAACATGCACTTCTTGTCCATGCTTATATGGCTCTAAATTATAATCTGATAAGGTATTCTGAGAAACCTGTAACCTGTAGGTAATTATATATTCCTGTAACTTTGTTGTAGTTGTAGCACTTTTAGAAAGGTGAAGTACATCCAATGATAACTTGGCACATTGTAATTGGTCATAACCAGCTAATTATCTTAAACTCTGGTAGTATTATTTTGCTTTTAACATTTTTGAGGTGAAAGTAAAGATAGGAAAACTACAGGCATGGTTTAATTTAAGTTTAATTTAAATATAACCAGCTACTTTTTTTACTTCTTTCATTTCTTCCAGGCTGCAGTAGAATACCCAGCATTCTTTTCAAAAGTCATTTTAGAAGTACCACAGTACAGTTGAATCAGTTTTAGTCTTTCACAGTCAAAACAGGTTGCTAGTTTATCACTAATTATCTGTGTTGCCACTTATCACTCTATGTCAAAATGGCAGAAATCTCTTTGTTAGCAGTCATGTTGATGATAAGAAAAGATTGATGTCATGCTCAACTGCCAGCAGCAATTTAATTTAGAGGAGCATAAAGATTGGAAGCAGAGCCAGTATTAGGAAGCCCAGCCGCTAGCCTGGCCCAACAGATTATAATGGTTTGTCATTTATCTACATGTTCTCGCCAAAAATCATTATGCATCTAGGAAACTGAGTCAATTGTATCCAAAATGGGTGTTCTCTGCATATGTAATATTTTGTTATTCTTTTATAATATAAACTGTGTATATGATTTAACTTCTGCAGGTTTGGGATGAAGTACTTGTTTCTTCAACAACCCATGGACTGACATAGACACACACACAACAGAGGATGTCTGTCAATGTCACATTCCAACTGCGTGCTCACAGTCAAGTTGTTTTCGCATTTAATTACATGTCTCTCTGTACCAACAATGCGCCAACAATGGCCGTTAATTCTAGGCTTCAGTGCACAACCTGTTTAAAACCTGACTCCATGACTACAAGTATTCCTACAAGTCCTCTGCTCCAGTAAAGGAAAATAAAAAAGCACATTTCTTTAACATTTAATACAGTATTCCATAAACACACACACGATGGTTAGGATTACCTTCTCCTTGAGGGTGTTCACATAGAGGTCACTGTTAGCAAAGTAGATCGAAGAGTTGGAGTGGAAAATCTTAATCCCCTCGTATTCAGCCGCCTGGGAACAAAAACACCAATTGCAGGTGCTCAGAATTCAGGCCAACAGACTAAGTGCGACATTTCCAGCCTGCATTCAGACTGTAGTGTTATCTACTGTCACAGGCTCACCTCTTCATACTCGTCCACATCACAGTACAGCCCTGTGCCGGGAACATGACCCAGGACAGCACTTTTAGGGCTGAAAGACAAGGACAACGGTCAGAAACACTTAGAAGAATTGAATGTAAAAGTTATTTAACTGTTAGCAGGCCTGGAGCACCGTCTATACCCATTCATACAAATGTCTTTACATTACATGATATGTGGCATCATGGTTATTATAAGAGAAAATAGTGAATAACGATGTGATGGAAACAAAACAAAAACACATTTGGACAAACGACAAGCATCTGTCTATCTTCAGCACCTCTGTGTTCTGTAGATGACTGTTATTATGGCGAACGCGACAGCCACCAGGAGGCCGTAATCCAGACCCAACAGCACAGACGCCACAAAGGCCACCAGCCAGATGGCCTGAGAGAGAAAGAGGGAAGAAACAGAAATATACAGACAGAATGCGTTACAGCTGCATCCTGTTTTTCTTCATCAGATGGAAAAAAAACAAGGTGTTCTCTTAACTTTATTTTGTCACAGTGACATCACTGGTATCAAGTTGAAACCTTTACATTAGCTAAAATCACCAAGTAAAGATTTTAAATCTACTATCGCATTGTGTTTAAAAGGTCACTCCTCTACACTGTTCTCTTTCCAAGGTGAACTATGACGTCTAACTTAACAGTGGTAAGATTAAATTGCTCTATCCTGTCAGATTCCTTCTGAAATTTGCGTCGCATCACAATCCAACTCGCAGATTGAGGTTTCAGGCCTAATCTATAAAACAGAAATATAAACAAAATTGAACTTGTTTGTGTTGTACAGAACAAAACTGATCAAAATAAACCTGCAAGTATCCCTTCCAATGTCGAGGTGGACTGCTCCATTAAAACACACACAAACAGTTCAATCTGCAGCTGGACTTCAGCCAACACAAATTGTAAGGAGGTGCAGAAGTTGCCAAAAAAGTCAGTACTGTTCAGTTGCTTTGAATCAGTGCCAAACGTTAAATGTTAAATGCCTTTGGTACCTAGCTCTAGTGGAACTGTACCAAATTACTTATGATCATTCATCAAAAACCTCACTGTGTTAATATTTTGTGAAAGTTTGAAACAGTCATACATACAAAACTGTCACACTATCAGTATTGTGGTGTAAAAAATAAGATCATTTAAAAAAAATATTCACACACTACGTAGAACTCCCCAAGACCTGCAAACTTTAAATAAACAGGCACAGTCTGGAACATTATGAAGACTCATTCAAGTCAGTCATTTGTTGTGTTCGATGTTCGGCTCTAAAGAAGCCGCATGTGTAGCTCCTGGCAACAGACTATTCTGAGAGAAGAGCTACCCGTCAGTTTAAAATCGGATCACCAAAAACCACGGTGAACAAAAAAAACCACAGAGCAATACCCTGTTAAGATTTGACAAACTGACCAGTTCAATCTTGCTGGTCCTCCACAGAGCAGGAATGTCTCTGAACTGTTTGAACATCCCCAACAGATTCACCATGATGATGGCAGCCAGTGCAGTCTGGGACACCCAACAGAGAGAAGAGAATACAACAAAAAATTTACAGAAACACATTAAAAAAAGCTATTCTCATGAGGTGAAAAATAAAGCATAAACTAGTTTTTGTTAAGAGACCGCAAATAAAAACAAAAGTGCCTGCGGCTGCATCTGTGATGCTGATCTGCCAGACAGAAAGGTTGTGGCTCAATGTCACCAGCTCCACCCACCTGAGGGAGCGGCTGGAAGACGAAACCAATGGCAACCACCACCAGCAGCACCACGAGAGACGACAGCAGCCCTGCGATCTGAACACAAAGTGATAACTGCGTTACCTCTCATTGTCATTGTCATCTCTCCTGTGGAGGAAGCGTGTGTGTATGCGTCCGTGTGTCACCTGTGTCTTTCCACCGGTGCTCTCCTGCACCAGGCTCCTTGACATGGAGCACGTGATAGCGAAGGTTTGGAAAAAAGAGCTGATGAAGTTACACAGGCCGAGGGCAATCAGCTCCTGCAACATATACAGTGAATTATGTGTCATTATTCAATTAACTACTGGGTCTTTTTTTTTGTCTCGTTCTGCTTGTGGATCCATTTGACTTGTGTTTACATGCTCCAACATTGTAAACCACAACAAACCAAATACAAAAAACACAAGATCCCTTCCACCTTGGCTCAGACCAAACAACTCATAACCATAACCTTGTTTAATGTAATCTATATATACATGCAGCAGGTGGATGAACACAGTTTCTTTCAACATTCAACCTAATTTTAGAAACGTTACTTAAAGGTTCTGCATTGTAAGAAGTGAGACTTTTTCACCGTGTGATGTCTTTAAAAAAGCAGAACAGAAACCGGATTGTTTTACTAAATGGACACATCTAGCTGGAAAATCAGGTTTCTCATATCCCCTACCTCAAATACAGTAAAAAATAAATGGCCCATGATTTCATTGTGCCGGACTATATCCAGACTCACCTGGTTGCCGTCCACGCTGTAGCCGTGCTTCAGGGCAAAGATCTTGGCAAGTGAGGCACCCATTGAGAATCCCACAATCGCTATAGCAAAGGAATCTGTGACCAAATTGGGTAACAGAGAGAACTCTGGGAGGGATGGAGGAAGAAGCCTGAGAACACATGAGATAAGCTTGTAGTACATCGAGCACAAGAATCCAAAGCCACAAATTATACACAATGAGGATACAAAACCAAGTTCTATAGTACATTCAGATCTCCCAGCTCTACAATTCACTGACCAAAGTATAATCCTCTGAAGACATCTTCAGAGACATTCCAGAAATTCACCTGAAAGAATGACAACGTAGAAACCTACCCTGTTGGTATCTTCCCAACCACACCCACGTTGTAGTCTTCTGATAACAACAAGCCGTACGAGACGCCGGTGGACACGATGACCACGATAATCTCTCCAGGAATGGGAATGGGCAGTTTCTTCTTGAACCGCTCGTTGAGGTCTTTGATCACGTATAGGAAGACCAGGCAGACGAGGCCCAGGATGAGAGTGGTGACATTGGTGCTGGTGATGTCACTGACTACCGCGCTGACGCTCTGCGGGCCAAGGAAAGGGGACAGTTTTAAAGCATTTAAGCTACCTATTTTTTGCATTTACTACACATTCAAGACAACTAAAACACTCACTCAGAAGAGTGCAAACCTCTGCTAAAGCCCAATAGTTCCCTTTAATTCAATTAATCCTAATCACCATTTGTACTTCTCTGAATTTCAGCTGTACATTAGCGGTAGTTGCAGGTCTCTATGGCTATGTGTTACTGTATAGTGGCTGGAAAAAAGACTAGCCTCTATAAAATCATATTAAAAGATCCTGATTTTTATCAGGATCCACATCAAAATCAGCCATCTGGCCATCTCCTACCTACAAACCCTCCATTGCTATTAAAACTCACAAATATAACAGAGAGGGGTCCACTGAAGCGCGGTGTTTTCACCCCCAGCAGGTACTTAAGCTGAGAAACAACGACGTGCACAGCTGCTGCTGTGGTGAAGCCTCGCACCAGGGGCTCCGTGAGGTAGATCGCCACAAAGCCAAATCTGAGAAGCCCGAAGACAAACTGAAAGAAAGTGAAGAAAAAAATAGAAAGTATGAAATGTGAAAGAGGCATGGTGATAAGAATGAGCTAGTGTTGTTTCAAATAAAAACACCATTCAAGGTGTGGATACATCAACAGTGAATCAGACATCCTTTGGGTAAACAGTGATTTTGAGCGTGAGAAGATTTCAGAAAGCTGTATCACTTTCCTGTGAGGTTTTTAACCAAATAACAGATTCTCTGTTGGAGGCTGAGACTAAGTGTGGTGGTTGTTTTTTTTTTTCAGGCTGACCTGGATGATTCCCACCAGGGTCGTTAGCACAACAGCAACCTGCACCCGCCTGGCATCACGAGCCGCCACGTTCACGACGTCAGACATGTTGGATCCGTTCGCAGGCATGATAAACATGGAGTCTGGGGCTTCCCTCACTGCTACACCCCCGATCATCAGACTAATTACAGCAAAGGTGCCTGCAGATCACAAACACAAGACAGTTTATCAAACTTTATGTCTGAATCATCGAGTTCTTCATCTATCCGTTTTGATCGCAACTGTAATTGTAGAATCATGCACCTAAACTGTGTGTGGGGGGTTGCGCCCACACTTAGTGCAGTGTCCCTTTGAAGGAAAAGGCCATCTTGTCCAGCACTTGAACAGCAGCCCAGTTATTCACTCTCGCTCTCTGCCAGAAGTTAAGAGCTCATCATTTCCAAAGCAACTCAGACTTAAGTTTGGGAAGAGGCTATTTTACAGTCACACTAAGTCTCTTGTTTTAAAGGTTGAGAGGGTTTGGTTTATCGCACCCATTTGTCTGGTGGACTTTGTGATGACCAGGAGATAAGATCAGATGAGGAAAGAGGGGTCAGTGACATTTTACAATCCCGCCACACCAAACCACCTCCTAATCTGGATCAGTGTGCAACTAGTGAATCTTCAGAGAGTTAATAAAGCTGACCCCCTGTGTGTGGGACAGAGAGTGTTGGCATTTGGAGCTCATCATACTGTTCTTGGCGCTGACTGTGGAATGCAACCTGGCTGTGTGAAAAGGCCACTGACTGTCTTAAAGACCACCAATTACTTAGCCAGGATTAACATAACAACATGGGAATGGGATTAGAACAGCACAAAGTAAATTTCCTTGAAATATTGCGTCAAAGATTGGTTGTATGACAAAATGATGAAACCATACTGACATTATTGAGAGTTTCTCCGCCACGAGTGCTTAAAATACAGCCACGTGAGAGAACACGCAGCAGAAGAGAACAAAGTGTAAAGAGAGTATCATTCCACGCTAATTAATCTCAGACCTCATGGATTTTCTTGCATAAATTGTTTCATTTTTTAAGTATTCTGCTGTGTCCGTTGGCTTGTTGGCTGGTTGGTTTGTCAGCAGCACCACACAGACACTACTGAACACATTTCCACAAAACTTGGATGGAGGATGCGTCTCGGCATAGAACAGACCCTGCTATCTTTCGGTACAGATCCACATAAAAAGGGATGAATCCAGGAATTTTATTCTCACTTTCTTTAATATTGCAAAATCAGGTTTTTTTCCACATTTTTGTTATTTTGATTCAAAGGAATAATGCATTGATCTTGCTGAAAAAAATACAAATTCAGGCAGATTCAAATAAAAATCTGGATGGAACTGATTTAAATGTTTTACTCTATATTGGATTAGGCTTGATTGAATAGAAGTGGACTGTTGGGCCTTGGCAGAGGTACGCACTCTACAGAGTGCCATTCTAGTTATGATTTTTTTTCAAATTTGGCCCTTGGATATAAAATGCTATAATTTTTGTGTGTCTTCGTATGTGCATTCCAAGCCTCACCAAATGGTTATTTTTACACTGGTTTGGGTTTTAAAAAATGTACCAAACATCCAATAAACCCTAGGAAGAATTTGCAACATGTTATTATGTACACAGTTGTAAATGTTTGCAGGAATCATACTAACAAAAAAAAAAAAATGTTTTACCCGAATAAAGAATATACAGTTCTCCAAAATAACTATCCAATAGCATTCCCTTTCTCGTAACCAAATTTTCATTCTGTGTGGTATTAATGTAGGTCTTTCACTTCTAGAAGTTATTTGGTTCTGCATAAAAAAAAAAGAGTGCCACAGAGCTTGCTAAATATAGCTTGGAAAAAAACACATATAATGTGTGCATATTTGAAAGGTACAGCTTGTCAGATCTTGGTTAGTTGCACACTAGATGGTATCATATTGTTTCCTGTTACTGGACAAATCATTTATCTTAGTTCCTTAGCCCAATACACATTCATAAATGAAAACTCTTCTGAACCGGTTTCTGACATAATCAACTCGTAGCATTTGACAATAAAGCAAGTCTGGACTAATCCCACCAGAAATGGGCTTGGTCAGATTGCAAAATGGATTGCAACATACTCAGAAGGCAAACATGATTCATTTCCTTATTGAACAGTTTGATGTGATGGTGAGATCACAGAGCCATGCTTAATTGGAAAAAGCCTAGAAGAAGAGGGCAACTGTCAAAACACAGGCTACACTAATAGAAAAGGTTGGGGGTTTTTTTTGTGGCTAAGTTGATGATGTTGGAAATTAGTTTAGTGAAGGCCAAACTTCATAAATTCATAACAAAAAAAGCATTTGGAGTAGTGCTTTAGTGGAGCTATAGGACTGTGTAAGGTCCCATGAATTATTACATTAATTATTTTGTGAGAATCCATGACATGAACTGGGAAAAGTTCTGAATTCTGGGTGAGTAGCATGGAACGACCACCATTTTCACAAAACATATAACACAGTCACGTGCCTGTGTTTCAGTAACATTTACCTCTGAACTGTGACTGCTGTATAACATGTATACATTTGCCAGCTGCCTTCCATATTCTGATCAAAACTGTGATCTCAAATAAAAGTACAGCAAGATTGTAGGGATGTATACCTATAGTACATAAAGTAGATAACTTTAGATCATTGCAGTGGAACATTATGTCAAATGTTTTGTTCAGTTTCACGGATATACAGTCTCTTAACAGTTTAGGCCTTCACTACAGGAAAATGGGGCAAAGTAACACCAAAGCAAACACAGCAGTCCTCTGTCAATATCTCTGTCTGAGCCATGTACAGATTTCACCTTAGCCCCACTTACTTACAGGCTAGGTGCTGTCCAGTATAAGTGTGTGTATGTGTATCCCTCTGATTGAAAAGGCCATGTTGCCCAGCACTTGAACAGCAGCCCAGTTATTCCCTCTCGCTCTCTGCCAGAGGTTAAGGGTATCATCATTTCCACAGCAACCTGTTTTCTGACACGATATGTGGCAGAGGCAGTGAAGCCAACTGCTTCCTGTTGTTTATTTCAGATCAGATCCTATCTTTCCAAAAGTTGAGCAGGTTTAGTTTGAGGCACTCATTCGCTATGTGGAGATAACTTTGAGCTGACATTTGAGACCACTTGGCGCCCTTTCTAGGAGCGAAAGTACCCAGATGAGTGAGATGTCAGGGGTGGGGTCAAGGAAACTTCACAATCCTGCTGTTCGTGACACAGTTATCACATCAGATTGAAAACACTTCCTCAACATGCAATCTCAAAGAAAATGTTATCTTTCATCCCATAATCTGGCTCAGTCTGTAACTTGTTCAGATATTTAATTGAGCTGATACCGAGAACACTGCTGCAGCCCCTGTGTGCGTGGGACAGAGACAGCTGGCAGTTTTAACTGATCATGTGACAGTGAGGAGCAACCTAGATGTTTGAAAGGCCACTGACTGGTCACTTCTTAAAAGCATATCCACCATTATTAATTTAGAACATGATGGATAACAATAAACACAGGATAAGGACACGCTTCTCTGATATATTATAACACAGAAATGGTACAAAGTTTGTTCAGGTTTATCGTTTTCTTAATCTATGGCAGTTGTGGCAATGTCTCTTTGCTGCCTTGTTCCTTCTACTGAATCTCTATTTTGGCTCCAGCCACAGACTATAGAAGGAGATTTATGACCCGAAGCCTCGAAAGGCAGCTTTAACAGTTTCTCACCTATGGATATGTGTCTGGAAGTGCCAAAGAAGGTGTAGAGCAGGACTGGGTAGAATGAGGAGTAGAGGCCATAAACTGGAGGCACAGCAGCCAACATAGCATAGGCCAGACCTGTGGAACAGAGGAAAGGGGCAGATGTAAAAAAATGTTTGTAAGTCCCAGAAGCCAAATGATTGCATCACAACCTCAGCGCTGCAGAGATACCAAAACAGAGACAGCGTGACGCTGACAGCAGCCCCTCAGGAGCTGGCAGCTGGCCCATCTCATGTTTACTCTTTTTTGTCATTCCAGATGACTAGCCAGGCGAAGTCAGCGCATGGTTACTATACAAAGCATTGGAATACCTAACATTGTTGGCTTCATTATTCTGTAAAGGTAATGTTTGCCAGGCTTTCAAACGAACATTTTCATAGATTCGATAGAACTCCACGAAAGAGATCAACTCTTTTAAAAGATATTCCCCTCATTGGATGTTTTGTCCGAACAGGACCTCAAACAGTAGTGCCGCGGGGTCTGCAGGGCACTGACCTTGAGGGAGCTGCACAACTCCTGTGCTGAGACCTGAGACCACGTCTGATAACAGGTACTGCTTGACTGGATAGGACGGCAGCCATGTTAGAATCGGCAGGAAGGTCAAAACCGCCGCCTTGGCCTTTTCTGTTGAACACCTATGAAAGAAAACAAGTGGGTGAATTAATCAGTTTGTAATAAAAAAAACACAGACTGTTAGTACCCCCATTGCAGAAAATGCATCTTTTCAATTACAGAGGTCTTTCCTGGAATCCATGTTGTTTTGTAGCTGTAGTTCATCACGCCCCTGAAGGCCACACTTAGTCAGATCATGATACAGTATGTTCCTCTTCCTTACCAACAGCAAATATTTTTGCTTCAGTCAGCTCACTTCTAATCACCTGTATACCCATAAAGTCAGCACATCATTATGGGTAAACACTTAATTCTCACTCCCTACTAAAAACCGTTGATCACCACGAGAGAGATGGGAGTGGTATGTCTAACAAGGAATTCAACTTTACAAGAAGAACTATAAAATAGAGCATTACTGCCAGCATGGCAGAAGGTCATACTTCCTTTAACACTGTTAGTGTTAGCCAGATCCTAAAACAGCAATGTACGCATGAAGATTTTTCTACATTCTAACTCTTCAAATATGAGATGTTACTAGGTTTGTACAAGTAAGCCTGCATTGTAACTATAATGTCACATACCAGTGCAGAAGTACACTGGTAGTCTGCCACATATCTCATCTGTTTGTATACTAGGAGGAGGAATCGTGACTGTATTAAGAAACTTCTAATGTTCTTCCATTCTGTGACGGGACAAACCCTCAAATAAACCTTATCAGGAATTGTGTCATTTCACATCCGAATCGGGAGCCAGAAGTTTTAGCAGTGAGTCACTGTTCAAATACCCATAAAACACTGACAGGTGAGCAAAGGCACATTCTTAACATGAGTAAAGCTGCACCCAAAGTGTTAGCTCAAGTCGAGCTAATTGCTTACATGATGCTGTAATCTGTCACTACATAATCATACAGTGTCACACGGTTTAGACGGTGACAGAACAGGATGCCCTTCCAATGAACAAGCCACAGGCAGGAAGAGAAGCATTTTGCACAAGAGTGAATTTTCGCAAACACTTCTTGATAATGTGGAAACAATTACTTAAATATAATCATTTTGTCAATAAAGTGAAAAGTAACTACCCATGAATCCACTATACTGATAGTTGAATAATTATCTAGGAAAATTCTCAGATAAACTAAACTAAAATAAAAAAATAAAAAATTTAAAGACTTAACAATTATCTGTTAATGCACCCACACAATGTATGCTGTATAATTACATTTTTTGTGATTAACTGATAACTCAGTTGTCAGAAAGTCAGTGATAATTTTCCTTCACAATTTTCCTGAAGCTAAGTAGATGTCTCCAAAGTGCTTGTTTTGTCTGATCAGCTGTCCAAAGATATTCAAATTTCAGTGACTTTAGCAGGGCAAATACAGAGGTAAAATCCTACATTTAAACTTACCGGCATTGGTTTGCCAGCCTCTGTCGAAGGGTGGTGGAGTTTTCTTTGCGATGGAGAAGCTGCGTCCGGAGGAAGGCTTCATCATAGACCGGGCGATCTATCCTGTACATCAGCTGTGAGTCGGCAGCTTCTTCTAGGTCCATGACAGTGGCAGGAGGGCTGAAGTATAAGGTGTAGGTCTCTCTGGTGTGGTTTATCTCTCCTGCTTTTTCTTCTCGGTCATTGTTCTGGCTGGTTTATCCTCATTCCTTTGAACTGCCCCAACACTAAACTTTCCGTCAGCACTTCCGCTTTCTGCTTGGAGGGAAATAGAAAACAAGTTGGACGTTATTCCAACACTAACCATCGGTTCACTACTTTTAAATGATAACAGGAGTGGGAGTGATGATAACCGACCAGGCGTTTTGAGTTTGTGCACCGTGGAGCTGATAAGAGAGACTCCAGGTGAAATTGCAAGGCTTACCACCTTAGATGTTTTTATCAGATTTTTAGCAAATATCTGGTGTTTGGCTAGTGCACGAAACTGAATGCGATCTACCCTTGGGACACAGTCTGCTGTTAGCAAAATGAAATGGGTAAAGGTTCAACTTTCTCTCAACAGCCCTGCCGTCACATGCCTTCGTGCGTCGACATCTTTGGAACCAAGAATGTATGCAAAGTATGATGTTTATTTGTTTTTTTTTTTAACTGTACAGTTTGTCAGTTGGACTCCACTGGAGGCTGATGCCTTCAAGGTCACACAAAAACTGGTTGCAGGTTGGTGTACCAGTTTTTGTCTGACACCTGTCTCAAATCTCAGTCAGATATAGAATCAATGAGTCACACAGACTAAACATATTCAACTTAAACAACCCCTCTGCCACTGCACTCTCTGCTTCGAATGGGGGGGGGGGATTTTGGTCTTTTTGCTAACAGATCCCCTGTTATCCGGCCTACTGCACACACAGTAGGTAGAAGTAGATCTGCTTTTAAATGAACTGGTGATGCTAGCAACCTTTGAACGGCCATGCTTTTCTTTTAAGATACACAAGTGTGAAACATACAAATTCATGTAGTGCCACTGTGTATGGACTGTTCTATTTAACGGTGTTGCGTCTCAGTCATAAAACGTACTGTAATGTGGGTAAGTGGTAAATAAGATGATTTTTTAAGATGACTGATGGCAAATGCTGTAAAAGATGCTAAAGCAGACCGTTTTATCATTTTAAATGTGACAATGTGACAATAACCAAGCTATTTTATGGTGGGATTTTTAAAAATGAATCACTTCTCGTTGACTCAAGGTGAGACTGGAAGGACCGGACTCATCACTTCTCCTCTCTCAGTCAACTCTCTGACGTGCAAACAGTTGAGCGCCTCGAGCCCTCTTCCCGTTTCCTCTCCCTAACGCTAGCTAGCTAACATGATGTTGATGAAGGACGAACGGTGACTCCATAAATTACAAACGTGAAGAGGACATTCATGTTCGTTTTACATGAATGAACCACTAGTCGAACTGTGGGCTGCTAGCGTGACCTCGCTGTGACAGGACAGGCGAGGACTCTCCACAGTTCAGCCCCCTGACTCTCCACAGTTCAGCATTTAAGCTAACCCAAAGATGCTAGTAAAGACTTGGCTCTTACCTCCGTACTCCTCCAGCTCCTTGGGATGCTGCCGGCTGAAGGAGGATGTGGTTTTATAAAGCGACCTCCTGAGTTAAAGTTTAACAGAGACAACGTCTTCCGCGGACAGCAACAGACGCTTAATGATAGACCAGAGATAGGCAACCCTGAAGAGATGAATTACTCTAGAGTGGAATTCCCTCTCACCTTCCGGTCTGCAAAGATGGGTGTTGAGCCTCACGCATGCGCTCTCCTCTTGCCATCAGGCCGGTTTGTAGTCCCAAACGAAGTTGATTATATAAAGTAAATCGATGTTCTTCATTGGAAAAAAAAATCCAAACTGCCACAGATATGTTTTTTTTAACTTTAGATAGGCCTACTGACATGTAAAACAATACTGTCGTTGAGAAAAATCCATATAGGCACTTCCACCCCATATAAACAGCCACTGATAGTAATAAATAATGTCGTTTGGATGACGTGAAAAATGTTGTGATCAAATTTGAGGCATTTTGTATATATGAAATCTATGGTGTGAGCCTGTAGGTTGTCATAGTCAAACCTAGTGTCAGAGTGGGAGCTCTCTGTCTCCCGTGGATCTCTGATGGCTGGGGCAGGGAGCTGGGTGATGATGACGGCAGCACCTCTCCTGCAGGGCCGTGACGTGCGGCGGTCACGGGGGCTCCCTCTTGTGCTGTTTGTCTTCTCACGGTCCTAATGAAGATTTTGTTTGCCATTGTACCCAATCATTGTGTAAATGGAGCACATTTATATAATAATAATAATAATAAACATCACCTCCCTTTCACACTGGCCTCCTTCAAAAAAAAAGAAAAAGAAAAATCAATTTCCGGACACATAATGACAATGATTAGGATGATAATGTAAGGACATGACACACCACTTGTTTCCACAAACAGGGAGGGGGTGGAGGTGGTGGACACCCACAGGGTCGTTGGGGTGCATCTGAACAATAAACTGGACTGGTCAGACAACACTGAGGCCCTCTGCAGGAAGGGACAGAGCAGGCTGATCTTTCTGAGGAGGCTCAGGTCTTTCAATGTGCACTTTAGCCAGTCTCATATTCTTTGCAGCAATGTGCTGGGGAGTTGGCATCGGGATGCTGAACAAACTGGTGTTGAAAAAGCCAGCCCTATGGTGGGAATGAAACTGTACAGGGTGGAGGATGAGAGGAATGCTGCAAGCTATAATGGACAATCCCTCTCACCCTCTCTCTATTTTTTGAGCCTCACTCTTGTGCTGCCACTTACTTCCCTCTGTAATGCTGTGTTACCTGCAAATTTCTTCCAAGAGGGATCAATAACGTCAACAGAAGAACATCTTTATCTTTATTTAAAAAATATCAGACATAGAGGGAAAACAATAACTTGGACCTTTTTACTGCACAATAAATACTTTCACTTTTAATACTTAATAGTCTAAATTTGTCAGGAAATATTTACATCCATTTATTTACTTAAAATCTGTGATATGTAAGAACTGTCCACCTCCAATTTATACTCAAAACAAACAGATTTTTTTTTCCCAGTAAAATTCTTACATACTGTACCTTTAAGTAAATGAACTGATTACTTTTTTCCACCACTGCTGGTTTACTTCAGAGAAAATCCTCAAACTAAGCAAAATCCCAACCAACAAAATATCACATTCACAAGTAAGAATAGTCTGTTAAGCGGGGAGAAGAAAAGGGAAGAAAAAAAGAGAGAAAAGGGGGGGGGTTAGAAAATGAGATGAAAACAAAATGATTTAGGCCCAATTCTCACTCCTGTTGCATTTAAAATACTGCATAGTTAGTTAGTGTTTTTAAAGTCAGTAAAATTTGTTGTCTTTTTCTTTTTAAGGAGGAGGAAGCAATGTACACAGGAGCAGCGATTCGAGTCCCGGACTCGGCAGGATTAAGTTGTACAATATGCACTGTAAAAGTCTTTGTGTAGCCCTTGTTAACTTGAGTCTATTTGAGCTCACCATGTTTTGCACTGAGCTCCACCTAGTGTGTAATTAAAAATTCACCATAAGAATGAATAGAACTGAAACAATATTAATATTAAGATTGCAAATCTTATGACTAGGTCTTTGAAACTGGTGAAACAAAAACATCTTGGCCTCTGGCAAACTGTGATGGCCATTTTTTTTTAACTCAAATTATTTGACAGTTACTAGTTAGCTGGAATAAAATGTTCACACAAAATACAACCTCTTGTTTTTATTTTAAAAGAGACGGGTCCAGTTAGAAACACTTGTCATGGTAAAAATACAAACGTAGTAGAAAGGTAACGTTACAATTTCAATATGATTTAAAAGAGGTATCACACACTGTACATAAGGAAGCTGGGTCAAGATTATGATGATAATGATAATCATTTAGGATCTTGTTTCATGATCTCCAACCACTGCTCCTTTGGAAGAGCCTCTACAGAGGGGCAGTAAACCGTGCCTTTGTATTGGCTGTGTCCAGTCTCTGCAGTGCGGAACTGCCCGCATTTCTTGCATGTGTTGTGCTGCACTTTGCGGGTCAGTTTTCGGACAGGAGCAGGAGCAGGTGGGGCAGAGGAGAGGGTGACACTCAGGGCTTGTGGAGCAGCAACAAGGAAAGGGCCGTGTGACGTCATGGGAGCCAGCATCGTCAGTTTAGGGCCCAGGACCGGAGCAGAGAACAGCTGACACTGTGGACGCAGTATTACAGCTGCCTGTGTTGCACCTGAAGGCAGAACTTTCCTCTTCAGCTGCGTCTGGCCAACAGTTCTGCTGGGCAGTTGGTAATGGTGAGCTGGGCCTGGCAGAGGGGGTGCAGACGGAGGGCGCACATTAGCAGGAAGGAGAGGGTTGTGCCACCTGGGAAGTGAATCCTGGGAGGAGGCAGCAGGCAGACAGGACGCAGTATCCTGTGAGGTGGAAGCAACCAGGGAGGAGGAAGCAGGCTGTGAGGTGGCAACAACATGGAAGGAGGTAGCAGGCTGTGCAGTGGCAACAACATCGGTAGAGGCAGCAGGCTGTGAGGTGGTAGCAACATGGGAGGAGGCAGCAACCAGAGAGGAAGTGACGGGCTGTGAGGAGGCTGCAGTAAGGGAGGAAGCAGGAGGTACCAAGGAGGGACAAGGACAGGAGGAGAAACTTGGGTCAGTAAGGAGGCTTGACACAAAAAGGTCATGTGTGGGATCCTCTTCAAAGCCCCCTCCTTCTTCTTCTTCTTCTTCATCCTCATCCACATCCTCCAGCATGTCTTCTGTCTCCTCAGAGTCAGCTGAGTGCAGCTTCAGGGGCTGTCCAGTCTGACTTAGGAGGTAGTCAACACCAAGCAGCTCTCCTATGAAAAAAGAACAGAAAAATGTGCACATGCATTACAAGTTGTACTATGCATTATATAAATACCATTTCATTTTGAAATCAGAGTTGTATTTCCATATTTTTTATGAGTGTATGTTTTGCAAATAAAGCCTTGTTCTACTCAAAGAAGCTTAAAACCCAGAAAGTAAAACTATTATGTAGCCAGATTATAGTAAGACATACCAGTGTATTTGGCAGGTGGCCTGAAGTTTGGCACAAATGCACGGCCAAACAGCTTCAGGCTGTTGGTGTTGACGCAGTGGATCACATCCCCGGCGTATGTGAGGAGAGGCGATGACCTGGTGGTCACCGCAGCAGCACCGCGTTCCCGGTTCCACCTGTTCAAACCCTCCAGGAGGTACAGCTGGAAGTTCAGTGGGTTTGCACTGGTTCCTGGGAAATCATCAAAATATTTATGCCAGTGAAAAAAGGGTTCTGCTTTTCAATCTGAATAATGAACATTAATTATTTAAAATACACCAACCTGGAATGAACCTGTTCAGGTGGCAGTGAAAGGATTCCAGGGATGTGGACCCTCTGGCACAGCGGTACCTGGTCAAAATGATCCCTCCCTTTGTTGTGGTGGTGCCAGCCTCGGTGTACAGCTGCACACCTGGCACGTCCTGGATGCACCTGACGTGGCGTTTCTGCACACGCCAGATGTGCTCCATTCGGACCTTGTCCAGCAGCGGTACTCCCATGAGGTTTCCGCCATTTGCGCCGCCGAGGGTTAGGAGCAGTTGCTCGATGAGGGTGATGGTGGTTTCCTCGCCCCGTGTCGTTCGGCGACAATATTGGCTCAGCTCTGCCTTGCTGATCCGCGTGTCCACCAGGCGATCAGTGATATCAGGCACACCTTCCTGCCTGAGCTGCTGTCGCTTTGCCTGCCGCAGCAGAGCGAGGTCCCCAGCATCCCACTCGAAAATGCATGCAGACAGACTGCCCATGAAGGAGGGGTAGAGGGGATGCGCATCTGTGGTGCAGCCAACAGCCAGCCTCCTCATAAAGTGCCAGATGTCAAGTCGTATGTGGAGGTCCGGCCACTCTGCAAACCTAGTGTGCAGCTTGCTCATCCCCTCACTCACACAGCAGCCACTGTCCACATATAGCAGCACAGGGGGTGGAACAGCTGCCTGGCAGTACCGCTGCATGATCCCAGACACCATGGCGTCCAGTCCAAGTCCCTCCTGCACGGACAGGACACTGGTCAGGATCTGGCCGACTTCGTTGCTAAGCGAGGTCACCCAGAGAGCTGTCCCCTTGCCGTGGCCGGCCAGCTTCTTTGTGATCTGGAATAAGACAACAGGAATGTTTAAGATTACCCATTATTTTAAAATTGTCTAAAGGCAGGGAGTGTATATAGATTCATTACACAGCACACATTAATAATAGCTGCTAATGTAATGTTATCACTGATAACAATGTTAATGTGTATAAGTATATATTAAATACAAGGAAACCTATTACACTAGTATGTATTACCTTTTTGGTTGAGTCCATCTTTAAGATGGAGCCAAATGTGGAGGTGATGCAGGCCTTAATGTGGTCCAGGCGGGACAAGATGTCCCTGTTGTACACAGTAAGCAGCCAGCGACTGGTGGGGATATCGATGGGCTCCGGAGGCTCCGGGCAGACCGCTGGGAAGAGGCTCACCTGATCCACAAAGTCAGCACACTCCCCAAGATAGTGTAGCGACCGGTTCAGCCATCTCTCTCTATGGTTCTCCTTCAGCTGCTTCACCAGTCGTGCTGGACTGTTGCCCAGGGTCCGGTCCCGAAGCAGCCGAATAACACGAATGTCACAAGCATACCTGAAATGTACATTTCATTTCATTAATTGGTTTATTTTAAAAAAGTGGCAGTGTACAATAAATGTATTGGACCAGATAAAGCACAACATTTCACCATGATCTTTTAGAATAAATTGTTTATGGGATAGGGGAGCTAAACCATACCAGATCTTATATCTTACTTCAAACAATTATCATCAAAATTCAAAGCTCAGTTAAATGTGTGTGTTTTTAAAAAGAATCATTTTAAAATAGTGTCATGTGTTTAAACAATTTACAGGGTGATTGTATTACTGTTGGGCATGCTCACTTGCGGGTCAGGATCAGCCGGAACAGCGTCTGGTGCGACAAGTCAAGCTGGTCACGGACAGTCTGACTGGTTGACAGATAGTTCAGAGAACACACAGTGCATCTGAGTGTCTCTGTCACCATCAGGTAGTACCGGTCGACGTCAAGGACCTTCCGAGCCCTTTTGTGGACACCGTAGCCTGTCAGCTGCTTTCCACAAACTGGGCAGGACACCCTAGCCTTCCACAGGTGATGGGGCATCCATACCATCAGCTGATGGGTAAAGAAGCGGTCGGGTGTCGGTGTCTGGTGGTAGATGGGGGCAGGGTCAGGGGGCTCGTACCACAGCTCCAAATCTGGCCGTAGTTTGCCGTTCTGAAACAGTGTGTTGGCAATCCATGTCTGGTCCTGCACAGGGATGGTCTTGCTTATTTCATCCGGCAACCAGAATGAAGCTGCAGCTCCAGAAGCGGCTGCCTGAGCTCCTCCAGACTCATCCTGTCAAAAACACATAAGAATGTTGTTGCATAAATAAAGGACATACAAAATGACTACAGCAGAGGCAAACCAATGAATAAAGGCTAAACTCACAGAGGCTGCTCCCTGGCTGGTGGGCGCAGCAAGGCCGGGGGTCCTCACAGAGGATGGAGCAGGGCTGGGGGTCCTCATGGAGGCCAAAGAGGGGGTCGTCACAGAGGTTAGAGTGGGGCTAGGTGTCCTCACAGAGGATTGCTCAGGGCTGGAGGTCCTCGTGGAGGCCATCACAGAGGTTGGAGTGGGGCTAGGTGTCCTCACGGGGGACGGAGCAGAAGGAGAAGGGCTAGGAGTCCTTCTACATACTTAATTAGGCTTTATTGAGGCCTACTGCGCTCCACCAAATCATGATTTAGTGAACTGGAGGGAGAAACAATAACGACAAGTTAATTTTATGATGCAGTGCGTACAAACAATTGGGCTGGGCGATATGGCCTAAAAATGTAATCTCCGATTTTTTCACACCAAACCAAGATTTGAATCGATTTTTTTTCCTTCTCAAGAACAAACTTCAAATGATAAAGAAATTATTAAAATCATTTCATTTATTTTAATGCTTTTATTTTAAACAAACTTGCCCTGCCATTGTAAGGTATATACTGCTACTGCTGTAACAAAATAATTTCCCTGTCTGGGATCATTAAAGTAATTCTATCTATCTATCCATCTATCTATCTAAACAGTGCAGCTTCGAACTCGCTTGAAAAAATAAATAAAAGTGCATCCTTTTGAAAAGAATGTGTTCCTTTGTGATAGAATGCTTTTAAACAAATTTGACATGTCAGATTGCTTGCAATTATATATAATAATAAAAAAAGGTACCTTTTGTTTACAAAAAGTATTTTCTATCCCTGAATATGTGTAAACTAAATTGAACATCTGCATGCATTGCATAGTAAACATGACATGTTGTAGATGAACAGTACACGAGGTGTGTGCTGGCTGTGTATTTCACACATTTTTGGCCAGGAAGACGACCCTGTTTCCTTCCTCTGGTTTGAGACAAGCCCCGCTGTGGCTTCCTAACACATACCTGAGGTCGAAAGTTCTCAGAATGTGAATGAACCTCCGGCTTTCCCCCTGTATATGCAGGCACCACATCTTTAGCGATATGCAACGTGACTGCAACCTTAAAAGCTGTCCACCGGAAGCCTTTCTTCTCATACGGGACACTATGACTAAAAGATTCCGCTAATGTTAGCGTTAGCTGCTTTATAATGGGTGTTTGTGGGCGGCAGCGCTCCTGCGCATCTCGTAGTAAACAAAACGTGTTCCACTGATACATGCGTCTGTTTGAGAGGCTGAATTAAATGGGTCGGTACGCTCCTTTGGGTCGCAACGGCCTTTGAACAAACTTTGCAGCGGATCGTGATTTGTTCGAGGTCCGACGCCACTAAACCAAGCTACTAACGAGACAGTGCCTCTTTAGGAACGGACTCTTCACTTACTGCCATGTTGCTGTGGTTGTTTCTCTGTGTAAAGTCAATGCGGGGGGGAAGGCGGAGCTCACTGTTAACTACGGGAGCCCATGGGAAACGGCGGCGGAGTGAGTTAAAGAGAAAATCGATTTTATTTTTTTCTAAATCGTCCTGAACCACAAACTCCAATTAAACGATTTTAACCAATGTATCGCCCAGCCCTACACCATCTTATCTTTATATTGCAATGATGTGCTCACATGTCCTGTGCAATTATCAAACCATTGGTCATATCTGTCAGGGAGAGGTGCTCATGTATACATTTGTTTATTTAGATTTTATTTATCAGTGAATTAATCACTTTTCCTCTTCTTTCGGCTCCTGAGCTTATATTAGAAGTTACTGGTGAAGGATCAATAGAATTCACGTAATCTTGTCATGTTTGCATTCAGGTAACTGTTACTGTAAGTTAATGACAAGACTATAATGTAGCCACCCACCGCTAGAAAGACAAGAAACAGGTCGTCGACGTTGAGCCAAATTATGCGTTACTTGACTCAGAATATTGGGAATAAAAATAACGATATAACGTTACTTATATCATGGTCTGGGGGAATACTCGATTCTGATTGGCTGAAGGGTGTGCATTAACCCCTGATATACGGACACCTATTAAGTAGTTCCAGTCAAATTGTCTGTTTACCGTTCGATCAATGCGCGAGCTGGAGTATCAAATCTGAATATTTTATTTCCAGCACTGAGTGCAGTCCGTCGGTCTTTCAGTGTCTTATCCTCTGAACACCACAAGGTGGCGACTGTAACACACAAGCTGCAGAAAGTACATTTCCCCTCTTAATTTACTGATACGCGAGTAATCTCACATCCCGTTCGCTGGCCAGCTCTCTACTTCAGGCTGCGGCCACAGTAACGTTACACACGGCCGGTCATTTGTTCGTGAAAATCTTGATACTGATTTGGGGACAATGACATGACTCTAGCTAGCTAGCTGGTCTTGTTAGCTAGCATACTGTCAAATTATATTTACTGTTTGTCAACCATACGCAATGTTATTGACTTTGAATCTTGCTAGCATAGCGTTAGCTTTCTGGCTCATCGCTGAGCAGACTAGAATATTGCCAAGTCGTATCTGAGGTCCGTCCTATTTACTGGAGGAGTGAACAACGTTTCCGTTGCACAGGAACCTGACGGGAGAGTAATGATCGTTCCAGGTATTAGTCAAACCCTCAGGCGTTACCAGGGAAACTTAGTTATGGCTTGTGAAAAACTTTATATTTTGAGTGTAAAACGCATGAAAGTATAAATTAATGGTCTTAATTTATTTTCTTTGGCAAGTGACCATGGTATAAGTGGGATAATGCCCTTGGCTTCGAGGTGTCCATTATCAGGAATTAACGTTAATGGACTGCGCGTCGGACGGTTCTTCTGCCTCCGCGTCGTCCATTAAGTCCTGATAATGGACACCTCGTCGGGCATTAGCCCTTACATATAACTATAGTTATACACTAACGTTAATTTCTCCATTCATTGTGATATCGCTACGACATAGTAACGTTAGCGACGGCTAGCTACGATGAATGAAGTTGCTGAAAAACGTCATGACTCGCCAACGAAATCATAGAATTAGTCGGTGCGGCGAATGGAAACATAACACTGATTACCAGACTGTCAGAAAATAAACAAAACTGAATGTACTTACTGTGAATCCGACGCAAACTTGCGTGCGCTTTGAGACGGAAGCCGTTAGCGGGTCAATGTCGTTCAAAAAAGCAACGTGACCAGAAAAAAGGGGCGTGCCGCGCGATTGGCCCCCCTCCAATGTGATGCCGAGCGTGATTGGGTCTTATCCAATCTGACGTTGGACAGGGACGACCGTGATTGGCCTCTGTCGAGCTACAGTCTTCTATTGTATGCCTTGAGATAATATGCAGAAATGATCCCTTTTTTTAATCAAACAGCTTGAAGCAGATAACAAAATCCAGAAAATTATGCAAGGTTCAAAGAATACGACAACATCAGACACAAAATGATGCAAGGTTAACAGAATATGACAATATATGCATTGAGAGTACATACTTCAGAAACAGCAAAAAAAAATTGTTTAAAAAATGTCATTGATGCAGTCTATCTCTCTGTATTAGCAGTTTGTTACCATTAGGCGGCAGTAATAGTCAAAGGGTAAACAAATACTACAGGACAGACTATGTACTATAGAGATTAATCTTGTGTTTTCTTTCTTTTAGCTACAGTTATACAAACCATGTATGAAAAATCTGAAGAAGCACAATATTGCAGTATGACTTTGACACATTGTGAGAATGTGGCCCTCTGGTGTGGTCAGAACAATTTGGAGCTGAACACACTCAAAACTGTGGACATGACAGTGGACTTCAGGAGTAGCCCCCATACACTGCCCCCCATCACCATTTCAATAACTCCGTGTTTGCTGTGGAAACCTTCAGGTTCCTGGGAACTTCCATCTCCCAGGACCTAAAGTGGGCCCCTAACGTATACTCCATAATCAAAAAGGCACAGCAGAGGTTGCACTTCCTTTGTCAGCTCAGGAAGTTCAACCTGCCCCAGGAGCTGCTGATCCAGCTCTACACGGAAATAGTCCAGTCTGTTCTCTGCACCCCCATCATTGTCTGGTTTGGATCAGCCACCAAACAGGACAGGAGCAATCTGAAACGGACAATCAGGACTGCAGAAAAAAATCATTGGTGCTGAACTGCCCACCATCCAGGACCTATACTCATCCAGAGTCAGGAAACGGGCAGGAAACATCTCTGCAGACCCATCACTCCCCGGACACAATCTGTTTGAACTTCTCCCCTCCGGCAGGTGCTACAGAACACTGTACGCCAAAACGACCAGACACAAGAACAGTTTCTTCCCCCAGGCCGTCACACTGATGAACATTTGATCAGTCACCCAGTGTCAGTAACCCCCTGACTCTAAAATCATCCACTCACAGACTTTACATTTAATTTCTGTAAGGCACTTTGAGCTACTCCTATGTATGAAAAGCGCCATACAAGTAAACATTGATTGATTGATTGACTAAATTGCACTTTATATGCCATATAATGTCTTATCATGTTCAGTATACATAATTGAGTAAGTATACATAATCCTCGCTGTGAATAATAAAATATATATATACTTAAATATATATTTAAACTAGTCAAGCCCTCTGAACACTTTATTTACTTATTTATTTTTATATCAGTCTTTAACTTACTGTTCTTTGTTGTTCTTGTTCTCACTAGTTGAAAGTTTGTTATGTTATGTTTATAACACACAACATGTTTGTGTTCATGTTGACATCTAAGTACATCGTGAGCGAAGAAAAAACTGAGTCAAATTCCTTGTATATGTTCACATAATTGGCTAATTAAGCTGATTCTCAGTTCAGTTCGGTTCAGACAACGTTATTAGTCCCCGGGGGGAAATTCGGTTCAAGCAGTTCTTGCGTAAAAAAACACAAACAACAACCATGGCATAACAACTAACAGCAGACGACAAACAGGAGTACAATATGCAGATCAGTACATATCCCCAGGGGGCCAAGGCCCTTAGGCCACTGTCACATAATTGTGTGGAGTGGCACAATTACATAACAGAGACCAAGAATAATAATAAATAATAATAAATAATAAATAAGTGGCACATTAAGGTCCAAGGACACAAAGTTACAATGTTACAACGAGCGGCTGGCACTGTCCATGTTCAAGAGCTTAATTGCAGATGAGATAAAAGAATTGACATACCTATTTGTCTTCCTGGTAGGTGCTATAAAACGGCAGCCCAAAGGCATCGTCTTGAACTCAGAGGACAGCATGTCGCCATACTGGGAAATTATTTCTTTAGCCTTCTGAACCACCTGCCTCTCCCACAAGGAACCCAAGTCCCTCTGCTGGATGCCAATAAATTATTCTGTTTCTGATTCTGATTCTGAAAATGCAATCATAACTTAGATACAGCTGTGAACACTGGGACCAATCTTTGATTATTTAGGCGCAGAGAACGTCAGAATGAAAATTTACTTGCCTTCAAGCTTTTACGTTGCTGCCATTGTGTCCATTTGTGTGTTTTTCATTACTTCTCGATGAAGAAAAATAAATAAAACAACACCGCATTTGATGTGAAGTGTCTTTAAATTTTAACATACTTTAATTAAATTCTCATTTAAACTGACAATTATTATTTCCAGACCATAGAAGACATTTTTCCTTCCCTGAGATGTTTGACACAAAAATAATTTTAAAAATTGCATGTCGTTGCAGCTCTGTAACATCCAACAAACCCAACATAGTCATGACATTTGACACTCTATGGATTCTGTGTCTCACAGCGTCTGTCACTGCTAAGCAGGAGAGGAAATTCAACTTCAAAGTGCTCAATGGAAGATTAGGCATTTACGGAAGCGTATTGCATTCACTTGAATAATTTTTTTTTTTGGTTAGTTTTTCTGAGTAATTTTTTCTGTTTTTTTGAGTAACTTTTTTTTTGTTAGTTTTTCTGAGTAATTATTTCAGTTTTTCTGAGTAATTTGTTTTTTGGTGTGTTTTTCGGAGTAATTTTTTTTCTTCTGTTTTTCAGAGTAATTTAGTTTTATGGTTGGTTTTTCGGAGTAATTTTTTCTGATTTTTTGAATAATTATTTTTCTGAGTTTAGAGAGCATTTGAAACAATTGCCATATTCATTCCTTTATTGAAAGCTTGATGGAAACAATCATGACCAACTTTTTACTTTAATCAAGATTTACTTTGAGCTGGGTTTAAGACACTGGGAGATAGTCCTGTCTTTAAGTCATAACGATGGTATTACCATTGGTTTGTCAACTCTACGCAGGCTGAGGACTTTGCGGTTGTTCAGAAGGAAAGCCCATTCAGATCTGCTAGACATAGCAATGTTTCTGCAGGATCAGTTGCACAGATAAGGCATGCTCCACGGGCATGAATGTGCGACGTCACTTGCAGGATAGAGGTTCTCGTGGGAGTTCGAAGTATCGCGATGATTCAGAAAAAAAATTACTCCGAAAAACAGGGGGGAAAAAATTACCACGAAAAACAGAAAAAAATACTCAGAAAAACAGGAAAAGAATTGGTCAGAAAAACAGGAAAAAAAAATTTGTCAGAAAAACCGGAAAAAAATTATTCAAAAAAACAAACCAAAAAATAAATTACTCAAAGAAGAGAAAAAACAGGAGTTTTTTATTTTTTCAAGTGAATGCAATACGCTTCCGTAGGCATTGCACGGCGTACAGACATTAAAGAATTCAAAGGATAATGAAAATAAAATCAAAAAAGAAAATACAAATCAGCAAAAGAACTACAACTTAGCCCAAACTTTAATAAATGTTCAGTGGAAAATATTCAGATTTCCAGATTCTGAGGAATTACTGGAGTGAGATCAGGTTTAGAAACCAAAATCTGAGCCTCCATAGCAAAGTCTCAGTTCACTGTTAAACTGGAATCGCTGATTCTTTACTTAAGTGAAAGCACAAATACACCAATCTAAACATAAGCTGAAAAAATTCTACTTAAGTAAAGAAAAAAAATGAAGTATTATCAGTGGAATGTATTTGAAGTATCACGTGCAGGGATTGTGAGGTGATTAAAGAGAGAGGGAAGAAGAAAATAATTGTTATTCACTGAATAATTTGACCTCTTTGAGCCTCAAACACATATTTAGCCTGAGAGAATGCGTTATTGTGGAACCGCTAATAACTCACTGACACCTGAAACAGTAACAGAAAGTAAACAATAAGTATAGTCTTGTTGAATTTAGCTAAAGCCTTCAGTAGCCTCGATCACAGAGAAGAGTATTTGGTTTATTTTATGTATTTGGTTGTTTTCATTTTGCAGCATTTTTTCTAAATCTGTTTGTGTTTTGTCCACATGCATGTGTCCTCTTAAGTTGCGGTGCATTGGGGTCTCAGTGCCTGTGGTGTGTGGCCTTTTGTGATAAATTACTATTATATTTATCAGCCTCCGGAAAGGACCTGGAACAACAGAAATGTGTGTGTTGTTTTATTGTGTTTTTTCATGTTTCTTTTACTAGCCTGGACTGGATTTTGGAGGATTATAAGCACGTGGAAAACTTCCATAAACTCCAGGTTAATGAGTCCTGAACATGTGATGAATTACTTAGTGAGTCATTGGTGTTGATCAACAATGATATCAAAGCCTGGAATATTTTACAGTGCTGTTTTGTTTCTGTGGGGCAGTAAAAACATTGTTTATTGCTATGGCTATAAATAATTAGAAATGAATGAACATTGTTATCAAGCTGGGTTTTCCTGGCTCTTTCAGCCTCCAAAGCCTGATGACCACTTCCTGCCCCCTCCAGATGGTTGGTGTGTTGGTGGAGCGTTGCTGTAAGTGAATCGTGCATGATGGAGGCCTGGGCAGGTAAAATGGTCATGGTAACAGGGATTACGTTTTCATTGTGTCTCAGAGTTAATCAAATAGAATTGTATTGCATCATCGACATGCATTCACTTCTCCATGTTTCTGTCTGCAGCAGTTCTAACTTGCACCATAAAGGCTCAGCACGGCGCCAGCAATGTCCGGGTGGGAGCACTTCCTGTTCCCTGTCCTCGCTTCGATTCATTTATTGCCCTAATTGCATTGTCATACTTAAGTACTTAAGTATTACAGCAGACATGGTCAAAGTGCTAGAGGTAACAATGGTCAGTGCATTGAAATGAACTGCTACAAAAACGTATATCAACAACCAAAGTACACAAATTGTCAGACAGCAAAATATTTATTATATCTTCTGCAATATGACATTTCATCATTAAAGACTGCAGCCATTAGATTTCATTTTTACATCCATATATATCCTCTTCTTCTTCTTAAGAGTGGTAAAATACCACAATCTGCAAAATACTCGCCTGTTGGTGTTATACATATGCATTACATTATTTGATTACTGTTAACGAGACTTTACCGTGTAGGCAGCATTTTATTATTGTAGCCCATCAAAAGGGAACTAATATTAACCATTTAATTCTGGGTTTAATTCAATTCAAAGGTGCAATATATAAGAATTGGCCACCTGTTAAGTCCATATTCTGAACAAATAGTGGGCAGCATATGACTAGACTAGCTTCTAACTGCTATGGATCAATTCACAGTGACGTCACAGTAACAACATCAGTTACTTCTTGGTCGGAAACTGACTGTTGGTTTGCATTTTGGAGAAAACTTGTTTATCTGTGTTGCCATTTTCAGCTATTACTGTAAGATTTAAAGATATATGGCAAAACACAATGGTACGACCTCCCTTACATTTCAACTGTGCTTATTTTACATACTGTGTTGTATTGCTAGTGTCTTTGACAACAACTCAACAGTGCATCTCCGTTTAACTGCTAGTTTGGGTTCATTTAAGCGGTCATTTTCTGTTGTCTGTGGTAAATTAGGTCTCGAATCTAACACTGATTAAAGTTTTAAACCCAGCCTAGATGAAGTTCCCAGCCTGGAGGAGATACCAAAACCCACCAGAGACCCCTCCTGCTGCACCTGTAGTCATTGTTGCAGTCGTTTTGACAATTGTCTTGACATATTAAATAAATAAAGCCTTGTCAGTTGCTGTATGTAGGTAGAGTCCCTCTATGCAGTGGTATAAAGAGTGGGAGAAGTCTGAGTCATCCCTGGAGATTTGGGTTTGTGTCCTGTCTGTGACTGAGTGTCAAAATGGTTTTGGTTTCTGAAGTTATGTTACTTAAATGACATTACATGAGTTACATATGTGACGTGACTGAACGTAGTTATTTTAATTGAAAGCCAGAAGCTGAGTTCCATCTAGTAGATAGATTTTGAGAAATGAAGGTTAGGAAAACATAAATGTTCTGTTCCAGGTGGTTATAAGGTGTTGTTCTGCACTTCTCTCAGGAGATCCTACTTTCCTGCCAAAGATACATACATAAAAGCGATCAGGCGTGGTTCTAGACTGCCTTTATTGGGGGGGCAGTAAGAAATGTTGATTGGTCACCAACTGCTACTGTTGAGTGTCATAGGGATGACATTTTTTTGCATGCCTACCCGTCAATGATGCCAACCCAGATGTAAGCATTGCTGGCGGTGGCACTAACCTGAATTTACGGGTAAAGGAGTCTCCTATCACTAACGTGTGTTGTTTAATCTTGTCGCCGGGGGTGGGGGAGGCTTGCGGGCCAACAGGACAAACAGTGGAGCTAGCAAGGTCGCTTCACAACCGGTTCCTAGCCTGCCCTTGTGAGGCTTCCCATGCCGCTGAGCGGGACAGAGACAAGACCGTGGCAGCTGCCGATGGGACTATGCTTCTACTAGCAGTTGCTAGCAGGCATGCTAACAACTAACAAGCCTGTGGCTAAAACTATCTTGAGCGCCCGTGGTATCCAATGTGATGCTAACCGAGAGAAGCTGCTACTGACTGTATGCACAGTGCAAGAGAGAGAGAAACCGGCTCTGTTGGCAGAAGAGCCGTGGACTGTGATTACTCTGAGCAGCACTTATGAGAATAAATTACAATATCATAAATTTGAATATACTTTTCTTTTTTTTCTTTTTTTCAGAATGAAACAGGGTTTGGTGGGGCAGTCGAAGCAATTTGGGGGAGGCATTGGCCCCATGCCCATGCCTAGAACAGGGCCCGAAAGCAGTTAATTTCATTCTATTTAAACATAAATAAATAATTACATAATGTTGCTTTAATTGATACATAATGTATATGTACATGATCATATGTTATAAACTGATCATACGTGTATGTAAAATCTAAAATTGCCTTAAGACATGAGGGATCCATTCAAAACACATACTAACAGTGTGTTTTCACACCACAGTAACATAGAACATCTGCATCCCTCCATAACGGTGGCACACATGACGCTGCATGTCAGATTATACGGAGCTTACAGCTGTTTATCACTCTCCTGTGAGTGAAGCAGTGGGGACTACTGTTCTTTTCAGGCTCAGGTCGCTCAGCCAATAAAAACATCTCCCTGCTTCCTCTCCTTTTGTTTGATTGATTCAAACACAGGAAAAAACGCTCGTGAAACTTTCATCCACTTGCATTACAGAGGAGCTAAAGAGGAACGACAAAGTCTGATAAACAGGAGGGAAAACACAGTATGACATTTAGCCTTTAACTCACGATTATAGGTATATATTACTATTTGACAGAAAACCCTGACTAAATGCCTACTTATCATCAGCAGTGATGATGAGATTTGATACATCTATAAATCTTGATAACCAATGTTCCTTTGCTTTGTTGGTGTTTATTTCGTTCCCAAGTGCAGCTTTATTTCCCCCACTGAAATCTTTTTTTGGTAAAAGATCTGCAACAATCAACAGTAAATTAATTTTCCACAAGGATGTATTTGTTTATTTGTTTGTTTCTTTACTGATTAGACATTGTTAGTTTTTTGGGGCCACAACCTTCCCCCACTTCTTTGGAACAGATGTTATATTTATATTAAAGGTATTTTCAACCAAACACTTTCTTCAGAAAAAAACTTTAGAGTACCATAAACTCATAGAGACATTATATCTTAGTATTTGTTAGTCCATTTTGCCCAAAAGAATTATTTTCTGACATTTTAAAAGAATATGTGGGTGATCTACAGCTGCACACATACTCATATGGTCACAAGCACGCACACACACACACACACACTCACAGCAAACCACAACTTGTTTATACTCTAACCTTAAACCAGGTGTTCAGCCTAAAGATTTAAGGATGTACTATTGTTGACTTGCATTTTGTCCCCATAAGGAAAGCAGGTCCCCACAAACCGACTGTGTTAAGAGACTTACGTCCCCACAATGTGAGTAATTCATACACACACATTCACACACAAGTGTATGTAGTTAAGCAACTATGTCTGTTACTTTTATCATGTGATCATTTTATGAATAGAAATGTCTCCCCTTCCAGTGAAAAAAACTTTTTTGTCCCCTACTGTTTGACCACTTTGAGCTTCCCTGTGTAGAAAGAGTTTGACACTTCAAGGTAGTTTTCACATTTGTTACAAGCTTGACTTGTGAAATCACAGTTAGTTTGGATGCAAATCCAAATATTACATTACATAACATTTGGCAGACGCTACAGTAAATCATACATACATTCATACACTGATGGTGGTGGCTGCCAGCAACTCAGGAGCAGTTTGGGGTTAAGTATCTTGCCAGGGGTATCTTAAGACCAGGGAAATCGAACCAGCAACCTTCCGATAACAAGACGCTGGCTCTACCCCTGAGTCGCAGCCGCACATTTTAATCTGGTAATTATACTTTTTTTCTGAAAAAACATGTCAGACACACATTAGAGCGTTTTTATATGCCTTGATATATGTGTAGAGGATGTCTTTTATCATTAAAAATCATTACCAAATTCATAACCCTAATCTTAAAGTGAACCCAAACAAAATCCTTCCCCCGAAATTTCCCAACAAAATTACTCTGCATTGGGGTTTGAGGTCAGAACTGAGATGAGCTTCAGTGAGGTTAAGGTTTCAGTCACAACATGTGGTATAGTAAAAACCAAAACATACTCAATGTAAGCATGCAAAACAGAGGGCTCAGTCTGTGTACTGTACATTGTACATTGTACAGAGAAATTGAGTGTAATTATTAATAACAATTCTCAAGCCAGGGTATTGAAGATTCTTATCTGAGACATTTTCTACGAGGTAGGCAATGTTCCACGTTATGATTTTATGGTTATATACCACTGACCATTGCCACCAGATAATAACCCCAAGTCTATAAAATATTACAATCTCTGCATGAATCACGTTTCAAGGCTTTTAACTTCACAAACTGTCACCATGATGTGGCAAAACACAGGCAGAATCAACCAGAATGATTAACATGAGGAGGAACTACTGGAAAAAATAAATATGAGCCTGTGCAGAGATTTTCTGGATTCAGTTGAGATAAATTCTTTGTAATCACAGTATCTTTTGTCACAGATCACACCTCTTTCTTACACCCTTACTATTTAAACAGTACCAGTGATTTGAGTCATTTTATCTTCACAGTAACATGCTGATTGTTACATACTTGCTATTCTAAAGGTCAGAAAAAATCACTCATGCCTGGTTTCCACAAAGTTTTGTGTCTTTTCGCTAGTGACCTCCTCAGAAAATGTTTGGATATGTTACACATTTAACATGCTACTGCTGTTAGCTAAATGTGCTGAAATTTGAAACCTATAATAGGTATGTATGCAGATGTGTTTACCATGTTCACATTAACATGACCTTAGCATGTTGGCATACAAATGCAACATAAGTGGGCCTGGTACTGAACACAAACGAAAGCTGAGGTATCCTTATGGAACCATGAGTATTCGTACCATGGAGGGTTGTTGCCATTGAGCCGCAATGCCAGTGTTGCCATCAATCCTCACAACTTTCTTAAACTAAAAAAAAAGCTAATTCAATTCACATTGATTTTATTGAATTTCCAACAAATGAAAAGGGAAAGTAGACCTCAGATTAAAAGCTCTCACACTTTGTGTCTTTCATTTGTCACAGAATGTGAAGAAGCTGAACACATTTTTCTTAATTTACATTTTCTATGTTAAGTGCAAGAGCTTTCTTAAACATCATTGCAGCCAAATGAATTGTAGGAAATTGCAAATATGCTACTTTTCCCTGTCCAGCACCCTCCTGTATTTTCTTTCCAGCACACTGTAGAGACTAAATGTGTTGAGAATAGATCTGTCTTTTAGAATCTGAAGTCCTCAATTCAACTTCATACAATATTTCCCTCTGTCGTGTTTTGTTCCATAAGACCAATAGAGCAGCATTCGTCCAGATCCAAGTAGTGGTACACAGTGTAATGAGGCTTGGAGTCTTTTTGGTGAGTAGCAGTAACAGTTTCACTTGGTTATACACAGTGATTAAACTGGCTTTTGTAAGGAGGGGGAGCCCTTCTTCACTCAGCGGCCATTATCTCTCAAAATATTTTGTTTTTACCTTGCACTATCAGCGTAATATATATAATAGTAACTATGTAGAGACTTCATCACAGAAACAAAAAGGTGAAAAATACAGACATTTAGTTTCAGTAAATTAACAAAGTTAACATTTTGCTGTGACAGTTACTTCACCCACCTTCTGTGCGTCAGCAGCACCGTGTGTGTGCGTGCGTGCACTTGCGCGGTATGCGAGAAGATGTTGGTCGCAGTGAAAACATGGACTGGAGTTTCATTGGTTCAGGTTTTATCTCAATAAACGAGCGGAACGGATTCAGTAATGAAGCTCTGACACAGCGCTCTGAAAACAGCGCTGAGTGAACAGGCTGATGTATTGATGGGGATCCAAATTAATGATTTTAAAAAGTCATATAATGGTAGTTACACCCATGATTACAATGCAACACTGAAGGAGAGGGAGCTCAGCTCCTGCTAGCTGTACTGACGAGGTGAGGAGGCGGAGCTGAGCTACGGAGGGCTCCGGCCCAATTTAATCTCTGGTTATACATTGTATGATATGTAATCAAATAAAGATTCTTCCTGCCTTCCTTTCAAATGAAGCATCTTGAATCAGTCCAGTGGCTTCTGCAGCAGTGAAAGAAAATTGCAGTTATTTTTGAGATCAATCAATCTCTGTTAGGCCATCCTACATCTTTCTGGCACAAGCGCAATGTTTATTTCCTCCAGCAAATGTCCACCAACACTCAGACAGGAACAAAAGCATAAACATGGAACACCATTCATCTGTGGGTGTGGACTGCTCAGCATGCGGCTGTGGTTGATCTGAATCATAAACACTTTGTTTCCTCCTTCTGCTGGACTACCGGACATCTGAAAACACCAGTGACCCAGAGGAGAGAGACAGAAACACACTACTGTTGTCTTTTGGATTGAGAAAAGGTTTATCTTTGTCCTTGGGCAGTTCAGAATAAATGTATCAGATCAGGTTTTTGGTGCCATGATTGAAAAAATGAAGAGCCTGCACACTTTTGGTTTCAGAACATCTTATTTCACAATTTTTTAAACAAAACAACTCAGAATTATTGGTATACGTAAACAAGAAAGTGGGAAAACACACTTTTTTGTAGAGAGCAAGGTGAGAAAATTGACACCACTCTCATATGTGTTCGTTCTATATGAAGCCGGGGCAAGAGATACAGTTTGATAGGTTAGCAGCAGGTAGCCTGGCTTTGTCCAAAGTTAACAAAAGCATCTTTGTAATTCAAAAAGAAAATGTTCTTTTGCTCAATGAAATACACTCAGAGGTTTTACTGCTAAAGCCTCACTTGGCATACATTTGGAAACTGTCACTCCGACTGCCAGAGTGCACTCTGATACAAACTGGACAGTTCGTAAATGTGTAGCCCCGTTGGTATACACCATTTGGTTACTCAGAGCAGCTCTGACCAGACGAGCGCCAAGAGCAGTCAGTCATCATGAACATCTGAAACCATGGACGTATAATGAGACCTGAATACAGGTTACCAAATACCAATAGAGCACAGGCACTAGAGACTCCCGCTGACCAAGCCGGCTGCACGGTTTAGCGCAGGCTAACATGAATAAGGATAAAGTGGTGTGATCTTTTTTTGACTTTTCAAATGTTACTGGCTCCAACTGATCAAATTATGATTGTGAAACAAGTCATTTTGCAGAGTTTAAGACATTAAAAATACCGTTTCAGAAATGCTTCTTTCACAACATACAATGTTTGGCCACTACAAAAACTGGCTTCCATGGGGCTGGTTTGAAACTACAATGCTAGCTAAATGTTGCAACCAAATTAACTTAAATAAATAACCATAGAGCAGAGAAGAGCAAGCTGCTTGAATGTGTAACGTTAGCTAACTAGCTAGTAGCCTGTGTCTCCAACACTTATCTTCATAGGCATATTGTTACCAAGTCTCATCATCTGTTGGACTACACTGTCAACCTCCTCAATGTTAACAAGCTTGTGTGCAAGACAAGCTACATTTTTTTATTATAGGAAAAAAATGGCATCCGTTTTACGACAGTTGAGCTGTAAATTTCGTACAGGGCTGTAAAATTCACTAGCTGTTTTCATGGATGTGTGTATGTGATTGTGTGTATAAAATATAAATATGTGGTCATAACTTAACTTTCATAATAAGATATAGAAATATGGTCAATGTTCATATTTATGTATATTATATTATATTATAGGTTATGTATATGTACTTGTATGTATGTGTGAGTGTATGGATGTTTATGTATGTGTGTTCAGCACATATGCATATATGCATATATAGGCATCTATTTAAATACATTTATATATAATGTGTTATATATTAATTGTACATGTAGTATACTGAATTGTATATAATTAGATGGGAGTGTAGGAAGGTACAAAGGGTCAACAATGGAAGTGACTTAATTATGATTTATTACTGAGTTGTGGAGAAGTGGTAGGATTAAATAAGTGTAAACCACTACTACTCCCTTTGGGGCTTGTCAGTACATGTTTAATGGAATGAAAATTATTTTTTCCACTCACATTACACACAGGTGCGCACACACAAACACACATGCAGAATGTAACATGCTTTTCATTTTATTATGCTTATTTGTTGAACTAATTTAACTTTTCTGTTATGTTTCTTCTATGTTTCACCATTAACTGCACAATTTCTATGGTGAAGTTCTGTGTTTTTGTAATTTTTTCAGTAATCAGTTTATTTTATTTTATTCAACCTTTATTTAACCAGGAACTGACTCATTGAGATTAAAAATCTCTTTTACAAGAGTGTCCTGGCCAAGACAGGCAGCGGCATAATCATACATACACACAAACACAAGGTGGACACAAACATTAAAACACTTAGCATCCAAAACAGCAAGCATTTCAAGGTTAAATCAGCTAAAATAATAAAAGCCTCAGGCAAAACATCTACAGCTAGATGTTGCCTCCAGGTCACATTCAGCAGTGTGTTCAACTGACTAAAACATGAATGCTCACTGTTCACTGGAAGCCCACACAACAGCTCTTTCCAGTAAAATTCTCAGAAATTTCTAACTATTATTAAAAGATTACAGACCTGTGGAACAAAGTCATCTTATCGTACTCTAAAGATACTAATAGAGAAACGTAATTGGAAAACTTGGGTGGTAAAATGTCTACTTTGACTTTCAGAGAGATCACTGGATTATTAAACAATTACAATGTTTAAACATTAATTTCACAACATCGCTGTGGTGCTTCATCAAAGACGTAGCTGCTTTATAGCTGCACAAAGATTCTGTATGGCTTCTTGATTTCTTCTGTAATTCACCTTGACACTTGAGTAGATTTCAACCATAACTCTTCATCAAAATTCTGTGGGTTTGAGGTGACCATTTTGGATAAAAACCTTAAAAATAACTTACTATACTTCTTTACTGTTATCATTGATTTTGGCCAACGTGAACCTGTACACTTTGCACCCCTTGTGGGCATCCACTCCCGGTCGTCAACATTGTTTCGCTAACAATGTTTACTCTTGTCCTCGACCATGATTGCTACAACCACTGTGAGAGGACACTGCCTGGCTAGAAAACATTAGTCACATAAGCAAACATGCTCACATACACAACTTTCTTTCTCCCCACACACCAACCCGAAGCAAAGGCACTTTAAATGTACACCCCGGCAGTCTTTGATACCCCTTTTTGAACACTCATTTTGGCGTAAACAGATTTTTTTTGTAGTGACTCAGCAAAGATATAAAGACTAGCGGAGGAGAAGCACTAGCACAACAACTTTAAAGACACTTGATCATGAGGTGAGGGACCTGCCTGCATCAGTAAGTGACATTTCACTACTCCATATTTACACTTTCTCTAAATCCTCAAGTGAACCTCAATCTGTTGCATCAGGGCATTTTAGTTGAAAATACTATTTTATGACTACACATAGTTTGTTGAGTTCATTATCAAAGCCAGAATCTGCTGATGATTTTCATTATCAATCCAATGTCATTACTCTTTGATTGCTTCTGTTATGTTTGTACACAGTCAGCTTTATCTTCACCCGTGGTTGTCATATTTATTGGCCATGATGGGATTAAAGTCTGTGTCATAAAGAAACACCTTTTATGTGACGAGCCTCACACTTCTCTGCTGGGTGTTTATGTTGCATATCTCTCTCAACTTTTCCAATCTGTCCAAACCACCCTGAATGTGTGAGTGAACCTTTTATCCACGTGTAAGAAGAGTAATAAGTGTCGTGAATACTCATAAATCAAATCTGATTAGGTTTTTTACGGTATCCTTTTAATGTCTTTCCATACGATCTTTATCTTAAATTATGCCAACTGTTTGGTACTATCAGAAAAGGTACAACGGGGCTACACGTGGCACACGACTCTCAAAGGTGTGATTCAATGATGGCTGAATTCCATTTAGCTTCTTCAGTTTCAGGGCACAGCTATGTTTCATGCAGGCCCTCTATCACGCTTTCATGTAATACGGATACACCCAAATCGAACAAAGCCATAAATAAAGTTATGATACCTGTGCTTTTCCATCTGTGGCAAGTTTAATGTGAAGAAAGTCTTTTACTGCATCTACATGAACTGAAATTCACACATTCACACAAAAAGGTTTAAACACTAAGTGTAATTAGCAGTGGTGATATCACTTTAGGTTAGGTCCAGTGGGGAGCTAATGGCGTCAAGTTTAAACCAGCTTTTGGACACTAGCTGTACTATGTTAAACCAACATTGAGTGAATAACAATGAACCGCACAAAGGTAAACTCGATGACGTTGCCTGATTGCTTACAGTGGATTTGGATGAACTCAGTCACATTTGAGCAGTGAGAGTACAGATAAGAAAGAGTGAAAAAACACACAATCCAAGGTGATCCACCGTCACTGTGCTGAGGTTTGTCACAAGCCTGATCAGATGGTGAGTTGAGCTCATTGCGAGTGGTGTTTTCAGGGCAGGAACGACACGGTGCACTTTCTCTACCTGCTTAAACTGGCATGGACGACTATTTTCTTTGAATATGTCATGATGACGTAAATGCTGATTGCAAATTATAATGGCTTTCACATAGTGACTCCATCATATTTAGATTGGTTGCACATAAATCTTGCTTTAACTGTGCAATTGTGTCTGCCACTGTGCACAACAATGATGGCTGACTAGCAATCCTGCCATGTTGGCAGCCTGGCACCACTTCAGTCTGCTTCCATGTCCCCATCATGGGCTAGATGAATGAATAAAGTCAGGTTTTGGCCCGTGTTGCTGCGACAGCCCCGCCAACAACAATACCACTTGGAAACCATAGGGGGGGCGGAAGCTGTCTGTTTCCACTTTAATTAAAAAAAACTTTCCTGTGGTTCCCTCCTGATGAAGAGCTTTTAAGATATAAAACTCTTATTTCACTTTCATTGGTGAAATGCACTGTAGTTCTCAGTGAGGAGCATAAAAGTTATAAAGCTGATGTTTTTATTTTGAACAGTAGACTCATTTTTATAGACTTACACCAGTAGTTTTGTAATGCACTTCCATGTTCCACTTGCCACACATATGAACATTTCAGTCTGACAAGATACCCTGTCTTGTAGTCCCTATAGGTCCAAAAAGTTCTGAATAGCCAGGATCCAAATATCTCATAATGCAACTCAGAAGTTTATTTCTTCAGACTGGTGAAAGCCCACTTCTTTTAAACTCCATGCTCCAGTCTGCAATGTGGCTTTTCTATCAAGAATGTGCAATAGCTAAGTCTTTTACAGATTTTGGAAAGCTGTACTCTGCACACTCGTGACTGTTACTCCAACCGTTACAACTGTGACAGTGTTGCAAAGCCAACACATTACTTCACATGCCTCCGTCTGTCTCGTCACATCCTGTTCACACCAGCAGGACATCCCAGGACATTCTGTGTGCTGCAGTTGCAACCTGTTCCCGTTCTTTGGGGTTTGCTGTGTTTTTTGGCTGTTGTTTGTAATATTCTCTCCTGCCTGATAAGCATAGGGCACAAATGTACTTGGAGAATCCTACCTGATGAACCACTGACGCACACATGTCTTTGTTGTGTCAGGTCTGCAAACTCCATGGGGGATGAAAAATGTGACATTTATTAACAAGATGTTTTCCTCTGGCATTAAACAGAACAGGTGCAGTAGGCCCACTGATAACTTTGGGTGACGAAGTGTGATTTAAGTGCAACAAACAGGGCTACTGCCATTTTACGGCCACGGATGGCCACTTCATGCTGGTTCCAAAACCAAGTCAAGCCCCACAAGAGCCCATGTTAAAATACAAAACATTACAGACGTAATTTCCATATTTACAGTGGGGTATGATTTTGGTCTCCATAGTCAGTGTTGGGCAAGTTACTTTAAAAATGCAATATATTACATATTGCTAGTTACCTTAATTGAAAAGTAATACATTACATTACAATATTACTGTCTGCGTAGAGTAACATACTACTATTAAACTATTTTTAATTAATTTCAACAAAAAGCCAAAATAACCTATATAGAACAATTAAACAGCCTAGATCATTTTAAATAAAGGAATGTCCTGGACACAGGGATGAGCAGGCTGACAAAGGATCAAAGCCTGATATATAATGAGATAGGAATAAATATTTTTAATGTTAGGCTTAGACATATGAAAGACAAAAGACCTATTCCTTCTATAATATAGCATGTAATGACATGACAAGACAAAAATGTTATTATTAAACACACAGAGCCTACATTAATATGGCTGTGTTGGTGTGGACAGGTTCTTAAAAAAACAATATACACTTCACTGTGGCCGGTAACATGGATTTTAACGCATTACCTGACCTAACTGTAGTAATATATTGCTGAAAAATATTCTCAAAAACGAGTTATATTACTTCATCCGCACTAAAAGATTATTATATTAATATTAATATATTACTTTATGGTTACAAAAGCAGTAATTAGGCAGAGCCAGGCACTGCAATGTCGATGGGCAGAACCACCACAACCAGCTGTACTTTGATTCTCAAGCCAAGTAGCAAATGTTTGCATGCTAACTATGATGGTGAACACAGTCCATGTAACACGTGGCATTTGGCTCAAAGCTTTTCTGCGCCTAAGCAGGCTAGCAGAAAGTCTCAAGAGGTGCCAGTTTGGCTCTAGACTCTTAACATCGTTCTGATATGGGCTAACTGTTTGACCGGACATTCACATCGTTCACATCTGTACAAAACGTTCTGTCCTCTGGAAGCTGCTGGTTTGGTGGTCGTCAAATGATACAATTGTCTGTTTAACCAGTGTTGGAGGCAGACCGTACCCAAACAACACCACACAGAGGATGTTTCTCATTGTGAATATACATCCATCAGCCCCTCATATTAATGTGGTTAGCTACATCTTGACTTTTGGATGTATTGCTAAGCTACTGCGGTAGACAGCAAGCCAGGTGCTGACAAGATAGAATGCGTACCAAGTTGAAAGTGGCTGGCCTTGGTGTTATCAACAGCAGACCGTTGTTCCATCGTTCCTCAGTTATCAATCACTGTGCGGGCATTTATTACTAACCATGGTGTGACAGAACAAAGGCTGGCTGATACTTGATCGCAGCCATACAGTCAGATCACACCACTTTATTAGAGTCATTTGTACAAACCGGACGTTACTGTTGCAGTGAGTAAGCTGCCCCTCTACCTCCAGTGGATTCACAAAAAGGCACTGTGGCTGCAGGGTTGAAAACATAGCCCGGGTGTCTTTAACATGGACTAGATTTTCACAATTTTCACAAAGATTTTCACACACACACATACACACACACACACACACACACACACATTTCCCATGAACCTGGCCTGAACTGTGTTTGATCCTCTGCAAACAGTTGGAGCAGGCATCGTTTCCAACTTCATTCTGAGTGGACACCTCGATAAGATTCAATGAAACTAGTGAGCAACAGACCCCGGTCACGCTGCACACACACACACACACACACACATACACAGACACACACACACACACACACACACACACACTTCACACTCCTCCAGTTTCTGCTCTTTCTTATCAGTTTGGTTAAATTTAAGAACACTTCCTTCCCACCAGCTCTGTGCTCCGTCCTCTTTGTTGAGGAGAAACATTAGAGGTCAGTTAAGCTTTGAGCAGATGACTCATGAATGTGAACCTGTTTCACTTTAATCCTACAGGTCAGGAGTCTCATCATCGGAAAAACTGGATCTTATCTCATGCTGGATAAGTACATTTTGGACTGAACTCTTGCATTCAGCAGTTCTGTCTTCATACAGTCTTGGTTGCTGCAACAAACTGACTATTTTTACCCTTGAAGTGCACGGCAGAGCACGGCAGCCAACCTTTAGCAGCACTTTCCCATCCTGAAAAGCTACTTGATTTCCACTTCATAACAATGACCCGTCCTGTCCTGTCCTGTCTGTCCCGTCCACATCCTCCCTATCCTGCCTCATCGGTACAATATCTTCCCAACGTTTCTTCTGGGGGCGGAAAGCCTCGGCTGAAAGTTGCGGGTTACAGATATCAGTAAGAACAATGGTCAAGGATAAGGCAGGCGTCCAGCAGTTGCGCGAAACACACAACTCTTGAACATAATTGCTGTTAATAATTACAGTTGTGATAAGCAGCAGAGGTGGCATTTATTGATGGCAAAGTCGTCTGAGCTCCCAGTTATTCTCCAGGAGCCGGAGGAGGAGGAAGACAGAGTGGACAGTTTGGATTTGAGACAGAGTAGGACGCTGTCAGGTATGTGGAACCGGCTGCTGTACAGTACAAGACGATATGAAAGTTAAAGGAAAATGGAAACGCTTTGTTATAACTATCAATTATAGATGGTGTTTTTTAGTTAATCAAAGTTGCAAGTGATCTTTATACACATTTTAAATTGCTTGAAAAATGGTTTAGAAAGCATTTCATTGTTTGTTTATAGTAAACTTACTATTAACAAATTTAATTTTAATTTAAGTTTAATTATCCATACATTTACATTTATTAATGACTGTTGTATAAAGTGTGAGCGAAAATATTCCTTTTTTTAAGCTTTTGTGCTTGAAATATTCAAACATTGGAGGATCTTCATAGACAGCTGGAATGTTAGAGGTGCTGACAAAGTCTTGGAAAAGTCAGGGAGTACATTTCCAAGCTAAAATTCAAAACAAGCGATGTTAATCTGTGTCTAAAGCTCAAGTACAGCCCAGGGAAAAAAATTGCCCCCACCAGGACAGTGCAGGATCCTGACCTGGCCCCTGTGCTCTGCCTGTATTTGAGGGTCTGGACCTTTGTTGTTTGCGGTTAATGTTCTTTGATGAGCGAAGTTCAAAGGCAAGACAGGGCCCTCTCCCTAACCTAACGCAATTAATGGATCTCAGAACCACATAGAGACGAAGCAGCAGTCCTCCAGGCAGCAGAGGCGAGATGATGCGACCGGGAGCTCAGCAGTATGTGGTGGCCAGGCCGCTGTACTCGGAGGAGTCCTTCGCCGAGAAGCACGAGAAGGTCTACAGGCAGCGCAAGACCATGCTGGATCACGTCAAGCAGTACCTCACGTAAGGAGCGCTAAAACGTGCTTTGTCTTTTGGTTATTTTTGTTTATAACACGTGATCATTGCACAACTGATCCTTGAAGTCTGTCTTTTCAGATGTTAAGATGACAAAGTTAGAGGTGAGGGTGGGAAAAGTTGAGCTTTTAGTTTAAATGTGTGTTTTTTTATTCATACTTAGAAAGTTACACTGACGACAGATAAATGTTTAACTTGCAGTACGACATACAATAGATACAAAATCCACAACTTTTCATAGTCTAGTTTAACTCTGGTCTCAGTTTTTACACTTTAACTGTTGAGTACAGTACAGTTAAATCTTTGCCTCTTGCTCTACTTACCTTCATGTAAATCACTGTAAAACAAACCATACAGGAATTAAGTGAATTCAACTACTCTTTTCTCTTTAACTTGTAAATATACACATTATTTCAAGATGATTACACTCACAGTTAATTAATTTTAACCTGCTCTCAACTAAAAAAAATGCTTTACCTTAGCCCAGTCCCTCCTCTTGATTTCCTTTTCTTCACACTCACCAATATTCAGCCTTTTATTTGTGTTTCTTATAGCATTGGTGGATTTAGTTGTCGTGCAAATTACTCATATATTCACTTACATAGTACTCGGTGACAGATGGAAACAGGAAATATCCTTAAGCATCCGGGGTACTACTACTGCAATCGCTCTCATTCGCTCTCAGTCTTTTAACGTATTTTATCAACTGTTACCTACAGTAGAGCTTTAAAGACTGTTCTTCATAAATTCATACATTTCAATTGTGTTATTGCAGATGTGATGCCAAACGAGCCAAGAATGCAGCGCTCTCCCTTCTGCCGATCATCGGCTGGATCAGAATCTACAGACTCAAAGAGTGGCTGGTCAGTGACATCGTGTCTGGTGTCAGCACTGGACTGGTAGCTGTCCTTCAAGGTAAATTGTCCTTCTCTTTACAGTGTGAATTAGAGTCAGCATTTGTCGACTTTTTTGAATATTTCTTAGGCAATCGTATAAAAAAAAACCTGATTACTTTCATCGACCCATTGTACACAGTATATACATACCTGCAAATATGTATATAATTTACCCTGATGTGTACTCATGCTACTTTGGGTCATTAATTGCCAGAAAATTACTTTTGACATTTAAATACATTTAATAACAGAAACTTAAAGACATTTACTCAAGTAATATTTGTATGGGTGACTCACGATCCCTCACTCTTACTAAAGTAACATTTTTAGCTTGATATCTCTACTTTTACTTAAGTATGACTTTTACAACACTGTTCCAAGCAGCAGAGACCTAGACATTGATTACCAGTACCAGTAGAAGCACAACAGGGTGTGTTCACAAACGCAATACCGCTTTCTCATCCTCCTTTTGAATGGTCAGCGTAGTGTGACAACTCACCTTTGGTTCTTGTTAGCATCACATGTCACAGATTCTGTCTGAATCTGCAGTTCTCCACAGACTAACAGAAGAGTTTGCGGTAGAATAGTTTTCTGCTTTCCATCAAATGTTTCCCCTCCATTGACTCTTTTAAGACAAAACTCACAGTGTATCTGTATTCAATGGCCTCAGTGGCCCAAGTGGATTCCTTATTTTAGCCTTTTAATTTTTTTAATTGCTCTAGTTTTGTTCTACATTTGTGATAAGACTTTGATATTGTATTGTATTTCCTCCATGCATTTTATTATTGTTATTCTATCTTGTCATGACTATTGTTTGCCACTGACTCATTTGTACAGCTCTTTGGTCAACTCTGGTAGTTTATGAAACTGGATTTGATTTGACTTAATCACTGAAATTAAAAAGAAGCGAAGCAAAAGTGAAGATGTTAAAAAAAGTGCAAGCCACCCAAACAGATAGTACTTACACAAAAGTCTTAAAGTATCTGATATTAATTGTACTTAAGTATCAAAAGTAATTTGGGGGCGAGAAATGTCATTAAATATAAGTGCATAGTAAAATATGGCTGATTATAAGTTCCATTATTCATCATTTTTGCTTTAAATCTGATTGAGGTTTAAATAAATGAATTGTAAAAAAATGCACTACTACTACTAACAATATTTGCCTCCAAAATGTAGTGGAGTGAAAGTATGAATTAACATAACATGCAAATACTCAGGTACAGTAGAGGTATATCAAAACTAAACTCACTGTAAGTACAATACTTATAGTCACATTCTATCACAGTGATCAGAATATACAGGTTTCTACAAGACCGTACAGAGAAATTATGTCTTTTAACATCTCATGTAGTGTAAAAACACACCAACAGGCCTGAGTGAGAATTAAGGGTGAAACTTCCATAATCATCAGTAGCCTCATTCCCACGACCTAACTGAAGGGAGGAGATAAATGTGTCTTTAATCACAGCGTTGGTTTCGGTTGGAAAAAAAAGATCTTGTGTTGAACATTCCTCCCGGGGGAGATGAGTTGTGTTGCAGATTTGCCTGAAGGCTTTTCATGTGTTTTATAGAACAGCAGTGTTTTTACAGATCCCTCTGCCAGGACTGACAGACACGCGAGAGATGTCACAGAACAGAAAAGCAAAATCACAGTTCATACATTTCATTGACAGAATGTCCGATACAAGTAAATTATATAAAATCTACATGAAGAGTGTGGATCCAGGAGGACGGCTAAGCAGGTCGAATCATCGCCAAGCAGTGGCCGAGCCACACGACCTACGCTCCACTGGTTTACCTGGAGGAGGGCAGGCCACGCAACATACTTTGCAAAGAAAACGAAGCAAGAATGTAAAACTGTATACATTTAACGACGCAGTAACTGATAACATAAGATAGCCTTAAAGTCGGCCCCACCTCTGCTATCTGAGTTGTTAAGTATGATAATATGACTATCTTTAGGAGGTCACAGTTATTCGACCCACAAACCCACGCTCACTTTTATTTAACTAAACAGTGATCTTAGCATTTGATTTAGACTCTGATGTAATTACATGATTTCAATGCGTCACGTTTTTTCGACCATGTAGAGTCAATATCAATACATTAAATAACTTAAACATTATCTGTTATTACTACGTTTGAACTTTGCATGAACATGATGCGATTTTCAAGTGTTTATTATAAAAGTATGATACATAAAAGTGATGCATTTCAAATGCATTCCATCTAATAAATCCCACATTGAGTTGATACATGATAACTCAACATGATAGAAAAACTTAAATGTAATTAAAATACTTAAAGTTTTAGGTAAATAGATTTTTTTTTGTTATCATTTCTATTTGATCATTTTTGTAGTAATCGTAGTAGTAGTGTTCATTTTTGTAGTTCTCAATGAAGGTTAGTTTGAGCAATTAAGCAGGTAATGCTAATAAATGCACTATTATTGATAAATCATGAACTATTTTATTTACCGTATATACATCTTTTCACATCCTCCAACCAACGTCAAAATGATCATCGAACATCAGAGTCTTACTGTTCTTTAAAGATATTTTAAAGAGAGGATCCGTTGTATTTTTTTTTTCTGTAAATCTGTATAACACATGCACGGTCCTGTGCTTTCAGGTCTGGCCTACTGTCTGCTTGCCTCTCTGCCACCCTGGTACGGACTCTTCTCAGCCTTCTTCCCCGTCGTCACTTACTTTTTCTTTGGCACCTCTCGGCACATCTCAGTGGGTAAGGCCAGTATGTACGCTGTGTTGTGAATGTGTGTGTTTGTATCCCTGTCTTGACTCAACTAATCTGCCATCTTCTCTCTCTCTCTCTCTTTCTCTCTCTCTCTCTCTCTC
>CAEMYA010000112.1:3170753-3181447 GCA_903131615.1 Diplodus sargus
TCTCTCTCTCTCTCTCTCTCTCTCTCTCTCTCTCTCTCTCTCTCTCTCTCTCTCTCTCTCTCTCTCTCTCTCTGAAGGTCCGTTCCCAGTCTTGTGTCTGATGATCGGCTCGGTGGTCACCAGGCTGGTCCCGGACGACGGTCCGGCAGCCAACATCACGGGTTTTGAAGGCCTCACTAGAGATGATCAGAGAGTGTTGGTGGCATCCTCCGTGACCTTCCTCGCTGGTATCATGCAGGTGAAACACACTCACCAGCCACAACCGCTCAGATTGGCCCCAGACGGCTTCAACAGCTAAATAACACTGTTGCGGCAAATAACGTTTATCCTCTCAACATAAAAAAAAAGTCTTCTTGTTTGCGTTGTGGTGGTAGGGAAACACAGGGTGAGGAAATGCTCCTGTAACAGGAAAACCCAGCTTCAAATTCCTGTTACAGCAAGCATCTGTTCTGTTGCGATGTCCTTGACGAAGACAAGAACAATTTGTGCAGATTTTGCAGACAGCCATCTTCGGTCTTCTTTCAGTAACCACATGCGAGAGCAGAAGACAGGAAGTACTGATGAAGTTCTCAAAGATCCACCATAAATGGTCTGATCTGAGATTCCAGGAGTGATAAAGACGTCTTCAGAGGCCAAATGTATCCCACAAGTTCCTGTGCATGACACAATGTGGAGTAGCCCAATACTCATTTATAATCTCACTTCAAAAATGCCAATCCACTACTGAAATCAAGCAGCTAACTCTCTCGATTCATGTGCCGCAAACAGTAGTTGCAGTGTGTGACACATCATGTGTCTCTCCTTTTCCTGCCTGTGTAGTAAAAGTGAATAGAAATCTTCTGGTATCCCTGCCCGCTTTATCTAATGAGGGCAGAACGCTGTAAAGAGGCAGTGCTGTCTGCTCTTTCCTATGTTATTAACGGGTTTCGATGTGCGCTTTACAGACAAGCAGCATTTTTACTTCTGCACGAAGCCAAGCACAAAATTAGTCGCTGTAAAAACTCAGCTGTGCCTCTAATACACGAGTTAGTCCAAAGAAATCTGGTAAATATCAGAAGCAGACGTGTGTTTCATGAAATCTTAAGTGATTACTGATAACATATTATGGACTTAAAGTCAACCCCTCCTCTAATATCTGAGTTGTTAAGCATGATAAGGTGCTATCTTTAGGAGGTCAGTTATTGTACACACAAACCAAAGCTCGAAAAGTGTGTTTTACAGTGACATTAGACAGCCACCGTCAGTCATCTTTTCCAAACCACGTGCAGGAACAATTTGCATGATCTTGCTACGTTGAAAGTACCAATTAAGTCTAACTTCCAAAAGACCGCTTAAAACCTCAATTCCAAATAGCTATCCTTGACTGAAGTTAAGCAGCTAGCTGTCTTACCTAATGTGTCCTGCTTAAATGAAAAATGTAAAGTTGCTGTGAATGACATAGGTATAATGTATCTCTTTATTCCTGCTCATGCCGTAAAAGAGAAAATACATTTTCTGGTATCTCTGCACACTTCTATCTAATCAGGACAGAGAAAGTTGGCTAAAACACTGGCAACGGTTACACGTTCTAATTTAGCTAAGCTTAGTCAGCAGCTTATAAAATACAGCACGCTTTTATAGATTCAAATATCCAACACTATGTAAAGTTATAAAATAATAAGAGAGTAGAATGTTGCTTAGTTTAACTCTTGAAGGGGCCATTTTGCTGCGTAAGTACTTCTACTGTGACACTTTGAGCACATTTTGCGATTAGAAAATGTTATTCAAAGATATAATACGTGAGCTTTCTGCATTAACACACCTTTAAACAACTAGACCTTTGTTACAGAGTTTGTTGAGTTGTGTAGTTACATTATCACAAATGTTTATTAAAGGTATTTGTGTGTTTCATTTTTCTCACCTGTCGCCACAACTTCTTGAGGAGAGTCAGACAGTGAAAGGAATGTTTTAACAACAATTTTGTCAATAAAACCTACCTAAGCTTTACTGGTACATGACCTCATCCATTTTCTACATGTCTCATAGATAGATTTTCAACAGCAATGGAACTTGTTTAACAATGAATGTAAGCGTTTACAGCAGCTTTAACATTTTTCGATTATACGCTCACAAAATGTAGTTTTCTTTTACATTTACATTTACCGGACATTTAGCAGATGCTTTTGTCCAAAGCAACTTTTTTCAGTGATTTATACATACATTCATACACTGATGTCGGTGGCTGCCATGCAAGGTGCAGACCAGCACATCAGGAGCAGTTTGGGGTTCAGTATTTTGCCCAAGGACACACGACATGCAGATCAGTGGAATGGAACCAGCGACCTTCCGATAACAAGACGCTGGCTCTAGCCCTAATTTGTGGTGCCCTTTGGTCTTTTGTGCCAATAAGTGACTCAGAGACCACCTACACTGCACAGAGATGCAAGGACATCGCAACAGAACATATGCTTGCTGTAACAGGGCTTTGAAGCTGGGCCCATCCAGATCTTGCTATTCTCTTTTTGTCAAGTGCTGTCACGTTTTTAAATGCTGGGAAGCAGGGTGTTGGCATATCCTGATGCAAGCCAAAAGAAAACAATAGTTGTTGGCGTTATGTTGTACGTCATATGCCACGGGTGTGTTTTGCTCCTTAGTGTTTCTCCTTGACAAAAATGGAAGAAAGCATATATTCCTTTTGGGGTACATGACTGATGTTGTCATCTACAGTCAAGGGTCAGTAGTATATTAGATAGGAAATTTGCATAACATACAACCATGACGTAGTTTAAAGGCATCTCTTTGGGGTTACACTCCTCCCTGTAGTTTAAGCGCATCTGGATCGCAATTATCCCGACATGTTGTTAATAATAATAACTTTTGTTACTGTACCCTGACCTCTGACCTCTCTGCGTGTGGAGGGAGGTCACAGTGGGTTTCATACACGGTCACATCCTCATCGCGATCTCTCTTTTCTCCTCCAGCTGGCAATGGGGGTCCTGCAGGTTGGCTTCGTTGTCATGTACCTGTCTGACACTCTGGTCTCCGGCTTCACCACCGCAGCCGCCGTCCACATACTGGTGTCCCAGCTCAAGTTTGTGTTGGGACTGGTAGTCCCAGGCATCAGCGGACCACTGGCTCTCATATATGTGAGTACACAACCGTTTTAAAGCTTTCAGTCAGCGAGTGTGAGTCTGTCATCTATCAGACCTGATGTTTGTGTCTCTTTCAGACCCTGGAGATCATCTTCAACAAAATAACCTCCAGCAATGTGTGTGACATTGTGATCTCCCTGGTGATCATGGTGGTGGTGTTCATCGTGAAGGAGCTGAACGACAGATTCAAATCCAAGCTGCCAGTGCCAATCCCCATAGAGGTTATCATGGTGAGGAGCATTATGCAACACAGTCCTTATCAATGTTTCCAAAGCTTGCCACTAATTCAAAGTTATGATGATAATGTTCAGGACCGCAGTGCCGTCCACATCAATCATTAATCTGATTTATGGGATCATTAAAAGAGAGCATTCATGTCGATCCAAAGAAACAGCTCGCAATCATATAAAGCAGGAGCTAATAAACGCCTGTCATTGTGAAACTGATTGTGTGAGTGATACTAATGTCATTTGTGTCATCGCTTCTTCAGACCGTCATCGCATGTGGAGTTTCATACGCCTTTGACTTCAAGACGAGATATGGCATTGATGTCGTTGGCCACATTCCGAAAGGGTAAGACATATAGTGGAAAGAAGGGAACTTAGTAGGATATGTGCATATTTTAACATCAATGATCAATGAAAACCTGTAAATTCATAAAAGTGTGATCATCAAAATATAGAGTTGTGTAGTCCATAACTCTCAAAACACACTTGTCTGTGAATTGAAGTTTCTACGGTGAGGTATTTCAACACACCAATATTCATCCTCAGGTACGAGACCCCAGTCGCCCCAAACCTGCAAATCTTCCAAGAGACAGCTGTGGAGGCGTTTCCCATGGCCATAGTGGGCTTCGCCGTGGCCTTCTCCGTGGCAAAAGTCTATTCTGTAAAACACGATTACACCATCGATGGAAACCAGGTATGGGACGGTGCACAAAGATTTACATGAAGTTAAAGCTGCTGTACAGGTTTGATCAGGGCTGTGTGTTTTCTCTCTGACCCGGCTGTAGGAGCTGATAGCTTTTGGGGTCAGCAACATCTTTGGAGCTTCCTTCAAGTCCTTCGCTGCGAGTACAGCTCTTTCCAGGAGTGCAGTGCAGGAGAGCACAGGGGGCAAGACTCAGGTAAACTGATATTATGTCTTTTATTTACATATATATATATATATATAGTGTTCATCCTAAACGTAATTCTCACCCTAGTTTTGGTCAAATGTTAGACAAAATGCCATAGGAGACCGCCAAGGCTACAGCAAGAGTAAGACATAACAGTGCCATGTTTTATTGAATTACCAGTGGTAGAATATAACTCAGTATGTTTACTCATGTATAGCATTAGTAAAGAGTTCAATATTTTAAAAAATACATTTATTTGCTCTCTTCCCCTAAGTTTGATGAGAAAATGAATACTACTCCTGGAGTTGCTTAACGTGAGCTAGAACCAGCAGCTGTAGGTCAGCTTACCCTAGCCCTGGACACGGAGAGAAACAGCTCGGCCGTAAAACCACAACGTGTTGTCTTTACACTTTCAATTTATACAGATTGAACCAATAAGATACAACGTGTCGTGTTGGCTTGAGCAGAGCCAGGGTAACAGTTATACGTTGTAGTTGTTGTACAAACGCTTTCTGCATTAAAATGTCTTAAAATGACCCGTCTCTTTTTGCAAAATTTGTTGAGTTGTGCACTGTATCACAGATTATTTCAACAAAGTTTATTACAACAAAGTTAATGGGGCATTTCATTTGCTCTCCCATCACTGTAACTTGAACTTGTCCGCTTTCTACTCCTTAATTATTGTCTGAATCTTGAAGAAGTCCAATTTGAAGTGATTAATGACCGTGTATAGGTCTAATGAGGACAGAACACCCTAAAACCAGTGGTAGTGCTATGTGGAAGAAACAAACCGTAAATAGTTTTCCAACTTTTAGAAATTATTTTAAGGCCTTACTAATTGGATGTGAGACCCGAGTACAGTCAAATAATTGAAGTCATAGTGTGGGACCAATAAAACCTCTAATCAACATCGCCCTCTAGTGTTTGGGGAAGGGGGAAGATATTCCCCTACCAAGTGAAGCAGTGGGATATCAGATTAACTAAAACTTGGGTTAATGAGACTGAAAATTGCTCAAGGTAACAGGGCTATCAATCTGAAGCTTTTCCTGCTTGAATTTTTTTAATGTTTCAGGTTTCTTAAATGGTTCCTTACGTCGATACAGTGGAATAAAACAGACTTTTATTTTGAGCCAACTGTGTCTTCTGTCCTCCTCAGGTAGCTGGGTTACTGTCAGCTGTCATAGTGATGATCGTCACATTGGCCATTGGATTCCTACTAGATCCACTCCCGAAGGTAAACTGCAGAACTCCCGCAATCCCCACCAACGTACAAGTCTTTGGAGTCTGGATCGGCTGAAATCTGAACTTTGACCCATTATTTCAACAGTCTGTGCTGGGTGCTGTGGTCATCGTCAACCTGAAGGGCATGCTTATGCAGTTTAGAGAAATACCATACCTGTGGAAGAAGGACAAACCCGACTGTGTAAGTTCTCACACACTAAGAGAAGTTATTAAGAAAGTTTTCAAAACCAGAAATCTCTTCATTTGAAGACATTTTAGTGGTCTTTTTTTTTTTGTCCAGTCTGCTAAAAGATGGCATAATAATAACTCATCTGTTCCTTACCACTTTTGTCCAGGTGGTGTGGTTGGTTACCTGCATTGCGTCCATCTTGCTGGGGCTGGATATTGGATTGGCTGTAGGCCTCGGTGTGGAGCTGATCAGTGTTGTCCTCAGGACTCAGTTGTAAGTACCTGCCCACCAACTCTTTACTTTTTCTGCACACAAAACTCAGTAATTGTTTTTTGTTTGTCTTAGCTTGTAAATCTCCCCTTTAAGTCTTGGCAGCATGGGGTTTTCCCTTTTGGTAAATGGAAAGTCTGAACTGTTTCCAGAACTGCTGAACCCCTTAGTGCTCCAATTTATAGCCATGCTAGCAGTGAGGCTTTTGGGGCAGCTGACTTTTAATTTTACACCGGTTGTCGTTTGGGATTGTGAGTGAAATGTCTCAATTACTATCAGATTAATTGAGGTTTGTTATAGACATTATTGGTACAACTAGTGATATTCCCATGTGACTGAGCTGTACCTTGTGGTTAGTGCTAATCAGCAAATATTAGCATGCTTACACCCTCATGTAAATTGGTAAACCTATATAGAGGCAGATTCTTAGCAGGTAACATATAGGCAGGTAACATGGATGCAAAAAGTCTCCCTGTTCCTTAACATCAACTTTTTATTTCAATGCCATGTGGAGAAAAACATCATACGGCAATATTACAATAGATTAGCGTGACATCCACTGAAAAATGACAACTTCCATGGCCTGATTTCTGAAAACATCGGCAAACATGTCACAACTTATCTTCAGAAAATGAAGATAATCCATTAGGTGGACTCCTCGTGAACATGGTAACCACAACCCCATTTCAAGGCAGCGTGAGTAGTACTGCATTGATTTAGAACTGTTTATTTGTATTTCTTTTTTTCAGCCCTCGCTGCAGTGTGCTGGCCAATATCAAAGGAACTGAGATCTACAAAGACAGAAAGGACTACATTGATGTATGTTGACGTGCGCGCTATCAAATGTCTGCTGTAACTTATATTGATGATGTCTGAAGATACCACTCCAATACTTGTTTGTCGTTTGAGTTAAAGAGATAGTTATGCCAGTTAGCTTAGCATGAAGACAGGAAACTAAAGGTGAAAATGCTACTCATGCCTTGAGAATGAGACCAGGCATTTTTACTCATTCATTTGAACAGAAAAAAAAATAAATATATAATAATGTGTTAATCTGTCGCTTTAAAGGTGCTTGTAGGGTTAAGTAAGGTAGAGTTGTTTTTTTTACAGTCAGATCATATCAGTTTCCCCGTTTCCCATCTTTGTGGTAAGCTATGCTAACCAGATACATATTTAATGGACAAATATGTTGTATAAGTGTTGTAAATCTTAGCATTTAATGTATGCTATTGTTTGAGATGGGTTCCAAAACTAGGATAAATTGAGCACCAGGCTCCTTGAGTAATTCCCATTTGCTCCAGAGAGTGTCAGGAGTTGTTTTATTTTACTATTATTCCATTTATTTGCAGTGAGCTGAAGGGATAGGTTTCTGTGCCAAAAGTTTAATTTCATCTGCAGTGAGGAAACGTGTCCGTAATGTGCTAATAAGACCCATAAAGCATAGCTTGTCTTTCTAGTTCTTATGGGAGCCAGAGAGGTGATAAGAATGCTACCTGCTTTGTCTTCCTCTGTTTTATGTTTGCTTCTTTGCTTCCTGTGTTGTTTACCATTATTTGGGGGTCTCACCTGGGTATAATTGTTGCGACTCTCTCCAGATATATGAGCCAGAGGGAGTGAAGATTTTCAGGATACCATCTCCAATCTTCTTTGCCAACATTGAGTTCTTCAGGAGCAAGCTGGTGGAAGCTGTAAGTATCGCTGTGGCTCCAGATCAAGTAGTTTAGTTAATGCAGTGTGTAGTACAGTGTGCCATTCAATGGAAAATACAATTAAGGCTATCATAAAATATTCTAAATGGAAAATATTGCTTTACAAATCTTATCTTGGACCTCATTGCACTTCTGAAATGTCTTCTCAGGTTGGATTTAACCCGTTGAGAGTGTTGAGGAAGAGGAACAAAGCACTGAGGATGATCCGGAAACTGCTAAAGAAGGGAGACCTGCAGTGGACATCAGTAAGTAAAAGCTTTGACCAGCTGTTACTACAACAATAACAATAACAACAACATGCTCTCATTTTTATGGCGACTTTCACACTTGTTTTGCTTTGATAACGTTATCATACTCAAGGTCAGCGCTAAATCATTAACATTGCTATCACTTGATACCATTCGTGATAGTGTCTCAGTTGTGAAAACTAACACAGTGAGGCTGTCTCTTTTGTTAAAACCTCTTGCAACTCAAAGGGAATATATTAACAGATTTTTTTTTACGTTTACAGAAGGGCTTCCTGAACACATCATTTGAACCCATCAAGGAGTCAGAGGATGAGAGCAACATGGAGGAGCTAGACCAGCCGACTGACCTCAAAGACCTTCCTGTCCAGATTGACTGGAACGGAGAGCTTCCTGCCAACATCGTTGTCCCCAGAGTGGACCTCCACAGCCTGGTCCTGGACTTTGCTGCTGTCTCCTTCCTGGACATCTCCGCTCTGAAGGGACTCAAAATGGTGAGTTTCCCTCACAGCAGCAAAAGAAGCTGTTATCTTTACTTATGCTCCTTTGTTTTTGTTTTTCTTCAATCAATTTAACTTTATTTATGTAGGCGCTGAGAGAGCTGATCCGGGTTGAAGTTGAAGTCTACATCGTGGCTTGTGATCGTAAGTATGAATCTGCAGTATTTAAAGACACAATATGTACCAATTCCCGCATTAAGATGTAACAGTAACAGTGCCTTTCATTTGGTCGCCTGTCACTATAAGTTCCAGTTGCCCCGTACCGTGCCGAAGCATGATTGTCCCTCCTCCACCGTCCCCCACTGCCCCGACCTCACATTGCTCCGTCCGCAACTGGGCCCGAGCATGGTTACCTCTTGTACATACGTCATCACGTCGTAGCACAGTCACAACACAACAGAGAACAACACAGAGAGCACGACTACTTTTACTGACTTTTTTGTGGTTTATTTTGTGTCGTTTTGGTCATAGACAACCTTGTCACATTCCTGGATTTCTTGATTATGCAAGGCGGCGTAATGCGTATGATTATACTTCATGTCCACGCTGCACACCCGTGCTAGTGCTCATGCATGAGATACAGTAATGTGCCAAAGCACACCTCGTCGGTGCCAAGGCCAAGGAAGTGTGCCGTGCTCGAGCAAGGTAGAGAGTGCTCACACTGGTCAACATGGATGAGGTCAGATTCAATTAGCAATGGTGGATTGTTAACAATGAAAAGATAACTTCCCTGATCACACGCTACATAAGTCTTTTGTCTTGACTGAGAGGCCCGAGTGGCAGAAAGGACACACTGTGAGTTTATGTCCTGAAACACTCAGACAGGCCAGCCAGTGCCAAAGGAAGTCTCTCTTGCCCTGGCAGCACCTCCTCTTCTTGAGAGTGCTGCTGCATGACCTTATCACATTCTGTATTGTGATTAAATTGAAGATGCTCACAAAGTGTCGTTGCACTTCTGAGAACTGAGAAAGTTCCACACGTGTTCACATATGACAATAGCAGACGGAAGGAAAAATAGTTCCTAACAAACTATATCAGCATTTCTGAATCAAAGTACACACGCTACTTAATTCAGATTCTTTGACTTCAACCCTTCATATACCTCTGCATAGTCATTTGACTAACTTCTTCTCCTCACCTGTAGCTTATATCCTGGAGAAGCTGCACGACTGCTGCTTCTTTGACGACGAAGTTCGGCCAACGATGTTCTTCCTGACGCTGCATGACGCCATGCTGCACATCCTCGAGAAACATCCAGAGTCTATGATGAAGAAATTTGACAATGAGAAGGTAAGGAAGGCCAGGCTTGCAACTTTTATCGAGTGAAACGCGGCATGTTGAACATAATGTTTGGAGGCTTCCATCTGAGTACATTCGACATGTTAGTGCTGTGAATACGTGCAGAATACTTAACTGTCACTGTTGTTCTGCAGATAATAACAACAGTCACAGTGCACCACCCTGGAGGCAATTTGAGGAGCAGGGACAGAAATGTATGTATCTTTTCTTATTTATGAGCTACAGTTTTCCATTTCCTTTCTATTATCTGTCTTATACTTCATGCTGTATGTTTTATTTATTCATTTTCTGGGACAGAAAATTAAATGATCAACAGACAGCAGCTACAAAATGGATCAGACTTCAGCCATCCTCACTACCTAAAAACATTAATTCCTTAAATGTGATGCCTTAAACTAGGATGGAAGCTACAAATCACAATTCACTTATTTGTATTTTGTGAGATCACGTTTTTGATAGACTGACAACTCACCTCCTTCTGCTTCCACAGGCTCCAGATTCAGAAACCAGGTTCTAACTTGATGATGATTTCTTGGAGGAAAAACACCAAAAAAGACCAAAGAGAAAAAAAAAAGAGTTAATGTTTTACAGATCATGTTGTACAGTACACTGATGGAATGAATAATGAGACTTTATACATCTAACAATCAAAGTTTACATATACAGTGTTTGCTGTAATGTAAGAAAACTAAATTTCAAGCTATTGTTGTTTTTTTTATACTGTGTATAGTGAATCTGTAGAGGTTTTAGGTGCAATATATTTTACAGGTTGTATAGTTGTTATTGTTGTTATGAGAATGAGTGGATTGGCACACTGTTCTCAAAGTAATGTTCCCTGTCTGAGACCAAAGCAATGTGAAAAAGACTGAATGTGCTGTGGCTGAAATGCTGAAATAAATATTTTATTACCTTCTTTGATGTCAGGAAGTCAGGCTTCACTGCTGCTTTTTTTTTAAAACTGATACTGATAATGATTGGATGAGTCCAAACAACAGGAACATTGTTTTTATAT
>CAEMYA010000112.1:3182699-3194850 GCA_903131615.1 Diplodus sargus
ATATATATATATATATATATATATATATACATATGTAGCCACCTGTCAAATTCATACCCTAAATAAATAGGGAGGGAGAAACATCATGGACCATGTGTATACAAATATCCCCCTCCCACATTGTCACTTTTAATTGTGGACAGGTGAAGCTACAGCAGAAAATGTTCAAATATGCTGCCACTCAGGGTAACAATATCAGCCTTGAGGAATATACATATTCAGTGACATCCATATGATGGCAATTGTGTTGATGACGCAGTGATCACAAAGACAGTAACATCATTCCCTGAGCAGAGGGCCTGGATGACTGGAGAGGCGAGGGCTCTATCCAGAGCAACAACACAAAACGTGAATGAAAAAAAACAAAAACAAAGCCAGAGCAAAACTGAAAGCTGACATCAAAGTGGCAAAAAGAAGACAACAGCAGAGACTAGAGAGGGACCTCAACACCAAAAGCACTAAACATGTGTGGTAGGCGATTCAAAATGTCACAGGCTACAAAAGCAGGAGCGCCCCCATCACGTGTGAGGCCACGCTGCTGCATGAGCTGCTCGCTGTTATCTCGTCAGGAAAGACTCGGCTGTAAAGATAGGTTAGTTAGCTTACTAGTCCAAACGGAGCTGGTAAAGGGAGCAACACAACCTAGCTTAGCGGCCAACCATTGACTGATCATATTCCCTGAGGCCGACAGAGGCCAGTTTGAAGACAGACAATACAGTACGAATGTAGTTTTCTTGCTTGGTTTTGCTCCTGCCTCCCCTGTGGCTGACCCCACGATAATCCCTGCTCAGGCCTCCAGAGGTGGGCGCTGACTGATGCCCACTCCTCTTCCACTCCTCTCCCGCTTTGCACATCTCATGTCCCTGCTTGGCTGCAGGGCCAACACTTTATCTTTTAAAATTAAAATTCTAACATTTAGCTCCTTTAATGCAAACACATCAGATCGAACGCGCTCACTGAAACTCTGAATCTCAATATTTTACTCTCGGTCTCTCATCCATAAACACAGCTGAAAGGTGAGAAACAACAAACATGATGGCATATAAACACAATGAATCATAAGCATGCATGTGTTAATGATTGAACAGAGTTAAAACATAACGGACATAGTAATGACATTGATCTTCGATCACAGATTAGATAAACAGATGCACTGCACTGTACGAGGAAGCAACGGACAAAGGTTCTTTTAGGGATCTTTCTCCGGACCCTTTCATATTGTACTGGGACTGGACTCCTCCAACACCTTCAGCGCGAGGATGGCAACTCTGAGGAAACAATATGCGGTGGCCAGACCTGTGTACTCTGAGGACAGCTTTGCTGAAGATCATGAGAAAGTCTACAGGGTGCGCAAAACAATGCTTGACCACGTGAAAGCGTATGTGACGTAAGTGAAGAGATCCCTTTGTGGTCTTTTATTTGAATTTAGAAAATAAGTGTCTGAAAGGGGTTCGATGAAATTGTGTCTCAGGTAAGTTCTTGAATGTTGCAAAAACTTTAGTGGACAAAGTGCATGAGGCCTTTTTATTTTCTTGAAATCCAGCTGTGATTCAACACGTGCCAAGAATGCAGTGCTCTCCTTTCTGCCCATCATCGGCTGGATGAGGATCTACAGAGTTAAAGAGTGGCTGCTGGGTGATGTGGTGTCTGGAATCAGCACCGGACTGGTGGCCATTATGCAAGGTGAGGAGCAGTAAAAAGAGGGCCTGAGTGCGAGGCTGATGGGTCTAATTTTTTGCCATACCTCCAAAGCAACCAACTCGACTGACCAACTTTATGAAGATATCGTGGCAGTAGTTCCGTGAGAAAAATGACCACAGGCTTATCCGTGCCTCCGTCATCAAGACCTTCCTCTCTCATTCACTGTAGTGATCGTCACAGGATTTGCACTGACAGAATACTGTCTAAGAAAGTAAATAGGTGACTTAGAAACACTGCATATGAACTTGAAGGGACTTTCACTGGATTTTGGCGCTGAATGCAGAAAATATAAGAGCAAACTCATAGTGTAGCGTGTGTGTTCATTATGAGCTCCTACTGAAAATGACAAAAAGGTGCTAAATACAATATAAACTATGCATAAGTAATAACAATATTGAGACAATTGATTTTTTTAACGTACTTTTTTGAAGGACAGTTCATGCCATAAACTGTATACAGTATTTTAGCAAAGCTAGCGGCATATCCAGTGGGTATACAAAAACAGATGCAGACAGGGAAGCAGACAGACTCACAACAAGTGAGCTTTCATGAAAGCTGAAACCCAGTCGAAAGATCCAAGATCCCAAATGAGATCAAACAAAAAAGGCAGGTAACAAAAAGATAATCCAGATCCAGATAACTTAACCGTCAAACAAAAACAAAAAACAAACTATAAATCCGAGGGGAACAAATGCAGAACACATGGAGCACAAGAGGACTGGACAGAAACACAGGAGCACAGGATGAAAACAAGATGACAACAGGAGTGATTTGAGGATGAGAACTGAACAGACGAACCAACAAAGAGTAAGAGAACAACACAGGATTGAATACAAACTGAACTAACAAGGGGATGAGGGGCAGCTGGGCAGAGCTAACGAGGGTGATGTGAGACAGGAGTGGGGGAACAGTCAATGTGTGGAGGACCAAAGTAACACAGATCAGATTAGATGGATTACATGGGCTTTATTTATCCCACAACAGGGAAATTCACTTGTTACAACAGCTCAGGATGCAATGAGTACAGGAAAAATGATGGGAACAGAACAGTGGGTACCATGATTGACAAAGAAGTGGGTTACAGGAGGCTACAGTTTCAAAGTAAAACAGGAACTCAACAAACCAATAAACCCAAACCATGAGAGATTTGTCTCTGAAATATCCCAAAACAACTATTGACACGAAAATTTGTTACAACACGATAGGCCTATAATACTGTGGTTTATGACCATATACCTACAAACTAATTACATTCCCATCTGCTTGTGCTAAACAGCAAATGTTAGCACGCTGACTTGCAAAACTATGACGATTAACATCACCATTCTAGCAAGCCTATTTACCCACAGAATTAGCTGCTTTTAATAACTTAGCCATTTTTTAAAAAAAGTGTATGTTTGCTTATTATGTGGTAGAACAATAACTGGTCACTTACACTTTTTTGATAGTTTCATTCTTTTTTCTAGAGATGTTTGAAAAGTAGGGATGAGTGAGTACACCATCATCTGTTAAGTATTCTATCTGTTTAGCCAACTAAATCACCCGTAGCTGTGCTCTGAGTGGGCGGAGCTTTTGCCGCAAATGGGTGGTGCTTAAACCAAACGTGGGCAGGGCTAACATGAAATTATTTACACAACAGCCTCAGAATTGGGTGAAACCAGGATTTTACAAAAAAAGTTTTTTTTACATAAATTTGAATGAATACATATTGTATTTTCCTTTATCACAAGTACAGATACTGACATTTTCTACTCAACTGATACTGGTACTCGTAGAAAGCACATTATCTGTACGAGGTACTAGTTTCAGTCAAGCTCCCCTGATAAAAAGTATCCATTAGGCTAAATCTTCATTCTGTTGTTTTGTTGTGGTCTCTCTCAGGACTGGCCTTCTCTATGATGGCCTCGCTGCCTCCAAGCTACGGCCTCTACACGGCTTTCTTCCCCATGCTAACATACTTCTTCCTTGGTTCTTCAAGACACATATCTATCGGTATGTCATGCAATGCTGAGTCACTATAAAATATATATATATTTTTTTTTTCTTGACGTTCCATTTGATTGAAATTCAACCATCACAATTTCTACATATTTTTCTTGTGCAAACCATCCCCATAAACATATTGATGAAAGAGGCCTGTTTGATATTTATGGACGTCAACACAAGAAGATTAGATTGGGTGTGATGAGGCTTAACAGTCTTCCAACCCTTTCACACCCACCTTCATGTAGGCTCCTTCCCAGTCCTGAGCCTGATGATAGGAGCTGTGGTGACCCGTCTGGTTCCAGACAGCGGACCGCCCGCCAACTTCCCTGGCTTTGAGGGCCTGAATATGACCCAGCAGAGAGTCCTAGTGGCCTCCTCTGTGACCTTCCTCACGGGGATTTTCCAGGTAAATGACCCTGTCTCCTTACCATATCATGTCATACCTTGCCATACCACTCAAGCAACTCTGCATGTTCTAGGAAAGGATTTCCAACCGAGCTTCCTTTCTCTCATTGTTCTGTCCCATGCAGCTTGTCATGGGTCTTCTGCAGGTGGGCTTTATTGTCATTTACCTGTCTGACACTCTGGTGTCCGGCTTCACCACTGCAGCTGCTGTCCACATCCTTGTGTCCCAGCTCAAGTTTGTATTAGGGCTGGTTGTCCCAGGCATCAGTGGACCACTCTCCATCATATATGTAAGTCCAGAATGTTTTTTTTTTATAAATGAAGCATCAGAGAAAGTGATCTGAATGTAGAAAAGAAAATGAACAAACTACCAGTTTTGAGGTTAACAGGACCTATATAAGCGGGATGAGCTTGGGCCTACATTTTGGGAAATGTATTTAGACATTTTCTTGTCAAGAGTTGGATAAAAATATCGATGCCACCTTTAAGAATGTGTGGTAAATACTGTCTGCCAGTTAGTTAGCTTAGCTTAGCACAAGGATGGGAACAGGAAAAAAGCTAGCCTGACTCTGTCTTAAGGTAACAAAAACCAGCAGATGGTGGCTAAAGGTGGCTAAGAAGTCCAGGTAAAAACAAGTCCAACAAGGAGAAATCCAAATAAAAGTTGGCCAAGAAATCTACAAAATATATCCAGAAGGCAACCAAGGTATACAAGGAACAATGCGCGAACACAGGGAGAGACACACGTGTCCAGGGATCGGAGAAAACAGGAATAAGGTGAATAGGTGAATAAGCATATTCTAACCTTTCCATAAATATTATATTTAATTGTTCCTTTAAAAGTAGGAAACTAAGGTTGTGTTTTAGTACGCAAACTGTCATGGCATTTGTTTGCATCCTCCGTAAAAGTGTTTGTTGAGCAGTTGTTTCACTCCTCGTGAAAGAGATGGTCAAAGTTTTTCATAGCGCAATCATAAAAAGGTAGCTAGTTAGCTGTCGACTTAAATCTTTTAATGGGCTGTTAACTCAAATCACAAGTGGCAATTTTAAACAAAATTAACTCCTTTGAACTGGGGTGTTGGCAGAGTGTCACTGTTATACAGTATAGATCAAAATGCAGTAAAATCTGGACTATGTCACGTGGATAAGTTCTACATTATTCAGTTCCATTCAGCTTTTTTTCTAAAATTACTTTTCTTCCTGTCTTACCTGCTTAGATAATTCAGAAGAACATGAATTATTGTCAATCAGGACTAGATATGCATACATTTATTTTCATTTATGTGGCCTTTTTCTGATTTCTGTCCCGTCCTCATACAGTTTGTCTTGAAATGTTTGCCTTACTTGAAGTGTGAAATAAAACTTAATGTGACTTAGTCATGCTCAGAGTAGTGCGTTTTGCTATTTTTGCACAGACCCTCGAGGAGATCTTCGTCCAGATCACCTCCACCAACATCTGTGACCTGGTGATGTCCATTATCATCATGGTGATAGTGTTCATCGTGAAAGAGATGAATGACATGTACAAAGCCAAGCTGCCCGTTCCCATCCCCATAGAGGTTATCATGGTGAGAGAAACCTTCCAGGAAGATACTCCTCCAGCACAGTTTGTCTTGCAAATCACGTAATGCTTTACACAACTACCACTTTCTTGAGTATAACACAGTTAATGCCTTTGCTTTGCCAAAGTTAACACCATCAGTTTGTGGCCACGCGGTCAAAACCCTTGCTGGTTGTAGCGCTAAGACCTGTGATTTGAGTAGTTTGTCATCAAGTGTTCACTGAGAGCCAAACCCAGATCAGATCACAAAGAAGATAACAAAGATAACGCTTATATGTATCTTCTATTCACAGACTGTCATAGCTTGCGGGACGTCTTATGGCCTCAACTTCAAGGAAAGATACGGTGTTGACATTGTTGGCAAAATGGTCAGCGGGTAAGTTTCAAATTCTGCATGTATATCAGTAGATTGGACGATCATAAACAAGCTTGCTGCAGTTTTGTCAGGTAATTTCGATCCAGTGGTGGAAAAATACTCCTTTATCCTGACCCTTCTGCAATAAGGGGCCCCAACTAGACACTGCTGGAGTCGGACGCCAAAAGGGCTGGTTTAATCATTCATAGGGTCATATATTTTATGAGCTCATTATATGTTTCTTTATGTAAGATCTTCTTCTTGTCTTATTTAACAAGGTGAAAATGTGTATAGCTACATCACATTATGTACTTTAAATGCACCAGTAAGACTCAACCATCTTTCAGGTACGAGGCTCCCATCGCGCCTGATATGGATGTGTTCAAGGACAGTGCTGTGGAGGCCTTTCCTATAGCCATTGTGGGGTTTGCGGTTGCGTTCTCCGTGGCCAAAGTCTACTCTATCAAACATGATTACCCCATCGATGGAAACCAGGTGAGCTCTGTCTGTACTTGCCCGACTCTCATGGGGGGGAAAAAAGATAATCGGTTACTTATACAAAGGGAGTATGTAATTGAGGCTCCTCGTGATTTTGTTATGAAGGTATAAAACTGAATATAAACACTGAATATTGCTTTTTATTGCAAGGTCGGATGTGTTAAAAAAGGAGTTCAAACAGAGTCGTACAAGTAAAAACCAAAAAAAAAGTAACTTGTAAAATCAGAGAGGTAACCCGACTTCTCATTATTCTCCATCCCAGGAGCTCATTGCATTTGGGGTTAGCAACATATTTGGTGCAAGCTTCAGGTCGTTCGCAGCCAGCACGGCACTGTCGAGGTCGGCCGTGCAGGAGAGCTCGGGAGGCAGAACACAGGTCAGACCAATAAACCTCAACAGTATCCGTTTTCCAGGGTCACAAACTTTTACTAGATGTAGATATTTTTTTGTCTCAGAAAGGATTTATTGTAATATCACTTTACAGTCTGGTTTCTATTACACCGAAGGCACATTAAAATGAAACATTAACTTATTTACACGTGCAGATTGCGGGGCTGATCTCAGCCATGATGGCGATGATTGTGACTGTGGCGATTGGCTTCCTGCTGGAGCCGCTCCCAACGGTGAGATTCATCTCTGTGATTTAATGACTCTTGCCTTACATTCCTTGTCTGGAGGGAGAGTGTTTGAAATGTTTCTGTCGTGTTGATTCATGTATGTTGTGATTTACATCTTGTATTCTTAAAGAAAGCTGTATTTCTAATACATACTCTTAATATTTGACTTCACTCCAGTCTGTTTTGGGGGCACTGGTCATCGTCAACCTGAAGGGAATGCTGATGCAGTGCAGAGAAATCCCATACTTGTGGAGGCGAGACAAACCAGAATGTGTAGGTGTTCAAAATGTCTTGAGTTTCACTGCCAAAACTACGATGCACTGTGCTTACTTGGCCCAGTTTATTCTCCTTCCACATTTGACCTCAGGTGTTTGTCTGCAGGTGGTGTGGGTGGGAACATGTCTGGGCGCCATCTTGCTGGGACTGGATATTGGTCTGGCGGTGGGCTTGGGGGTGGAGCTGCTCACTGTCATCTTCAGGACTCAGTTGTAATAATATTTACATTTTATGACATCTGTTGGAATATTCTTAATATGCAAAGTGACTAAGGAAATAATGGATTCATAATTAGACAAGATAAGATAAGATAAGATAAATCTTTATCCCCAGGGGGGGAATTCAAGTGTTGCAGCAGCACAAAGACAAAGTAGCCATAAGAAAAAGAAAGTGCAAATAAAAATTTAAATAGGATAGATAAAGATACATTTACATACAAATACAATAAAATAAAATAGGAGGTAACTACAATTGTTCAAAATGACAAGTTAAAGTGGCGAGTAATGATATAAAGTGCACTTCTTAAACATTCCTGGAGCTTCACAGCAAAAGAGTAGCAGCACTCTCCAGACATAAAATGGCTCTATACAGTTTGTTTCAAGTCTCCTGTAGCCCAGATGGACTTGAAAATACATCATTTACACCCTTTTTTAAGCCAAAATGTTCACTATAGCTGCTCAAAGCATTCAGAGGCCCATCAGAAGTGAGTGCACTTGCCCCACTTCTGATGTCGAGTGTGTAAATAACGTCTTTTCAAACCAATTTAGACTTCCTGAGAACTGGATTGAACCGGACTGGATGTTTGGAGCCATTGTATGTTTTTTATTTATTTTTTTTTACTTCCAAATCGTGTGCAGTGAAAAGCAGGTAGAAGTGTGTTGTCCTACTCAAGTCTTCTGAGCCGGGTGTGCGTCTAGCTGCTGCTCACCCAAAGCTCCTCTAGACACTACATTTGCTGTCCACCATTTCATGTGGTTTTCTGAATAATAAATGCAAACAGTTTTTCCTTGACAGAGACCTGACGCTTAATATACTAAGAACATAGTCATTTAGTTCCTGACTTTTGACTGATGTTCCATTCTAGCGCCCTTTTCTGATAATATTAACTATAACAGATTGACGTGAACATAAACTAAAATGACATTGTCTGAAAAACATGAGCAGTTTCGGCAGGATTTCCTCTCGGGCTGCATACTAGTCCAACAACCTTCACCAATAATGTAGGGCAGTCTGTGTGTAGTCTGAGAGACTAAGCCCAGGACTAACCACATCTGGAGTATGGTGGCTGGACAGCAAAGACACTTTCATTAATTGACCTCAAATAATAAAAGTGAGGGGGACATAGATAGAAATAGATAGATAGAAATACTTTAATGATCCCAGACTGGGAAATTATTTTGTTACAGCAGTAATTATTATTTAATACAATACGGACAATTATTTTAGCTATTATTTACACTTTAAGATATATTTTTACAGATTTTAAAGAGTCAACCTTCTGACTTTCACCGACCAGTAATTCTGTTGAACCCTTCTCATTTATTTCCAGCCCTCGCTGTTCTGTCCTGGCTAACATCCCAGGGACCGACCTCTACAGAGATCGTAAAGATTACCTGAACGTGAGTATCTTCAGTAAAACCAAATAAACAATAACGCAGCCGCATGGTTTTAGTTTGTGTCATCATACCCCTTTTGAATCACATTTGTTTCATGATGACGCCTTCCCCTTCAGATTGTCGAACCAACGGGAGTGAAGATCTTCAGGATACCTTCGCCTATCTTCTTCGCCAATATTGAGTTCTTCAAGGACAAGCTTGTAGAAGCTGTGCGTGCAACACATCTGTTCTGCTTCAGTTTGCTTTTCCCATAAAATAGATGTGCATGAACATAATGCCAACACTTGGTTTTTCCAGGTTGGGTTTAACCCTCTGAGGGTTTTGAGGAAAAGGAACAAAGCTTTCAGCAAGATCAAGAAACTGCTGCAGGCAAACAGTGATCATATTACTGAGGTGAGACCTCAAATACACTATAAATGACTGCATCGTTTTTTTGGCAAAACCCTTTAGCTGCCTTTCCTACATTTGTCATACAGAAAGGACTGAAGAATTTATTCAGCCAGTCAACTGATGACTCTGACATGAACATGAAGGATCTGCCCGTTGACCTCAAGGACCTTCCTTTCCGGGTGGACTGGAACGCTGAGCTTGCAGGGAACATTGGTGTTCCCAGAGTGGACATCCACAGCCTGATCCTGGACTTCTCTGCCGTCTCCTTCATGGACATCTCCGCACTGAAGGGGCTCAAAATGGTAAGCAGTCACTCAGGGTGCTCCTACATACTGGAGTTTAATACATGCTTGTGGTAGTGAAGCTAAGAATGTGACAGTGACTGGCAGGATATCACTGTTGATGATTTGAGGCTTGTTAAAAGTATGTTTTCCAAAATCCAGAGGCACTGTATTCAAACTGCGTGACCAACAGTCCGAAAACCAAACCAAGTTATCATAAAAGAGTAAGACAACCAACCAATATTACCATTTGGGAAGCTGGAACAGTATTTTTTTTTTTTTCAGCCCAAAAAAAACAAGCAAACTAAAAACTGGATTACTCAAATTTTTAAACATTTCTGTTAATAACATTATTCATTCATTATTTCAGTTTCAAATGTGTCAGTTCAGTGCACGCTTGTTGCTGTTTCACAATAAAAACCTTCCAAAGAAAGAAAAAAAAATGCTAAACTTCAATAGCTTCTTTTTTTCTGATTTTGGTGATATCCTTCAGTACTGTGACATGTTCTGTTTAAGACTTCTCAAAAATCACTTTTCAATCTAATCTGTTCTAACATTCCCATGGATTGTGTGTCGCTGCAGTTTGGGGGTCTGTAGTTTATTTCTAAAGTAATGATTAAAAATTAGAAGTTTAAAATACATCCCATTCCACTGCAACCTGCAATACCTCCGAGACAATTTTGAGAAGATCCAAAGAAAAGGAAATCGAAAATATTTAATAAAAGTAAGAGTATGTCGAATACAACAGTGTCATAATAACTTACGACAGGAAATCAGATGGCTTTACCTTTTCACAAATACCTTAACACAGGCTTGCCAGTGCCTGCTGCACTAAGGTAAAGAATGCACTTGAATAAAGAGACCAGCATAAACATTCTGACAAAAGCGAGATTTACATTCTTATAAAATTCTCATATAAAACTGACTGTATTCTCTACAGATACTCAGAGACTTCAGTCGTATTGATGTGGATGTTTACATTGTGTCCTGTGACGGTAAGTTTCATTAGTATAGCTTTAAAAGCAGAACACCTCTAATGAAATATTGCCTGTGAAAACCCCTAACATGCCGCTCACGGGTTGACAGTGTACATCCTGGAGAAACTACACAGCTGCATGTTCTTCGACGACGACATTCAGACCTCCATCTTCTTCCCGACCCTCCATGATGCCATGCTGCATGTTCTGGAAAAACACGAGGGCAAAATTAAAGGCACGGTGGTAAGGCAAACTTCCTTCATCCTTTCTGCGCTGTGCTTCTGTGTATAGTGTTCTTGACGAGACAAAAATATGTTATTCAAATATCGGCTAAGAGAAGCCTCAGTGTTCACAATGACCCACAGTACAAAGGTGTTATGAATCATGGGACTAAGAAATATCATAGGAAAGGTCATGTGGTCATTTTGATCAGAATCTCATTCCCTTGGCTAAATCAGATTAGATGTATGGAAGATTTTAAATGCCTAAATAAAGACAATTAAAAAGAAATAAAGTGAAATACAGTTCACATCATAATAAGTATTTCCTTCAATGCATAATTAAATGATAATCATGATAGAAGCACTAATATTCAGCTTTCTGTCTAAAAAAGAAAATATCTGATTAAATTGTTTTGGACTGTGACATGAATTTTTCACATTGAAATGAAACCTCAATACAGAAAACAATTAAGAACACATTTATAATATATTTATATTGTATAATATATTCAAAATTGTCCAGCAGAGGGCAGTAAAGACCTGCCAAATCTGAATATGGCTGAAAAAAAGTTCAGTTCTTGCAGTTATTTCTCATACAGATGTGTTCCCTCAATATGTCAAAGCTAAAGGAAGGGCCAAGAGGTCATAGTAAATGTTGTGACTGATCCGCTGAGGACCATGAATTTCCACAGCAGATTTCATCGCAATCCCCGCAGAGATGTCCTGCTCTCAACCAGAGGGTCAATGGTCTGAACACTGGCCACACTTAGGCAATGCAGAAGCATCCATAACATACACTGATCAGCCTCAATATTGAAAACCACTGACAGCTGAAGTGAATAACATTGTTCGTCTCATTTCAATAATGTTCTGCTGAGTCCTGTAATGTGAACTTAACCACAGACACAAACTATGTTGCATTGCGGTACACCCCGTCATGGCAACAGCTGGCATCTACTCCTTCACTGTGCAGAATAAAGTTACTTCGATGTCGCTTTTTTACAGCGATTCATTGAAAAAAGGAATTAATATAGAACATATCTCTTGTAGAGTAGAATAAAATCCCCATGGAAACTCCTTGAAACATTTATAAGATGGGTATATTGGGGCCATTCATGTCTTCACACCAACATTTTTAAAAAACTTAAAGGGTGGTCAAATGATCAAAATCCATATAGCAGGAGCAGAGATATCACCTTGTTTAAATCATGCATTCTTCTTCCTGTTCAAAAACTGGTACATGGCTATTTCAACATCAACATTCTCC
>CAEMYA010000112.1:3199864-3221867 GCA_903131615.1 Diplodus sargus
GTCAACGATGGTTAAATTACATCATAGATTATCAGCTCCTTATTTAGCTGGAAATGTTACAGAGGGAATATGTTAAGAAAATATTCATTGACAAAGCCCTCACGGTTGTGGTAGCCAAGAACGATACATTTAAAGTTGGTCACGTCTGATAACTTTGGATGACCAGTGATCTTAATGTTGTCAAATCGAAAGTCACCCGTCATCTTAGCTGTCAGGCTTTGAAGACTACAAGCCAAAATAATAAGGGAAACTCTCACAGTTCAGCAAATGTTAAGAATGAAGGCCGTCAGTTCTTCAAGCATTTAGAACATCTTAACTAGCTTAGTTAGCACTGTGCTAACGTTTATCATGTTGCTAGCTAGCATTCGCGCCCCAACTGAATAGCAGCTTCAGGCCAGTCACGCCTCCTAACAAGTGGAAAATATAATGTTTACCATTTCATGTCGCAACTAAATAAACCCATTTGCCACACTGCATGCGAACTTATAGATTTAATTTGAACTTAACGTTAACTTTTGGTTAGCACAAGTGCTCCAACATTACTCAGTCGCTCGCCTGTTTTTAGCTAACAGTAGCCTCGTCCACGCTAGCTTTAACGGTGCTGTTCGGGATTACAGGGTGCCGTAGCCAACCCGTCTACTGAGAAGGTGATGTGCCGTTCTCTGAAAAGGCTGGTCCGACAACAGCCAGAACTTCGTGGCGAATATTATATCACATAAAAGAAGTTTGCTGATATCGGCCCAACTGGGCAATTTGCTTACCGCTTTGGTCCATGATCCAACGAGTGAACACAATGCATTGTGGGAAAAAGGAGGTGAAGAGAGAGGAAAGGAAAGAAGAGAGGAAGGAAGTAAATAAATGGGGAGAAGGGCGATGAGGGTGTGAGTGAAAAAAAAGATGTTAGGTAAAAAGAAAAAACAATAGAAAAATTAAAAGATTTCAGAATAAGAGGTAATTCATCAACCATTGCTAATATAAATATCAGTCAGTTAGGTGTAATATTCACAGGTTCTGGTGTTAATAAATTACTTTCCAAAAGAATGAAAACTCAAATATGACTTTTTATCAGTGTTATAAGTGGAAGAAGTTTTTATGCATTAATATATGCTTTCATAACACTAACAATTTCTCTCGTGTGGATCAAAAATAGGCTATTGTAATAAATCACTTTGAACTCTGATATAAGCCTATGAAGCAAGACCAAAGGGAATTTATATTCTATATGCAGTTTCATTCTTAAATGTGACATTTAATCACTTTCAAATACGTTCAAATATTTCACTTTGAAAACCATCTTTCTGAGTTTAGGTGGTCAGAATGTCCCTTGTTGAATCTTCCAAAAGATCAAGTTGTGCAATTTAAAAAAACTTGATAGCATATCATTGTTTAGAGTTCACAAACTTGAATAAGCTGCTTAGTGTTAGATGATCATTTTCTGATTTTCCACCAAATTCAAGTCCATTTAAAAAAAGAAAGAAAGAAAAATGGTTTGGACTGATGAACCGTAGACGTCAGAGTTGAATTTGAAAAATGTAAACTTCAAAATGTGATGTACCTTAGATCAACAATCAAGTCTGAACGAAACTGAACAGACCATTGTCCTATTACCTATTACCTACCTACCTATTAAGTTCAGTCAGTCATATGAACCATGTGAGTGACTTTTCTACAGGAATTTTTAAAAACTCTTTTGAAAATAGAGAACCTCATTAATTCAAATAAAAATATGTAAAAGTAAAATTAAAATTCAGTGGTATAAATATTAAGATTGGCTTTAAATTTCCTGATGAAGTATTTGGTTTCTCATAAAATGAAAATAATTACAGGCCTTCTTGACTTCAAAACTCAAAACTTTATGGATATTTGTCATTATCAACCCTTTATCGAATAAAAAAAAGTATTAATCAGTACAGATAATAAATGGTCAGTGCTTCCATTGAAACACCTCAACTTGAAATCAACCTCCCCTAACAAAAAAATACGTTGTGAATCTGCCTGTCCTGATGACCTGCCAAATTTAAGTCCACTGTGCTAAACCAGGCTACTTGTTACACAAAATGAAATATTGAGAATGTGACCATGTGGTTTTCTAGCTTACAATATAGACAATATGATAAACATATAATATTAGCAGTAATGTATGGTGGCCCTCAAGTGCAAAGCGTAACAGCGGATAGGAAAACACAACCTTTTTAATTAAACTGCCAATTTTTGATTGCTATTGTGTTTTTTTATTATTTATTTGCTGTTGTTTTTTTTTATTGCTGTTGTGTTTTTTTTATTTGCTGTTGTGTGTTTTTTTATTTGCTGTTGTGTTATTTTGATTGCTGTTGTGTGTTTTTTTATTTGCTGTTGTGTTTTGTAATTTGCTTATTTGCTTTGTTTACTATTTTCTGTTGTGTTTTTCTAGTTGCTATTGTGATTTCCACTTCAGGGCTGACATGAGGTTCGGCTACAAAACAGCCTTGTTTAAGCCATAGTCAGTGCTCCACATGTAATATGTCTATTTAAATGGGACCTAACTATTCTTACTATTTCATCTATTTAACTATTTTTCATACTTGTCCATATTTCATATTTATTTGTCAAACAAAGAGCTGCTATCTGTGTTTTTTTTTTCTGAAACAATGACAATAAAAATCTATTCTATGTAAATCTATTCTATTCTAACAGTGAAATTAAGCAAAATGTACACACAAAATAGTTGTCCATTTATGCAAAATACATAGTCGCTCTTAATAATAACACAAAGAGGTAGGCCCCCACAAGTGCATCTAAAATCTCAGTATGGATAATTGTATATGATGTATTTAGACGCCCGTGTCGCACTGTCGCATCAGTCAGCACTCCAGAATGCTTCCCTGAGCTCAGTGCACAGCCCGGAGTCAATGCGCGTCCCCGTATGGGTCTAATGCGCGCTCTCGTAACCATCGTAACCATGTCGCCATTTTGATTCGAAAAATATGACTGAGTTTTTCCTGCTTTGCATGCTAAACTTAGCCCCGCGTTTGAATTACTTTGTGCGTGAGTACGAATCATACACTCTCTATCTGTAATAATGTGTATTGTTATTAATGTCAAGTAACCATTAATGTCGGGGAACTGTTCATTTGATAAGAGTTTGAGGGCACATTTGACTAACGTTAGCTAAGTTGAGCTAGCTAACAGTAGCCTGTGCTGTCGCAGACTGACCCTTCTTCAAAACAAATCACTATTCGCTCACAGGCTAATGTATGTTAGCTAACACAGCTAGCTAGTAGTTAGCTCGATAGCTAGTGACTTAGTGGCTTTCTGCTTGACGAAAAACTCCACCAACAGCCTAAAACAGACGGAAGGAATAGCGGCGGACTTTCAATCAAAGGTAAGTTTCGGACGGAAAGATCGTCGTGAGTTTGTGCAACTAGCTAACGTTAACTCTGCTGCTGCATCGACAAAGTTGAACCTAAGTTGGAGAGCTATTTAAGTTAGCTAACTCAGCTCAGTACACGTTAACTGTTAGTAGCTAATTAGCTTACGTGCTAATCAGAGGAAAGGAGGAACTAACGTAAACGTTAGCTAAACTGAATGCTAACTTGATAACTTAGTGTCTACAGTGGCCAGTTAACGTTGATGAAGACATTAACGTTGGCTAATCGGCTAACTTTGTCAAATAGATCACTTAACGTAACACAGTTGCTTAGGTAAATTTAACATTCATATGCGGGTGCCATCGAGATTAACGGAACTTATTTACCGGCTAATGTGTTCCTTATATTACTGCATTTAAAAAAAATGTTTGATACCGTATAGTACTTAACGAGAGAACTAAGTTAGCGTTAACCTGAGTAGTGTTCTTTGATGCAGCCATTCGGAGTTGGCTAAAAGGCCAACAACAAGAAGCCTCGCCGAGATACTCAAATCAAGTAACGTTAACGTAACACACTGTTTATGGTCAATAGTACATGAATAACCGGTGGACGACGACGCAATGTGACCAACCGTAACGACTAATTTTTGCAAAATAATTCCATGTTTATTTTAAATCCTGTGTTATTTAGTGGTGGTGCCTCCACTGGAGTTGAAGTAAACAGAAATCTGAGCTCCTACCGCAAGTCAGTTGATGTGCACTTCATGCCAAGTCTATAGCAGCTCAGTCTACATTTCTTTAGCTTCACGCCAGCGTGTTTGTCATTGTTGGACAGTCTCAACAGATGGGGACCTAACAAAACATTACAAACCAGGGACACAACTGTTTAATTTCCGTTATTGGTCGTTCTGTTATTTTGAAATACATGATACAATTCAGTCTAAAACAGTGGCTTATTTTGTTTGACAGCCAACGAACAAAAGGTAATCAATAATGTCAACTGAAAAAGCACCATGGACTCTGTACATTTGTAAAGGAGTATGTATTATGAAGCACTCCTTGAGTAAGTGGCTTTTATTCTCACAATGAGCTCTATCAATATTTTTGGCCCATCGTCCATGTGTATCAAATATGAGAGGCAGGCCTATTCCCCTCATTTACATCTTACAGCGCATCTAAGTGCAAGTAAGCAGCAACAGGCTGAGTCAAACTGCAGCTTTTGTTTGTCCTCTGGAGTGCACTATTGCAGATGGGTTGATCATTTGTAGTGCATGTTGTACAAAGTGTCCAGTACAACATGAGAAACATCCGATAGCTAGCAGTCGCATCTTTACCTGCGTTCAATGAATAAGCAGAACTCGTGCAAAAGTGCCGGTCGAATTTCCTTTTACTTGATTTCACTGCTTTTTATCTTGCCTAATCACAGACTATTGTTGGCACACAACATCCACACGTATGCCCTTTATGTGTGCCATTGTTCCTCTTTTCATCGTGTGTTATATGTGCCAGTAGACTGCTTTTGTTGAGGTTGCCTCTGGTGGGTTCTATTTTGGATGTAAAGTCAAGCATTTGCTTTCCTGCTCAGTGTCCACAGGGAGCGCTCAGCGGGTTATTATTGCACTTGTGTACTCTGTAAATGTATGCCAGATGGACACTGCTGCTGTTGCTGCTGCATGTGCAGGGTAGGGTCCTCCCCAGGAAAAAAGGAAAAGAAAAAGGAGGAAGCACTTTGATTTCCTCCCTCAGTTTTACTTCCATAGCCAACAGTTGCTCAGAGACACGCATAAGCTTTGACGTAGCTACTAGCTGTAATTATTTTCTGTCACTTATGGGGTCTAAGGTTGACTAGATTAGCTGCCACAGTAACCGCTTGAGGAAAAACAAACTAAACATACTTGGGTAGCCACAAAAGCATGAAATACCTGCTCTCCCTCATTTAGTATGCATTCTCCATTTACCTCCGCTGATAGTGGGCATTAAAAATCCTCTGTTGAGGTGCCAAAGTAGATGTTTTCCAAGTGTAGAGTGATGAGCATGAACACAGTGACTGTGTAAAACAAAGTAGAAGAAGTTCACAGAAAAGGTAGAACATGGAGTGCTAATCGAGCTTTCTTTATTGCTTTTGGATATTTCCATTGTGTTTAGTCGATGCTTCATTGTTGCAGGCGTGCACATCATAATTACATTTGTTGATTTGAGCAAAAAATATATGACCAAGGAAGAACATTTTCCAGTAAAACAACAAACTTTTTTGTCAGTGCACATAAACAGTAAAGTTAAATGGGAATTTAATAATGATGTATTACCCCAGACATCCTTTTCTGCATTATAAACTCTTAACAAGTTTAATATTGGCGCACATCAGTCAACATGTACACCGATACTGATATATCTGTATATAATTAGGCTGACCTGTCCTGACCTCAGTGGGGAGTTCACTTCATCACTGTGAAGCCATGTTCAGTATGTACCTTGGTTTAAGATCACAGTTTGAGTAATTTTCCATCACAGCAGGGAAAACAAAAATATGTAGAAAGCCATCATTCTTACTGTAAGACTAATGGGCCTCAAATACTGGCACAATTCCAATAAGGAAAAGTAAGAAAATGAAAACAAATACCACAAATGTCTGCAGTGCTCGCAGACTTTTTCCCCACGACAGTGTAAACGGCACAAATCACATGGAAATTTGATCTTTTAAATTCTGTTTTGGGCCACTTTCATGGTCCATATCGGATACAGGTCAGATTTTTCCCATGCAACGTCAGCCTAAAAACTTGTATCGCAATTATTGCGACTTCTTTGTGATTCTGGGTTGACATTTATCACAACTCTGTGCGGGCAGTTTATGAAGCCTCTCACGTCACAATCCTACTTCTCCTGACTACGACTCCTCATCCACACACACACACACACACACACACACACACACACACACACACACACACACACACACACACCTCTGTACGGAAGTAGCGGTCATTGCTCCACAAAACACCCAAATTAAAAATTTGGCTCGCTTACCCCTCATGCTCGTTATCATGTGCTCACAAATTTACTGGATTCAACTACACATCTACTTACAAATTAAACTGTAAAAAGCTGACTTCAGTGGCCTATGTGAAATCAGAATTGAGCACATTACTCATCATGTATAAATTCACATACAGTATTTGTGCAGATATAAAAGTGGTCCTCAATGGTATGTTAACACGATGTCAAATCTTCTAAAATCTTGTCGCACCGTCGATGAATAATCCCTGCTTTTTTTTGTGTCGTGCAGGTTATGGTGAGCCTCTCAGTGTCTCATCTCCTAAAGAGGCCTGCGTTTTAAGAGGAGACCCATGCTGATAAATGCCAGGCCTCACCACACTCTCTGTCGTCTGCACAAACACAAATGCCTGCCTGCCCGTGGGGGAGGTCTGATTAAAGATATCCACATTTCATCCACTGGTACGTGTGAGCAGTTGTGTTTTGTGGCATTTCTGTCTTTTTGTAATTTAATGTGTGAAGTATGGCTGAATTTAACTCTACCACAATACTCCAAACTGAAGTGATCACCTTCACATTTTGTCACAACCATCCAGTATTTAACCTCAGACTCAACCTTACTGTCATTTTCAGAATGTTTATGCCCAACTTTTGTGGGCATCAACATTCGCCTTTATGGCTTTACATGAAACATTCCAGTAGAAGAGCGTCTGTTGTTCCTACTGCAAGATTCACTGCAACAAAGTTTCATCAAAGTCTTTTCATGGCCAAAAGGCCCTACATTAATGCAGCATAAACTGGAATACTGTGTGTCATGTGATTTTTAATTAATATAATCTGAAAATACTGTTTACAAGATAATTTTTCAAGTTAATACAAGAACATTGTGCTTCCTGTTAGGATGTACTGGGAGTGATAGTGCTGTGTTGTTGTTCCTGCTATTATTGGTTTAATCCTCTAGTTTACATCTTTGTTTACATCAGTTCTCTCCCCTGCTTCCTTCCCCACCTACGCATCTACTCTTCCCCTTCCTATCCCTTTCTTTCATTGTTCTGGTCACTGCTGGGCCTCTGTGTCACCTCATCCTACTCCACTTCTGTGTTTCTCTTCCTTTACTTTCCCTCCTTGTCACTCTTCTTCCCAATGGCCTAGGGCTGTGTCCCCTGTCCCAGCGGCCACCATGTTTTGGAAGTTTGACTTGCACACCACCTCCCACATCGACCAGCTGCTGGACAGGGAGGACGTGACGCTGAGAGAGCTGATGGAAGAGGATGATGTCCTGCAGGAGTGCAAGGCTCAAAACCGTCGGCTACTCCTCTTCCTCTCCCAGGACCACTGCATGCAGGAGCTGGTCAGCCTCATCACCACAGAGCCGCCCGCCGACCTGGAGGAGAGGAGCCGCTTTAAGTGAGTGCTCACAGTGGTAATGGGGAATAGTGATGGGTTTCAAGATGCTGCACAGCATGTGGGTGTAGTCAGTGCAAACATCATAAACCAGTAAAATTACACGGTACAATTTATTGTACTGAAAAGACTTCTCATGCAATAAATACACCAGATTATGTACAATTAATATGTATTTATATAAATAAAAGTGTAGAAAATTGTTACTTATACCCGTTTCTGATAAAACATAAGCTAAATGTCTTGAGTGAATGCTGCAATGTGGAGACTACTCCCCCCACCTGTTTTGTTTGCCTCAGAGTAGCAGCTACTAAAAACACAAGACTTTCCACAATTTTATTTAAGCGATGGACCAACTTTTTTTAATGTAAAATTTCTCCATGATTTCATTAGACTGAAGCATCAAGGCACGGTATGTACTTGGTTCAGTTCTTGCACAGTTGTTATTTCAGTTCTTAGTTCAATTCTAGTACCAGGTAACCAAATACATGGTAAAGGTAATTATTGAATATAGGAAATATTACTTTTAAATGATAAAAGTAAATTGAATAAATGGATAATTCCCCACTAAACATATTGTTCTTTGTGTTTGCAGTATTGTCACACCTAGTATAATTTATTTGGATTAACATGAATTAAAATTATGTAGGGAGGGGTAAAGCCAGCGTCTTGTTATCAGAAGGTCGCTGGTTTGATCCCATTGGTCTGTATGTCGAAGTGTCCTTAGGCAAGATACTGAACCCCAAACTGCTGAATTACTGTAAGTCGCTTTGGACAAAAGCATCTGCATCTTTTTTTATTAGTTTAGTTCTCCTGTGCTTGATATATTCTGATATATTTATGCTCCGGTCACTCAGTCCTCACAGGATTTGTTGAATTTATTCATTTGTTTTCCGAAGTCATCAGGAAAAAAAATCAGAAATGCATCTTATATGTCTCTAATCGCAGAGACCCCTTTACATTGACACTCTTTTGTTTTTTAGGTTTCCTAATATTGCTTGTGAACTCCTGACATCCGATGTGTCCATTATAAATGATAAGCTGGGGGCAGAAGAGTCTCTCCTTGAGATGCTGTATAACTTCCTGGAGCAGGACCCACCCCTCAACCCGCTACTGGCCAGCTTCTTCAGCAAAACCATTGGCAATCTGATTGCCAGGAAAACCGAACAGGTACTAGATCATTGTTGACCAACAATTTCTTGGATAGAGCATGCAAATAAGCAATGAATAGGACTGTTTACCAATGTTACTGTATAGATAAAAGTGACAAACATTGCAATACAGAGGTTTGGTATCTTGGAAATACAAAACACTCACCCTGCTTCAGTCTACTCTTTGGAACCAGAAGTACTGAGCACTTAGTTTTGTTTTCCAGGTGATTACTTTTCTAAAGAAAAAGGAAGGCTTTATTGGTCTGGTGCTGAAACACATTGACGCCTCTGCCATGATGGACCTGCTGCTTCGCCTCATCAGTTGTGTGGAGCCTGCCCCCTTGAGGCAGGAGGTCCTTCATGTAAGCTCTCTAAATATATATTTTTTGTGTACTTTCCAAAAGTAAACCACAGCATTTAGAAGCCTTAAAAGCATCTAACGCTTTCCATTTTTTTCCCCAAGTGGCTGAATGAGGAGAAGTTGGTACAAAGACTCACAGAGCTCATCCATACTGGCAAAGATGAGGAGGTGAGTGTCTGGCCTGCTGGGAGTTGACTTGTCACTTTGTCAGATAAGTACAGTCAACTTGAGGGGTTCACTTGTTCATTTAGAGTTTGTAATTCAATGATTTATGTTTCAGAGACAATCAAATGCATCCCAAACGCTTTGTGACATCATCCGCCTTAGTCGAGACCAGGCCAATCAGATGCAGGAGAATATGGAGGCCGACCCACTATTGGCTGTACTAGAGTCGTAAGTTGATTCAAGTTGTTGGAGGAAAAGTAAATCTCACCTGTGCCCAGTTTCTTGTTGTATTAAGAGGGAATGTGTATCTTAAAAAACTAGCATTTATCTGGCCACCGGATTGGCTTTGTTTGATGGCTGGTTTGTCAAACCTTTGTCCCATCTACTGTTCGTTAAGGCTGTCATATTATTTCTACAAGTTCTTTTTTTGGCTTTTCTCTCCTTTGAATCAGTTTGAGGTCAATCTTGGTAAAAAACTATTTAACGATGTTTGGCCTTAAATGTCCACACAAGCAGGCATTCTAAATACACTAAAATGTTATATATCGCCATTGCACTATTTTAAAAAGAATTATCCAAATTTAAGTTGTTTTTTTTTTTTTTTCTCTTAAACAACATACCAACATCCCGCCCTTGATTTTCCACAACAATAGTAGACAAACTGGACAAACGTTTGCTTGGCTTTAAGAGGAGAACACATTCTCTTATAAGCATGTCATCATCATCTGTTTTGTTTGACTAATTTGCCACTTTGTGAACCTTTGTCAGGCAGGAGAGTGTAGCAGGGCTCCTCAAGAACATGTTTGAGGGTGAGAGGAGTGAGGCCTCCATCGTTAACGGAACTCAAGTGCTACTTACCTTACTGGAGACCAGGAGGTCTGGGTGAGTCTAAGTGTTTCCTGTCAAGTTTTTATTGTTAGGAGCATAGAAGGTTTTGGTTCCTCTGGATCACAGTCATCCCAATGGTGCATTTTTATTGCATTTAAGGGTTGAGAAATTGTTGCCAATTTAACATGTTGTGGTTAAAGGAGATAGATGATACATGATGCAATTGCTCAAGGGCATCAGGTGTAGGGAGGGGATAGGGTGATTACACGTAGGCCCACCAGATGGCCTCTCTAAATGTGCAAAATAGAGCACATTATAGAGTTATTTCTAGAATATCTTAGTTTTGATAATAGTAGAAATACAATAATAGGCAACCCCTTTGATTGTAGATGCACGATCCAGTTGTCAATTGGCACAAGATTATTGTATTTACTAATTGAAGGTTTCAGAAAAGTAAAGAAAATGCTTCCTTCTACTTGTATTTCAAAATACTGCTGACACAGTTGAAAATATCCCAAAGGCAACTCTGGTGGGACTTGACTGGACTTCATTTGTAATGTGCTAATAGTTTCTTCTGCTTATGTCTCCCAGGTTGGAAGGGCTGATGGATCTGTATTCTCAGGGTTATGAAAGGTCTTACACTGTCAACAGCAGTATTTTAAATGCCATTGAGCCCCATTTAAAGGACTTCCAGCAGATTCTTCTGGATCCCCCCAAGGTAAAGCCAAAGAGCAATGCCAAGTAAAGCAAAATGTAATGCATATTAGGTGATTAGTATTAATTGTTGCTGTTATACAACCTTGTTTTTCCTCTGTGGTGCAGTACTAGCACTGAAACTCAGGGGTCTTGTTTTCTGGTGTATTTGTGACTATATTACTATAATATTTGATGTTTGATAACCTTTTCTCATTCCGTCCGTAGAAAAGTGCAATATTGACGACCGTTGGCGTTCTAGAGCAGCCACTGGGGAACGCCCGCCTTCACGTGGCCCGGCTTGTGGCCGCTCTGCTACAGACCAATTCCCCCAGTATCTGCCAGGAGCTCTGCAGTCTTTCCACCATTAACTTACTACTGGTAGGCTACTCAGCCTGGCTTGACTCTGGATATTGAAACTCTTTGGCTCCTAGTTGTCATTGCACACATACTGAGTTGACATGTGTTTTGAGATGTGGTATGTCTTTAGAAAGATGCTCTTTCCTGAATGTGTTTGTCTGTGATATCCGCAAAAAGTTTCATCAGGTTTACACAAGGTTGGTCATGAGGCCGGGAACACTGATTACCATATCACACGACCTGACCAAAGGGCAGTGGGTGTGGCTTATTTGGACCTGGTTCATATAAGATCATGAACATTTGAGTGTAGTTCAGCACACAGGGGATTTAGTCCCTCCATTGTTACCCTGGTTACACACTATGGGGGCACTGGAGATCCAGTTGGTACCACTGTGACTTTTTGAGATCCCTTTTAAAAGGGCACATGGTCATTGGTTAACATGCCTACAAACTAAAAGGTGTCACTGGTACCTCTTGACAAGTGCATGCTGTTCAGGTCCACACAGTTATTCTGTTTTTTACAGTCTTTTCCAGCATGTCAGTAACGTTGCTCTCCATCTTTCTGAAAAGGATCTCTTCTTCAAATACTCTTGGAACAACTTTTTGCACTTCCAAGTGGAGCTGTGTGTGGCAGCTATCCTGAACCATCCTTCCTCAGAGGAGAGGCCCAGTCCTGGCCTGCAGAACCATGATGGGAATCCTGCAGCATCCAACCCAGAGGTGCAGGGGGAGGCAGTGGAGACAGGCAGGACCAGTGACCCACAGACCTCCATCCACAATGCCCTTGTGGCACATGTAGGTGGCTTCGGCAGAACTTGAGTGTCTCTACAGTTTTGTTTGCAGGGTTTTGATGCTCCTTCTCAATGAATTCATCACTTGGCTTCATTCTGTGTTTCTGTTGCACCCTCAGCTCTTCCAGAAGTGTCAACTGGTACAGAAGATCCTTGACGCCTGGGAGGAGAATGATAAAATACAGTAAGAATGTCATTATATCCACGTCATAGCTATGTGCATCGTAATACTTCCACAGCTTCATTTTTCTGCATTATGTATATCATGAAATGTATTATCTTGCTTGATAAAACAAAAACATTTCTGTATTTTATTTTCATTAATGTCTGCAATTGAAGTAAAGAGAATATATATGTTGCAGTGTTGAAATTGGTAAATGTTCCTGATGCTATATTACAGATTGCTTTTGATAATTGTAGTTGTGCTGCTACATTGAAACTACTTTGCAAATTGAGGGTAATAATAAGTATGTCCTAACCAATCTCAGGGCTGAGGGTGGCACCAGGAGAGGCAACATGGGCCATCTGACCAGAATTTCCAACATGGTGGTCCAGAACCTGGAGAAAGGACCTGTACAGGCCCAGATCACTGACCTCATCAAAGGTAATCACATATTTCATTAATTCTGATGCCATATAACTTACAATTTCAACTGAAAGATCAGTGTTAATGAATACCTCTGCTTTGGCAGAGCTTCCAGAAGACTGCAGAGGTCGCTGGGAGAGCTTTGTGGACGAGACCCTGAGAGAGACTAACAGGAGGAACACGGTAGAACTGGTGAGATATCCTTTAGCAGCACTCAGGTTCCTCTGCATCAATGGCTTGCTTTTAACTTCCACTTATTTCCTCTTTCCCAGTTAAGCCCAGGAGGGCGCCCAGAATTGCAAAGCAGCCCATCTCAGTCTCAGAGCAGCCAGCAAATGGGTCTTTTCTTTAAGAATTTAATTGAATAAATTTAGATATATAAGCATAAACATGAGTCAGAGATGTTTTTATTATTTCACAAAAGTGGTGGCCTAGATGATAGACTTAAAGTGTGATAGCAGGTATTCAGTGAGGTCACACTGCACACTCATGTTTACACTGCAAGAAAATGCATTTGCTACATTGTATACACTAGCATTCAGACTGCAAGTCTGTATGCACTCACTCACCATTTCACTCTGGGGTGGAGCATAGGCCACCAGTTGCTCATTTCTATGGGCTATCTCATTGAGCCTGTTCCAGATGTTGCCTTCCCTCATATCTGCCTCCAGCTCTCTCATCCATGTATGCCACATTCTTCCATGACTGCGTTTTTCTGATAGATTCCATGTCAGTGCCTCAGGTGATATTGTCCTTTTAGTTTTCTTTGTGTGACCGATTCATGACCATTTCCTTCAGCTGATATACACTTTGCCATAGGTCCTCATTTCTGATGGTTACAGCTACCAAATTCTCAGGATGCTTCTTAGACATTTGTTGATCAACACTTTTTCCATGACATGGTCTTTGTAGTGCACAGAGTTTCAGATCCGTAAAGTCAGGCAGTTACGGCACTGGTGTTAAAGATTTACAGTTAGTCAATGTTATGTCCCTGGCCTTCCATATGTTCTTTAAGTTTTGGCTTTGTTGTCTTCATCTGTACCCCCATATTAGTGCTTACATATATTAAAGTCAGTGTGCACCTTAGGTAAAACCTACATAGTATAGCTCAGTGTTATACTGCAGAAATGGCATTTAAGGCAACAATTAATCAATTGGGTTATATGTGATAAAATTACTACATTTTTAGGCATGATGTATATTTTGATATTTGGAAATCTCATCAAAAGCACTTAAAATACTAGGACAAGCTGACAAAATCAAATATCGCAATATTTTTGACCAAATACCTGTATTGATATGGCGACTATACTGTTGGAAGGCTTAGTTACTTTCATTAAATATTTACACGATGAGATTTTTACGGAACCTCTGCACTGTGTCCTGCAGGTAAGCACCCACAACATGCACTCATCCAGTGAGGACGACGACATGGAGAGCCCCTTCCCCAACGACCTGTCTCTCCAGCAGGTAGGACAGACGGACATTACCATGGAACCAAAATGACACCTCACACCAACGATGCTCGTATTACTAAAGACATATCAACATCCATGTCTGTTTGCCACTTCTGTCCATAATGATATCACCTTAAAAAGTTTCCTTTGACCCTCTCAGGCCTTCTCCGACTATCAGATCCAACAGATGACCGCCAACTTTGTGGATCAGTTTGGGTTCAATGACGAAGAGTTCAGCGAGCATGATGAAAATATCAAGTAAGTAGTTTAAGTATAACACATTTCTGCGCCCCATCCACAGACAACAGAGCAAAAATGTCCTTTAACTCAGAGCTCAAAGACATTTTTATTGATTCTTAGCTCTGTTACACCTAATAGAAATAACTATCACCTTAACCTACAGGATGTCGGCTAATTGTTTAACATGTTTCTTTCTCTTTTTCCACAGTGCCACGTTTGACAGAATTGCAGAAATAAACTTCAATCTAGATGCTGATGATAATAGTGTAAGTGTTTTGCGTGTGTCTGTGTCATTCTGTGAATTAAAAAATGATAGCTACTTCAATAAGATACTTCAGAAAGAAATACGACCTTATCCGTGTGTCTGTTTGTACACAGGCCAATGCGGCTGCTTTTGAGGCCTGCTGTAAAGAGAGGATACGCCAATTTGATGATGCTGAAGAAGAGGAGGACATTTGGGAGGTGAAGGAGATGAACTATGCAACACAAGCTAAATCCAGAACAAGGTAAACCTCATAGTTGTTTCTAGTTTTTGTTTTCCTCAATGCAAGACTTTCTGTGTTCTGTAAATCCCTCCATCTGTCCTCAACTTGTATCCATTGCCATTCGTTCCCAGGTTCGGGGTCTCTCAAACCTCAGAGGGAAGCTCCAGGAGCAGCATGGAGAACGGAGGCAGGGAGCGGGACCGCGGATCTGAATCTGATGAGGACGAATCTGATGAGCAGAACACATCAGATTCAGGTACATGAGGAGACATGACTCAGACCAGATGTCATGTAAACCCATGAACAGCCTTTCAGAATCATCTTTTGTTTTTGTCTGAAAGAATCCTTTTTTTCTCTGTCTTGTTTCTAGGTCCAGGCTGGACGGCAAATTTCAGGGACTCCAGAGGGACTGCAGCATCCCAAACCCCAGCAGGGTGGGATAGCTCAGCTGGGGGAGGAGCAGAGACGCAGGGAACTGGCTGGGCCAACTTCACTGAGTTCCAGCCTTTCTCCGGGTGAGGAGAAAATCTGTTGACCCCAATAAGAAAGGAGGAATTGAACAAAAAATGAATTTTAGATTCTCTAGGCACGATAGTTTATAGGTTTAATTGATGCAGCAGGCATCAATGTAAATACATTTCTACTGCAGGACGAAGAACCTTTTGATGAATTCAGGAAACAAACCTGCTTTTGACCAGAGGAAACGAGGACGTTCTTGCACGATGGTTCCGGTCGGCAATGAAGTCCCAACTGCTGTAATTTATTTTGTCCTCTCAACTTGTAAGAAAAAAAAGAGATGGACAGAGAAAGAACAAACTGACAGTATGAGTCGGTACAAAAGAATGATAGAGGGGGAGCAGGAACGACAGATAAAGTTTCATGTTGATGTTCTAAAGCTTAATCAGATAAACATTGACATAAAACTCGAACATCACAGTCGTGTAACAGTAAATACAAAAAATACCTGGATGACATTGTGATGTTTCCTTATCCTGTGAAAACTGAGCTTTAAAAGCAGTCGCCCTTTTTTCTTCCATTGTTAAAATTTGTCCTAAACAGAAATGCCGAAACATGAAGGGACTCTAGTTCCTAGTTTAATAGGTTCTGTAGTTCCTCAAAGTGTGTGTATGAAGTTCCTCAAAGTGTGTGTATGACAAGTGGTTAATTACAGTAGATACTGAATTGGGCAGTAGACCTGAGGAAGGTTCTCGCAGGATCAAAACTTTGTTTTTTATATTCGTATTACATTAAAGTGACCCGGACTATTTCACATTGTTTGTTCGAGAGTCTTCTGACACACCTCACAACTTTTGCAAGAGGGCAACTGACAAGTTTTAGTTCTGAAAGATATAAAATTGCAAAAAGAAGCATGCAAACCAACAGAATTAGTCTGTTAGAGAGGATCAGTGTATGGGTTCTGTGGCAACACAAAGGCTGCTATAAATGGTTTTTAGTTTCCATACTGGAAGAAAAATGTTTGTTATGAAACAGCTGTGTTTTAACAAACTGAACTCGGACCATCCTTCTAAATGACAAGAAATGCTGTCACACAGTGGAATGTTCTGTGAAAACAACTGTCATTATTCACAACACACAGCTTAAGGCGGTTTTCTGTTTCCTTGTTGATTTTCCACAGTACAGAGACTGAGCCCAGGTGCAGCTCTCCTGCAGACTCGAGCAGCAGTGATGCAGATAAACAAGCCAAACAAAACCACGACAAGAGTGGTGAGCCTTTACCTGCCTCCTTACAGCTCAGCTGACTCACTGAATACAACCGAGTGACCTGTGTCTGTTGGAATGCACTCTCCAACCTCTAAACACACGTTTTAATTGGCTTGACAAACGCAACACACTCATTTCTTCCGTCTTTTGATACGTCAGCAGATGTTAGTGCCTCCTCTGGTGCTTGGCAGGCGGGAGAAGGGAGGAAGGCTCCTCTCGTGGCCTCAGACAGCAGCTCCTCCGGTGGATCCGACAGCGAGGAGGATGACAAAAACGCCGGTGCCCCTCCTGCTGCCACCAATGCACCCAACGTCCCCGGCAACAAGACAGCTGACCTCAAAAGGTTTGAATCTTGAGGCTGAGTGCTCTTTTCCCCTGTTGACCAGTCCACTCTGCAGCCATACACAAAAGGCTGGTCCGTGTGTGTAGAGACATCTATATTTGAAACATAATCACCACATTGAGGTAATTATAGACTGGACTGGGATGGGAAATTACTGGATTCATTCAGTATTGCGTTTCTAAGTAAAGTATATCCTGGGAGCTTCTATGGTACTCTGCGCACACTAACAGTGAGATCTTCAAGTTCAGAAGGTTGAGAAGTTACTGCGTAGCAAACAATGCTCTGACTTTCTCCAGGAGTCTACAGGACGACCGCTTTAGTTAACTTACTGTAATGTAGTTACCAAAACACACACTATAACAGAAATAGTAGTACTTTTTAATTCCTCTGATGTTCCTCCTACCTTGTCAATGATCTTGCAACAGCTGAGTAATAAATGGCATGTTTACCTGCACTGTCACTGAGGATGTGTGTGTGTGTGTGTGTGTGTGTGTGCGCTGCAGTGAGGAGAGTCCGGTGTCTCTGGAGAAACTCTCTCTGTCAGATCCTCCTAAAGTGTCAGAGCCGCACCCTGCTGGGGATTCACCTGTAACCACACACACTGACAGGAAGTAAGTGGGTGCCTTCTCCCTCGGTGTAGACTGTTTGTTGGATACATTGATCAACATGTATTGTATGAATACTATATATCCCAATATTTTGAAATCTCATCCACAGCATTTACAAAACCAAATGCTAAACCCTCACTGAGTAGCTGCTCATCCTCTCAGGTTGTGTGTGTATGTGACCGTTTCCTCTGTGACCCTCGCAGAGAGGAAACCCCTCCACCCCAGGAAGTGTCGGTCAACGGGCCGGTGTGAGCGCGGCGAGCTGAATCCATCGGTGACGGCGCCGCTGACTGTCAGCCTCCTCCAGAGTGACTCCCCCAAATAACCTCACTGCAACTACGGTGTTTTTACTGAATCACTCTGCCATGTTATTGGACCTGGACACTGCCAATCAACACCAATAATGAGGCGGCGGAACATGTAAAAAAACAAAACAAAACAAACAAAAAAACAGAAAAATAACTAAAAAGAAACAACAAATCCAACAGACAGAACGGAGTGTAGAGGAATCATCTTCAAAGCCTTTTTTCTGATGTTGCACATAATTACGTGCGGTTTTAATGTAGCAGCGATCTTTGAAATGACAGAATCCGAGGGGTAACATCATCATCGTTATTTTTTTAAAGATTTGTCTCCTACCTGGTCAAAACTGTTGGAGTCCCGTTGTTAGGGATTTTACATGGTCACCCCTGAATGGATAGCACAGGCTAACTTTTAACGATGCCTCAACAATAAATACCTTTTTTGAAAACATTTTTTTTTCTTCAAGCTTAAGAAAAAGCACTTATGCAGCCATTTACTGTACATTATAGCACAATGTAAGTGTTCTACCCTCATCTCTGCTGGCTGTCTTCTCTGTCCTCTCACCCAGATCAACGTTTTTATCCGTTGTTTTTTTTTGTTTTTTTTTCTCTTTGGTTGCTGTTGATGAAACATCTCTTGTTGTCGTACATCACCAGGTTTTCTGAATGTTTTAAAGTGCTTCAGGAAGGTCCGTCGAGGAGGAGGAGGAGGAGGAGGTCGATGAACAGAGCTCTAATAGTATTACTGTCTTTTGCTCATGTGCAATAATGTCAATTAGCCATTTTATTTAAAAAAAAGAAAAAAGAAATTCAACATTATCTCTTTTTAAAAAGAATCAATCTAGACTCATTTGGTGTAGGTTTGGGCAAGCAAATTTGGATATAATCTCAACTTGATCTTTAAGATTTTAAATTTTTTATTTTCTTTTTCTCTCTTTTTTGTTTTTTTTTTCTTTTTAGTGCATGTTTAACCGGTTCTCTGTTGACCTAGCTAGTGAGCTAAGACCTTCTGATTGTATTGACTTTTAAGTTCTTATTGCTATTCCCCTTAAATCAACCAAACATTATCTACCTATATACAAATATTATCTACATTTAAAAAGTAATTTTACAAGAAATCTTGAGATTACTATTGTTGTCTGTTCCTTTTTTTTCTCTCTCTCTCTCCACCAAGCACTTACTCACAGGACGAGAGTGGCATCTGGAGTGACGCTGTATGTTTTTTTTTCTTTTTTTTTTTCTTTTTTAAAGTTTTAATTTTATTTCTCTCTCTGAGCAGCAGGATTGGAAATAGGGCAGGTCTGGGTTCTGCAGAGCTCTAGGCCTCTTTGGTGTACTTACTTAAATCATTTGACAGCGATCAGGTTTTACGATCATTGTTAAAAGAAATTTGAAAATTAAAAGTGTCTGGTTGACCACATTAATACCAAAAGCTTGGCTCCCACCGTCTGGTTGTTGTCTATCCAGCTGTTCATTTGAGGGGTCAGACCTGTGCTCCATTACTTCACTGGACTCCACATGAGAACTTATAGGTGTCTTTTCTCCCACCTGCTGAACAACATACCACTGTCAGGGCTTTTATCATCCAAACTAACTGACATTTGTTGAACGAAAGAGGTTAAATTACAACAAAATCTCTAGTTTCTATACACTTCTTAATTCAAGGCAGCAGTTTGCACTTCAGAAACCTGTCTGAGCAATATGAAAATCAACTTGCACAGAATTGGAACTCACTTGAGGTAGAGAGTCATTCCTAGCTGACAAGTAACTGCCTTATTCGGGAAACATGGTGTCGGATTGTCTTTGAATGCACCACGGAAGCGACTTAAATGCAGCTCCATTTCCTCACGGCTAACATTAAAAACCCAAATACAATGAGTCTTAACAGTGGTGGATAAACCATCAGTCTCCCAAAACTCTACCTGGTGTCACAGCATCTTTCTGCTGACTTTTTGTTTGTTTTCATCAGACAAGCTCAGATGAACACAGTACATTGTACACAACCAGAGGCCTGTACTACGAAGGGCTGGCAGCATTACCAGGACATGTTTCATGTTTCCGAATGGTCACACTTTGTAGGTCAACGCAAGTCCTCCACATCAAGCCAATAGTCTTGAAATGTCATTGACCCATTATTAGGGCATTACAAGTAGATCTTAGCGGCTACATTTGTGGATTCCATTATATAAATGTGTGGGTTACACTTATTCCTACGGTGTGTGTGTGGCAGTTTTGGCTCTATTGTCACCTGCAACCCTTGTGGCGTCAAACCACAAACGGAAAATAAATATCAAAACACAGCGGTTACAGCTGTCTTAAAACAGATGCGAGGCTGCAGTACTTCAGTCTGTCCTTGTTGTGAGACAATCTCAGTATTAAAAAGCATAACAGAAAGGCAAACAAGGAGAAAATGACATGAGGACAGGAGGGGGGGTCGTCCTATCTGGGAGTAACACCTGTCACAATCCAATCACAGGATCTTCTGTGAATGATGGATCAGTCAGAAGGCGGGGCTTTTATATGTTCTGATCTGTTATCTCAAACACAACCTGATCCGGAGCAGCAGGTTAGGTGTGTGTGTGTGGCACACGTTACCATGGCGACGTCGCCCAAGTAAGAAGCGCGCCTCCAACGAAAGACACTTGTAAATTGTTTTGATTCCACTTCACAGTGTCTATGGAAGAAGTATGTGCTTTGATATCTGAGGTCAAACGAGTCAGTACACGCACAAAACACAGGTGAACATTTAAACCCACAGTTTTTATTTGGATTCTAAAAACTATATCGACATGATTGACAACATAACCCGGCTCAGAAAAGTCATCTCTAATATAAAAAAAATAAAATAAATGAACAAAAATAAATAAAAAAAAAAAAAGGATTATGTCATGCTGTTGTGGTTAATACAGCTGTTTGTTGTAGAGCGTTACCACAGAGAGATGAGTAAACTAGAGTGAAAAGATGAGCTGGGGCTGACTGGATGAAGGCCGCAGTCACAACACAAGGACACACCGAGTCTTCCCACGGGCAGGTTCCTGCTGCCACTGTGGTCCATCTGTTCTGCGGGGCGGGGAGGTTATTTAAAGATGCGCAAGGGCACCTCGAACTCAACACTGTATGATCATAATGCGAGACTGAATGGATGCTGCAGCCTTAGTTAGATTTAGTTAAACTACCACAGGAAGCTACAGAAACTTTTCTTTAAATCATGCTTACTAGTGCAAGAGACGAGGCACCTTCAATCAGGGAATCACATCAGTCTTCGGTTCATGGTAAACTGGGTGTCATCAAATATTTTGAGAGAACATGATAATCGGTGCACACAGATATGTTGAGTGCTAATATTTTAAATACATCCTGTGGTATTGTATAGACCTCAGAGAGCAGCTGAACACTTGCTGAAAACCATTTTGAATCATTCTTAAAATTCTACTCAAATGTGAATATGTGCTGGGGGTTTTTTGTCTTAGAAGTGAATTGAATATTGTTACATTACTGTTAAATTCAGATTTACTGCTAATTAAAATGCTCAGAACACGGTGACAGCAGTTGGTTGTGGTTACAGGTGCAGTACTTGAGCGTTGTAAGTTGGTTTTAAGTTATTCTGTGAGGCTGGGGAACACATCATTTCCACCCTAGACTTAAAAAATTTAATAATATTACCATATTAAAGGATTAATTCAGCAAACATTTGAAAACTACTTATATCTACTCACCTATGTGCTGACTGAAAATTCAAGATTTGATGGAAAATGGGTGAGCTTAGCATTGAAATAATGTTTGGCATCTTTGTTTATCATAAACCTCTACACCGTGCATTTTAACGGGTCAAGCCCGAGTCCTTCAGTTAAATGTGGAGACTTCTGACATCCAGCACACCTATGCACCCACCTTGTCACTGACTATTTAATGAACACAAAAGCAGTCCATTAAGCCAGCAGCAGGCCAGCCAAGCGGAACCCCAGCACCAGGAAGACTTCATACGTGTGAAATTTATTGTGACTGTAACCTTTCGTCCAGAACATCCCACCACTGTGGGTGAGCAACACAGTAAAATCCAACCAGCCTTTAAAAAAAAAACCAGCCCAGAGGCTTCCTCTTCCACTAACACACCATGTCCACTCTTTCAATAACGGTTGGTATTGAGTAAGGACAACCATGTTTACAAAA
>CAEMYA010000112.1:3221879-3232841 GCA_903131615.1 Diplodus sargus
AAAAAAAAAAAAAAAAAAAAAAAAAAAGCATTAGTCACATTAATACAGAAATAAACAAAATGGCACATTGAATTCCTAATTTAAAAATAAAGTGGTGCTTGAGGAACTTTCTTACTGAGGAGACAAGTTAAATAAATTACTACCATAAACGTTACATACAAATCTGGAGTAGTATATACAAAGGAGTTATTAGACACAAAAAAAAAAAATCTACAATTTCAAATTTTATGTTCAACAAAGACAGCAGTAGAACCGTATTTTACATAGCAGGGTTTGTGTTAACACGTGTGGGTCAGAGTGGTTTGTGTGTGTGGAGGAGAGAGGTGGGGGTTGGGGGGGGGGAGGGGGGGGGCAGTCAGACAAACCATCGACATTAAAAACAAAAAGTGACTTGATGTTTTAAACCTTCCAGCTAAACGTACGGCTTCTCTGTGACTGTAACAGACGTAGGCTCGTCTGTACAGTTTAACACTGGGGGTGTGTTGATGCAGCTGACACAGGTGAAGTGAGTCTGGACAGCATCGCGACCAGCTCTCACACGCTCCACTGTCCCAGCATCATTAAAGGAACATTCAGATGTTTTTCTTCTTTCCACAGTTGTGGCCTCTGTGACAGATGGATGACTTGCACTCACCACCTCCATTTGTAAAAAAAAGAAGAAAAGAGAAAAAGAGAAAAAAACGACTCCAGCAAAGACAGCATATGTGTGAATTTTGTTATCTCTGAAATTTCCTTAAAAAAACTAAATGATCTCGTGTTTCCTTGTTGGAGGAAATGCTCTTACATTTTAAGCTAAATAAGTTTATGAGAATTCATTGTCATGTAGCTGAAAACAAGGTCATTTAGCTTAGCTTAGCTTATTGAAAGGTTAATGTTTTGGAGATTTGTGATTTTTCTGTGACAGCAACTACAAATCTCACTAAGCAGCGTGAGCCACCTCAAACTTTCCATATGAATTAGATGTTACATAAATTATTTAACACTTATTAAGTGTCCAGACAAAAGTAAACACGGAAAGTAGCCCTCTGATTAGCATTTGTAGCTACCTGCACTGGGATCTACTTCCAGCTGGCTGGATCGAAGGAAATTCCATCTTTAAGAATATTCTTAAGCATCCAGTTACCTGTTTGTAGTAGAATCTTGCTTTAAGCAGCAGTAAATGTTCGGTATTTAAGCAGATGAACGGGAAGTATGCTAGTTCGCTTGCCACACTGGCTTGCAATTAGCTACAATCGCTAATCTAGAGGGCCAGTTTGTGTTTACTTTCATTTAAACTTGAGTGGAGCATTTAAAATAATTTCAATTAATATACGCAAGTATTATCACGTGGTTTGCTGGAGTCATGAAACGCAGCTCCAGTAAACATCACAGGTGGTGAGTGCAAACGTCAGCATCATTACAATGGACACATTTGAGATCGAGGGAGAAAAACACCTGAATTTTCCTTGAACAAACATCCAGTTTCCGACACTTTGTGAGCACTGCGGCGAGTCAATATCCCGTCCCTCTAAAAACTGTATCCTCTCCAACGCATCCCATAATATCACTCTGTTCATTAGTATCCCTCCTTAATCTCCTACCTTCCAGATCTCCTTCTATAGATTGTATTTAAGACATCACAAGAAAATAAATCCCTCCTTTTTCCTTCAGCATCCCTTAAAAAAAAAAAATGTGACTAGTGGTTGCACGGATTAAAAACACACAGGTGAAGAGCAGAGTTTAGCTTAGTGAGGGAGGTTCGTTTTTTTAATTTATTTTTAAATCTATGTTGTAAACACTCTCAGTGAAAGTTCACCGACACACTCAATACCTGACAGACTCCCATCTCCAACTGGCTCTCCTGGTTTGATCTCTACGACTGATTCATGGCTTTCACAGTATACCAGCGTCAGCGTCGCCTGCTGACCTGAAGGTGACGAGCATTGATCTCCTATCGGGTGACAATTTTAGATTTTGGAAAACAAAAAGAAAAAGAAAAGAAAGAAAATGGAAATCCTTCATGAACCGTTGAGGAGCGCCCGCCCACCCACCTCCCCCTCGCAGCGACACACTTGACTTCCATTAAAACTTGGTTTGAATATTGATGCGAATGGGCTACATCAGGCAGTGAGAGGCGAAGAGAGGACTGAGGACCGGAGGGGGAAGAGCGTTAACCGTCAGCCTGTGTGTTCCTTTGGGGGTTGTTTTGGTCCGTCAAACCCACCAGTCCCATCTTTTCTGATCCTTCTCCAGAGCAGTCTTAACGAGTCCCTGTGCGTGGGCCCGGGAGGCCCCGGCTGCAGCTCCTCCGTCATTCCTCCCCGGAGTGTCTCAAAGGGCGAGCGGGGTTAGTAGGAGGGAGAGCAGGGGGGTTCTGGTTTACAGGTGGAGGGTCTGGAAAGATCTTCATGCTGGTCCGAGCTGCGGGACGCCTCACAGAAATGCGACAACATGCTTATAATATGCATTGTTTTAGTGCACGCACACACATCCAGCGCACATAGTGGTCAGACCGTCGGAGGGAGGGAGGGAGGGAGGGTGAGAGGCTGCGGCTACTTGGTGAGACGACAGCGAGTGGTTCTTCGGGGACTTTTTTTTTTTTGTCTTTTTCTCATTTTTATAACAAAAACACTGAAACGTTGTGACGCGAGGTTATTAGTTCAACACTAGCAAACAGAACAGAGCTTAAGTGGTGAAAGGCCCCTTCCCCTCCCTGTTTCGTTGGGATTGGTCGGCAGAGGTGTCCGTCAGGTGCCGCGGCACAGCTCATTCGTTTCCCCCGGGGTTGCATTGCTCCTTAAAAGAGTCCCGCCTCCTCTTTAGGCGTCTGACAGGCAGCTCTGGACGCTGTCCATCCACAGCTGAGCGTTCACGCTGTCCTGGGCACAGAAGTTGTACACTCGTTTGGTCGTCTTGAGCTGAAAGACGACAGAGGAGAAATTAATTCCGGCTGGCGACATCATGCTTGTGTTCAGACTGAACGTGCAGAATGTTTCTGCCTTCCCGAATAACTTTCATGAAAGTTTAAACATCCTAAACTGTGAAGCATCTTCACCTCATTTTTCAGCACCATGAGGAGATCTACATCTGACATTTACATTATGCTCATGCGCATTCACGTGGCCTCTGAGTTCTTCTACACATTCTTGGTCACTAAGACTCCTCTCTACATGTGCAGCTGCTTAAAAAAACGCCTCTGTTGTCGGGCAAACCAGCGTGGTGGGCCTGTGGAGCGGGGTGCTGTGTGTTACTGGTCATTTAATTTGTGAAAAAAGTGTTGGACTCAGTCACTTGCGCTGAAAAGTTAAGAGTATTTTACCCTTTTTACTAAAACAGCTCGAGAAATGTAACGCACAGCGCAACACACTCGGCACATCATACTGTAGCAAAACAATGGTTTTGCTGGTGGTGTGTTCCTCACGATGCATCTCAGTGTGATTGGTTGCTGATGTTTCAGGTAGTGTCAGCTGCATTAAAACATTAATTCTACATTTAACTGTGAGGATTGCTCAAACAAACAAAAAGTCACAGAAAATGCTTCCTGTGATAATCAATTAGGAAAATCTGCTCGATGAGGAGATCTGCAGAGGTGTCAGCAACACAGACAAAATTACACCTGCTACACCTGCACTACATTTGACTCATTAAAGAGGGCATGTTTGTTTGTATCTGGTCTCAGTTGTTAGCCGCTATATGTGGAACCGTATTTACGGTGTGTGTTTATCTGGTGGTGGGACTAAAATGTTATCAACAGGCTGAACTTACATCAAAGAAGGCTTTCTCGTCGATGTTTTTCGGCGCTCCCATGGTCGGCGTTCCTGGAATGACGGACTCTACATCGGCCAGCTCAATCACACCTTTACACTCCTTGTCCTGCCTGGTCTCGTAGTATCTCAGCTGGGGGACAGGGACGATTGTTAGAGACTGATGCAGACTAAATAGTTTAAGTCAACACTATAAACTATAAATATGTTATTTTGTTTCATGAAATTCTTCATTTCCAGCACCTCTCCTCCTCACCTGATGTTTGGTCTTGTCCAGCACAAACCACCGTGGTTTCCATGGTTTCAACAACGCCCCTTTCTTAAACAGGATGCCTTCAAAACTCCTGATGGTAGACGGACAAAAAGTGTTTTAATTATGGGACATTCAGCAAATATTCACATTTAACCACTGTCAAAAAAATAGTTGATGGTTCAGACCTGTTCTCGCTCTCCGTGCTCTGGAACTGGCTGTAGAGCGTACTGGTGCTGGTCCGACCAGCCACAGGCGTGGAGGTGGCGCTGGCCTCACAGTCCAGAGCCAGGTTGATGGAGGAGCCAACGCCGCTCTCCTGAAGGTAGACGCCCTGAGAGCGGCGCTGGTGGCTCAGGTTGGACGACATCAGCAAGGAGCTGGAGAACGACGGCTGAGGAGGGAGGAGGAAAAGCTTCAGGTGGCAGTCTACTCCAGAAGAATGACCAAAGTTTAAAACCCGCTTAAATCATCTTTAAAAAGGATCGCTTCATTCATTTAGAGATCTAAAACCTTCCATATGCTGCATTCTGCTGTTTCACCAGCAGATGTCAGAGGAAAACAGCGTACACACTCCTGTGGAGAATTTAATTGCTCTCGAATCCTCGGCTACAGCAAAACTGTGCTGCATTCTCAAGTTAATCATAGAATAGCATTTGTTTCCAGACGTTGCACATGACAACAAGAGATCTGTTGGGTGGTGAAAGAGAAACCGTCGGCCTCACCTTGCTTTCCAGTTTGGTCTCAGTTCTCTGCGTGGTCTTGATTTTATCCCACGTGTCCTTCCACTTCTCCGACGTCTGGCCGAGCTCCGCCTCCAGACTCTGCAGGTCCTGCAGCAGCTTGGTGATGGCGTCGGGCACGGCCTTGCTCAGGCTGTCGTAGCACGGCCACACGATGCGCCGCTGCGACTTGGGCCCGCTGGTGTCGGGTTTCTCGGGGGTCTCCTCCGCCACGCGCTCCTGCCGGCCCCTCAGCTCCCAGTCGTAGGAGGGTCCCTCTGACAGGGTCTCCTCCATGTAGAAGTCCCACACCTTCAGGTTGGAGATGAAGGTGTATGGCCGCAGTACCTGTGACACACAGTAACTCTGTCGTTTCAACGTGTCTGTGATGGTTCATCGTGTATTTTTAAATATATTAAACATTGGAAGGAAGATGTTGCAGTGGTCGCACCTCCTCGTCTTCGGGAGAGAACATGTAGTTGTAGAAGATGGGCGTCTTCTTGTTGAGTCTGTCGATGTAGTCCCACACAGACTTACACACCTGGGGCGTTTTCCTGTCCCCTTTCTCTTCATACAGCACTCCTGCACACATAGAGGACTCGTCAGAAACACACACACACACTCTGCACCTATGGCTACAAGTAGGGAACATCCATTACAACATGACACCCTGTAGACTCCAACATGTTCTCACCCAGCTCTATGCGTTCGTAGTCAGAGTCGAGCAGGAAGGTGCGGAAGCGGTTGGAGACGTAGTGGTAGGCCAGGAACTTCAGGTAGTACTGACTGAACTCAAACTCCATGGGGAACTGGAGGTGTATCTGAGGGTGGAGGGAGAGAGACACAGGGTCAGGGTGACGGTTTGGAGTGGAGAATATGGTCCACGAAGGGATGCTGACAGCCCAGCGCGCACATGGCTCTGTTTATATGACATAGCGTGTCTGCATACATGGATTAAGTCGCAGTCATTAAAGATGATCCATGTGGACCCTAATGTACGTCACGCAGACCTTCATGGACAATATAAACTAGCTTTAGAGGGATAGCTAGGATTATCTGAAATGGGGTCGGATGAGGTCCTTCTCCATTATCAGTGCATCACCTACAGTAGATGGCGGTGTTTTAAAGGGTTAGTTCAGATTCACCAAAGTCGCATAATAACACAAACAAACTAACCGATCGAGTCAGCGGTGCATCAGTAACTCCTACGTTCTTGGAGGTAAAATTACTGTTTTTGTCAAAGGAGTCTGGTGACGTGGGAGTGTGATGTAACCGCTTCATTTGACAGCTGCATGTCGGTGAAGTGGTGAAAACGTTGGATAGCATACATTTCAAACTCATGTAGATTTTTTTTTGGAAGGCATCTGAAACGGCGGTACATTGCTCAGCTTCAAACAGCAGCACTCCTGCTGCGTCTCCAGACTGGAACTGTGCTGACTGCCAACTACTTAAACTGCTTAAACTAACTATATATTGAACTCTCCCTTCAAGATGGAGATTTCCTGCAAGTTTGATGGCACCTACTATTTTACGTTGGTCTAAAAACATGCTGGAAAATATGAGGGGGTTGTTAGGTGATAATTAACTTTTTATCCACTTATGAAGACACTGTCTCCGGGAAACTGTTGGGTTCAGTCTCCTACTTCAGCTCGAAGTCAGATAAATGAACCCTCAGTCCGTCTGTTGACCTCTGAGGAGAAAAGTGGTGTTTTCATCCACTGCAGCGCATCACTGCTGAAGCTTGTACACAATCATTTTTTTCTTGTTTACATTCTACTGTATGTCATGTTGTCAACTCATAGATGTATGTACATGTAGGTACACCTTGTCCCTTCCTGTTCTTTCTTTAGGTTTTCATACAGCACAGAGTGTGAACAGAGAGCGGAAATCATGGAACATGGTAATCGGACAGCAGAATATTTTAAGTGTCACAGACGGGGGGGGTGAGGTCAGAACTATGGGCCACTGCTGCTAAATCTAAACCACACATCCTGCGTATGATAAGAGAGCAGGACATACGTCACTGATGAGCAAAACAGGAAATGCAGTCACAGAGTATTATAGACGGTATATATAGTAAGAGGAAAGAGAACCGAAGGCTGAGACATGCATGTGCTTACACACCGCTTCTCGTCTCGGCTGATACTAATCTTCTGTCAAAGTGCTTGTGCGTGGACAGATAAACCAGAGTTTAAAAACAATACTGTCTTTCTGCTGATTCTCTGTGAATAAAGCCTCACACGCAGACCCACCTGGTGTACGCAGTCCAGGAACTGCAGGAAGACGGGGGTGAAGCCGCTGCTCTGGCTGCCCAGCGTCTGCGCCCCGCGGTGGCTGAATCTGTGGCCGAACGACAGCCACTCCTTCTCCACCAGCAGTCTGAAGCCGTCGAAGGTTCTGTAGTATGGATCCGACAGCAGCTGCACAAGTGACACCACCTGCACACACACACACACACACACGCAGCACGTTAACGCTACGCCTCAGTCAAAGAACAGCTTTCAGCGATAAAGCCTCTAGGTGTCAGTCGAACCTGCGTGGTGACGTCCCAGCCGTCCTCCAGGCTGACCATGACCGACGAGCCCGTGTCCAGAAGCTCCACTACCAGGACGGACACCTGCAGCACCCTGTGTAGCTGGACACAAGAATACAAACACACACAGGGTGAGTTAAAAAGAGGGTCACAAAAGGCGACTGGACAGTAGATGTTCCGCTGAGAGAACTGACCAGAGCCATCCACTCCGAGTCTTCCAGGCAGCGCTGGAAGCTCATGTTGGGATCAGAGGTCGAGGAGCTCGGCACGCAGGCCTTCATCAGCTTCTTGAAGCTGTTCTTCACCTGCCGCACGTCACACACCTCGATGGGGACCACCTCCCACTGCTGGAACGAGTCCTGCTTCCCTCCCTGAACACAACAACAAGTTAGAACTGAGAAACCACAACCGAGAAACTCTTCTTTCTCTGCTAACCATGTTTATTTTAATTTGAACCTTCCACACATCACCTTAATGAGTGTCTCACTGTTTACCTTGAGTTGGGCCTTGTCTCCGATGATGTAGAGGTAAGCCTTCTGCTGGCGGAGAAACAGCGCCTCGCTCGGCCCTCCGTTGGGCTGCGGAGACTCTTTCCCTGCCAGACGCGTCCCCACGTCTGGGTTGTAGGCACTTAGACGCCCGCTGCCCCTGATACTGCCCCATTTACCTGTGAGCAACACAGACAGACAAGGTGAAGTCGTCAAAGAAATCACGACAGGAAGATTGAAGCACTGAACATCTTGTCGAAACCGTTCTCGTGTTAAACAGCCATTAAAGGATCAGATCGGTTTATCACGAGCCGAATAAACCGAAATGATCTTTTAAAATACACTGGTGTGTAGAAGGTCCACAGCTACAGCCATGCTGGTAAACAAGCAAGAACGATTGAGAACTACTCAGTCCAGTTTACTAGTTCGGAGTCAACGACAGCTACATTATGACGAGATGACTCTGATTGCTGCTGACATTCAACAGAGAAGAAGAATCAAACAGGAGACAACAAACATGACGTCAGACGGTAGAGCTGCAGCTGCAGCATGCACGTACACACGTGCGCGCACTCACTCACACACACACACACACACACACACACACACACACGCACACACAGGGGCTATCTGAGAAACACAAGCAGGAACAACAGACCATTAGTCCGCAGAGACAGCACACTATCAGGAATCACGGCAAACACACTGACGCTACTGGGAAAGAGATCTGATTGGTTAGACAGGAGTGGAAGGAGGGGAGGGGGCGGGGCCTACTGTACCTCTAGGAGGGTTCCTGGCCTTGCCAGACACTTTGGGCTGAGAGAGGGAGATGACTTTCGCCCTTTGACCCAGAGCTGAGGTCAAACGACAAAGACGGCCCGTTAACAACAACACCACACAGTGGAGGATGGTTGCACACACTCACACACCCTAAACATGAGCTACAATGGATGCATCAACTCAGTCATCATCCTCCTGGTCCAGTCCCAGTTTCAGTAACAGACTTAGGACTTGAAACACAATTCAAACATTTTGTTTTGAAACCAGGACTGTGAGAAAGCTAACAGAGAAACTACAGCACGGGGACACACAGACACACACGTGTCTCACCTCCTCTACTGAAGGTTCCTGGAACGTCCTCCTTGGTGCCCATCACCTGCTTCATCAGAGCGCCGATCTTGGGCTGCCTCAGTTTGTCTGAGGAGTCTGTGGACGGAGGAAAGCATTAGTGATCAATGAGGCTCTTCTGACAGTAGCGTGATGTAACACTGCGTGCTAGTCCACCCACCGGAGGTGCTCATGTGTGTGGAGGTGAAGCCGCTGAGGGTGTTCCTGCCGCTGTTCTCACTGTAGGAAGGCATGGAGCTGATGATGGCCTGCAGGTATTTCTCCTGCTCCAGACTGGTGGAGTCTGCCTGGGAGGGCACTGCACAGAGAGGAAACCCATGAACAGACCTTTAGGTTTCAGGTAAGCGATACTTTTTCCTTACAGGTAGAGGCTACTGGCATACAAACTGTGCTAGATACCAGCTCTTCTAAGCTCTTATCCCTTAATCTCTTGTACGGTTTACATGTAATATCCTGATCACTCGGGTCAGAAGAGTTTGTTACCATGACCTCTGACCTTGGTACGTAATGTAAATGATCAACTGGATGCCTAAATGAGATTTGTGTTATATACCTGCAGTAGGGGCATTGGGGGACTTGAAGAAGCCCACCACCCCTTTGGCGTGGAGGCCTGCAGATCGCAGCAGGACAGCCTTGGTTCGTGAATTCCTCCAGCAAACAACGGGGAAGCGATTCTGCCGATAGCAGCGGCATATTCTGTGGATGGTCGTGTCTGGGATGCTCTGAGGCACAATCAGCAGGCCAGGGTAGCTGTGACACACACACACACACGCACACACATTGTATCAAGCACTGTGGAGATGCTGTCCGTATACCACTTCCACCTCTCACCCCTCATTTCTATGTGTCTTCTCACCTCCTGCAGACAGTGTACATGCGGTTGACAGTTGAAATCCTGAAAGGCTCATTCTTTGAACGAGTCAGGCTGTTACTGAGCGTGCCCAGACCCAGGCGCTGGTAGTCGCGGCAACAGGCCCGTTCCACGACGTTGCTCATGGTCTGTCTGTCAGATGAGCGAATGGTGGAGGAAAGGGTGAGGGAGCTCTGGTCCACTTCCTCTGAAACTGTGAAGGAAAACGTTCAAAACAAGGAGTTTCACTTCATGAACTAACGTGACTGTGACAAGCTGGGAACAATGTGAAAAATCTTGGTGATATACAACAATGTTAAAATGCGAGAGGTGAATAAATAAAACTGTGATTACCTGAGATCTCATCCTCATCCAGCTCTGACTGCAAGCTGCTCCTGTTCTCCCAGGTGGGGGGAGAATACTTCTTCCTGGTCACATACTGCCGACCGATGGTCTTCTTTGCACTCTTCACTAGGTTTTTGGAGAGCGTCCTGACAAAGACAATAAGAGGGGAAGAAAAGAGAAAGTGAAGCATTGTACAATACATCACTGGGCTGATTCTACACCATCCAAAGTCACTTGGTATCCACTTCCTGTTGGTTCTTTCAGCACACAAATGTGCCTTTAGACTTGAAGCAGTGTCCCGACTCCAGCTGACAATGAGCTGGTTTGATCCAATGTTCAACTAAGTGCATAATCGACAGCCATGAATTCACTTTGCTGATTTAGCATGCCAGTCTGACTTAATGTGTCTGAATGGAGTTTTAACACACGCACACACACATGCACACACACACACAGTGCAGCGATGGAAACAACAGGGCCGATAAAACGGCTGACACATTTTCCACTAATGAATTATTCAAAAGGCTTCTCTCGTGCTCCATTCATTCTCCAGAAAAGAAAGAGAGAGAACTCTGTCTTTGTGTGTGTGTGTGTGTGTGTGTGTGTGTGTGTGTGTGTGTGTGTGTGTGTGTGAGTGTGTGTGGTCAGAGGGTTGGGAAGGGGCTGAGGGGTTGGCTGCTGAGACTTTGAATAATGAGGAGAAAAATTCACAGAGTGGCCACACTGGAGCGTTTACCAATACTTTTATAAAAACACTAACGCAAGGTGACGTTAAGTCACTGAAACATCACTCCTGCAGTCAATTTGACTGGAATGATCATCTAAAACCAACAGCAAAAGATAACAGCAATCTTTTCTCAATGCATCATATTCATGAACTGATGCTGTGAGAGCTCCAAACAG
>CAEMYA010000112.1:3233394-3300280 GCA_903131615.1 Diplodus sargus
TTAAGTCACTGAAACATCACTCCTGCAGTCAATTTGACTGGAATGATCATCTAAAACCAAAAGCAAAAGATAACAGCAATCTTTTCTCAATGCATCATATTCATGAACTGATGCTGAGAGAGCTCAAAACCGGTCTCCTGGTGCAACAAAAGCAGAGTGGGACACCTGACCTGAGGCTTACTGACGCCTCATGACAGAGGTGAGTATAAATGCATGCAGATTAAATGCCTTACACGCAACACTTTAAATAAAGGCAGCTCCTAATGCTGTTTCTCAAGGTGCAGTCACTCCGGCAGGAAAAGCTTATTCAATATTTTGAACAAGGTAAAAATATGGAGAGTGAAAAGTTGAATGAACATAATTTGTGCTGGGAAAAAAAAAAGCAAACAAGGGTCTACTGATGCTATCGTGCTGACCAGTCCCCAACCTCCAAGAACAAGTTAGGGACAGACTTGGCATGACAGAAAGTTGAGAGACGCTGGTTTAGTTAAATGACATACAGAGCTGCAACAATTAGTCATTTTTAAGCAAAAAAGTTTGGACAAAAAGAGCAGTCTGAAGACGTCACTTTGGGCTCTGGGAAAAACTACGATGGGCATCTTTCACAGTTCAATTTTCAGAGGGCCATGACTTCATTTGTTGTTTTATTTTAACTAACCACTAGGGAGCACCTTTCCACTGGCCAAAGTGAGGACAAAACTAGAGTTTCACATGACTGAAAAAGAGGAAACTCACTGCCTCAAGATTGCAACCTACATAGCATCAGCTCTGCTTGTGGCAAAGGTAACGCTGCTCCCATTACGCGACCAGCAAAAGTGAACAAGACCAGATCACATTTGTCTAACATTATACTGGCTAAATTCTTCTGCACCCATCATAACACCCATCTTTTTATGTAATTTATGTTCCGTTCATGTTGTTTCTCTTTCCCTAATCAACTGCCCCATAATTAACTTGAAATTCAAGTCATGATGGAAAGAAGCTCTTGGTTTTACCACCTTGGTTACACAATACTCTACAATAGCTTGTGACTTTTAGCCAGGTGAAATACGGGGTTAAAATTCTTGCGCTGCAGGTCTGAATGAATAACTCGGTAAATGGGGCAAACGTGAGAGCGACAGCTGGAGCAGCTCTAAATTGAGCTGTTACAGATGTGCGGCCTCATTTGTGTCACCAGGTGAGTTAGTACACTGTAATGGACACTGTGTTTGACAGGGCCCAAGGTTATGAGTATCTTAACAGCTTCTCAGGTTCTTGAGAGACGCCATGCTCGTATTTCTGATTAATGGTTACTTGGAGCAAAACTGAAAGTAGTTCAGTTTCTTCTTGCTGCTCCTTACCTGAGCGACTGGTTCTTGTCCTTGGTCTTGTGCTCCACCACCATCTTCCCACACTGACCCACAGTGAAGGCGAAGGTGCCCTGGACGTGTTGAGGATAGCGCAGCTTGTGCATGTGCTTCCTGAAAACCTCAGCCAGGTCTGATGCAACCTCTTCATCAAACGCGATCTTCATCAGCTACGGGTGGGCGGAAAAACAATGAAATCAGAGAAAAGAACCGCAAGCTAAGAGAAAGTGGGTCTTTGTGAGACGAGTTGGGAATGTAAGAGTACCTGGAAGGTGCTGGAACGGAGCTGGAGCCCCTCCTGGACAAACTGGTCCATGGGTAAAGTGACTGAGATCCTCTTCTCCTTGGTCAGAGAGGCGATGGGGAACGAGCGCGTCACCACCTGTTCACCCACTGCAGGAGGAAGAGCCGCAGACAAAGACCAGGGTTTAGACACAGAAACAGGGAGAAGCTCAGGCCTTTCAAAAATGTATCATCTCTCACCCAGTGGGTCGGTGGGCGTGCCCTTGAAGATGAGCCGGTAGGTGGTGAGGAAGATGGCGCCCTCAGCAGGTAGCAGAGGCGGACCTCCCATCAGCCCTGTGGCCTCCTCGCGACCGTCGGGGATCAGGTGGACTCGCATGGCATCCATCACCAGCTCCTCACCAGGTAATAGTGTTGGCCTCAGCAGCTTGGGCTGTACAGAGACAGGAAGAGAGGAGGAGAGGAGGAAGAATGATGAAAGAGTGAACAAACTGAGTCAAGATACGAAAAACAGTAAAATGCCACTACTTTTTATGACAAAATTGCAGCGTTTCTGCACAGTTTTAGGTTTTACACCATTTATGGATTTTCACTCTTTCAGATTTTTTCCTATCGTTCTTTCTTTCTTAATGATCTTCTTTATTTTGTCGAGACTTTGTTTCATTCTCTCTTTCTTAAGATATGTTTTCTTCAACCCAGATTTTGCTGTTAAATTAATCTGGACTCTAACTTTAAAACTGGCCTGATATTTCAGTAGCACCTCTGTGCATTCATTTCAGTCTAGCATGCTAATAAGGCTGCACAACAGTACACAGACATAATGCTGATAAAGTATATATAAAGCAGGACTGGACTATTTATCTATGAAATTTGTGGCACTTACACCTGTAATATTCAATAAATCATGAGTAACTGGGCAGCCCTTTGGAATATATACAAAACAAGACCAAACAAACACTCCACTCTTCACAGTCTCATGCTTCCACAACCATGCTGAGGTTACAGGCTGGATGACCTGTGCTGTTTGGAAAGATTAGACAGGCTAACGTTGAAAAGTTGCATAACACACGTGTAGTTGATCTGGAGTGGTGGGATCTTGGCAGAGACGACGTTGCAAACAAAAAGATAAATACACAAAAACAAATGTATAATAATATTCATCTGGGTGTGTTTATTTCATATTTTAAAAAAAAGACAAGGACTGTCGTGTTTTGGAGGGTCCCTGAGGATCCAAAGCTCGAGTACAGGCCTCTGGACGCTGCTGAGCCGTTCTGAATACCAACAGTATGAAATGTGACACTGGCTTTGTCTTCTGGCCTCCTATATCACTTCCTGAGGCCTGGACTTCCTAATGAACTCCACTTCCAATAGGAAAAGAATTCTTACTCTGCTAACCTGTTTCATCATCTGTTGCACAACACCTAATGCCACACACTCCAGCTGCATTCACACAGCGGAAAAAGGGCTGAGTTTCCTCTGTTGCCATTTAACTGCTGAAGCCTCGACAGCTGTAAACTTCACACAATAGTTTTTGTTATTTAGCTCAGCCCACAGTCTCACATCCACTCGGACATGAGCTTACAAGCAACAAAAGAAAACGCTTATAGGGCATAGTGAGGGCAGAGGCAGGAAGATAATGGAGGAGGACCTCAGCGGGAGGGCCGAGAAGTTACATGTTCCACTCTCAAGTCCTTGGTGAAAGGACAAAACATGTTATATCAGGCTGCGCATAGCCACTGTCCCTCTCCAACACACTGCACGCAAGACTAACAGCACCCTTCGGACTGAAGGCACTCAGCTCCGCAGGAGCTGCAGCAGCCAGGCTGAGCTCCGCTGAGACCAAACGGCACGACAAGGGCGAGCAAACACCCAGCATGCACTGCTCAGGCGTGCTGTGAGTCACACGCTTCTGTCTCTGGCGTACCTGCCGTGACACTGTGAGCTGTAGGGATTGGTGGACAGGGGAGTGGGCATGGCTGGCTGGGGTACTGCGAGGCCTTTGTCCAGTGGAACGTAAAAATAGGAATTGGTTACCTTTTGGATTGGAGGCAGTCTCTTACTCTCCCTGTGGACTGCGTCTAACGTCTCGATGTGCATCTGAACAATATCTGTGAGGGAACAGACAGAAGTGACGGATTTTGTCGTTTGGTTTCACACTCTGTGGTTCAAAGAGAGATCAGGGGGCGTGGTGCCTCCGTACCTGGTATCATGGTGTGGAGAGCCTTTAGGTGTTCGTTGGTCACGCCGCTCTCATTACACACTTTATCTACAAAGCGGTTGATGAAGCGCACAACAGAGTTGGCCACATCAGAGCTCTCAGCGTCTTCGAAGCCGCTCTCCGTGTCGTAGCTTTCCGCCATGCTGCCTGCGATGCTACAAGACAAGAAAAACTGCTTTCAACATTCATGGTTCTTAATTCTGACTAAAAAATTGAGAAAACAGTTTGAGAAAAGTGCTACAGGACAAAACAAAACTGCATCTGAGCTGAGTCATATTGGATATAAGCTACACACATTTGTATATAGTTCTGGGTCTGTGCTTTTGTCTACGTGAAGTGAAGATTTTTATGTCTTCACATGTAACAACTTGTTTATGGATCTCTAATCATTTAATTCACTCACCAGACTTCCTCATGATGTGTTTGTTCAGTGTTATCAGTGTTACAAGCATTATTGTTTGGTATTTACAGTTAAGTTAGTGCGATTGGCTGTGACACAATGACATTACTTCCTCCTTCTGCTTTATTCTAAAGAAATGTCAGTGTCACATTGTGTGCGCAACGTCTGAGGTTTGTGTTGGGTCATGCTCTTTCCCACTGAACATATGTTAAATACTACACTATTAGATTCCTCTTTGGTCGAACATTTTGTGCAGCGACTTTTCAAATAAAATTGGAGTTTATCTGTTTTTTGTTTGTTTTTTTGCACTGAACAGGTTCCCATATTTTTTTATTTTGTGTTTGACTTAATTTCAATGAATAATAAATACTGGATGAAAAAACATCTACGTAACAGATTACAGACAGCAGGTCGTAAAAGACTTTTCAAGGCAGGAAATATTTTGTAATCTTTACTCACCAGGATGAGATTAAAGGTTACTTTACATACATCATAAAACAGGACATTATTTTGGCCCTGGCCAAAGTTCAATAATAGATTTACAAACTTTAAGTGGAATTGTATGAATTGGGAAGATATCCGTATGAATGATTCTCACTAAAGTGTCCAATTAACAAACTTGATGAGTAATACGATGAGTTGAACAATTCTGTCTGATGTAATTCATAACTGTCTGAACATCAATTTTATATTTGCCACATTATGATGATGATTTTCACCATGTGAACTGTAAAAGACAAAGACAGAGCATTGTTCATTATTTGTGCTGTTTTCTTATAGTTTCCATTATGGATTGTTGTTGTTTGTGCGTACAGCATTCAATTTTGTTGATTGCTTTGTTTATAGACGTATTTCATCGTTTGATACTGAACAATTTTAATTTGTACTTTTTGTGGCTGTTAAGTTAATTAGGACCACAGAAAGACTAGCAGCCATTTTGTTTAAGTGCTAAAGACTTGTGCTTTAAAGGCCAACCTGAATATTTTCATTTCTACATTCCGCTCTGACAGCTGTTGGTACCTGTTTGTGACGTAGCTATTGCTGACACTCTCCACGTCTCCGAGGCCGGAGCTCCTCAGTAGGCGGTTCTTGCTGGTGTCCAGTGGCAGCAGCAGGTAGCTCATCCTGTTGGCGTAGTGGATGGCCTGGCTGAACACCGTGCTCTCCTCTTTCTGCACGCGCTCTGCCTGCATTTCCTTACTGAGCGTGGGCCACAGCCGGTTCTGCTCCGATGCCAGATCCAAGGCGCTGATTTCCCTCCCACTGCCTGACCCGTCCTGCTGCTCCTGACAAGACATCAAAGGTGCTTCATTAATGATTAATCATCTCCAGATAAAAATGACACTCGGCTCAGCAGGTTGGGAAATTGACTCATTAGCCTACCACCTGTGGTGGGCGTTTCTTTCCTCCCCAAATTCACAGAACTTCTTACAATGTACAGCATTATCAATCATCATTTCTTTGTTCACTATGGTTTCATATTGAGTGCCAGTTAGGTGCTCACAGAGTTGTTATGCTGCCCTCCTTCCTCTGTCTCCAGATAGAGAGCTCTGATGTGGCTCTGGACGTCGCTGTAGAACATGGACTCCCAGAACTGCATAGTGGTCCACACCATGTGCTCCTGTACGCAGCTGTAGGCAAACTGAGTGATGCCTGCGCCCAGTTTCTGTCAGACAAATATGGAAAAAGACTATTGTGAGGCAGAAAAGACACTTTAAATTTCCGGGCATTCAAACTTGGAGAACAACATGTTCTTGAATTATAAAAACCTGAGGGACAAGTGGATTTTCTGTGATTTAAATGTTTCATATATCAAGCAGGTCTAGGGGCTATATAAATACTGTGAATGTATGAAAACGCTCAGTTAACAGAGATATGTATGCAGCCTGTATGCAGAAACTGTGCCTTTAAAAAAAATATGAAAGAATTGTCATACTCTGTACTCTGTAGCTGCCTTTAGCTAGTTAGCTCATTAGCTGCAAAAGGTGTGTTGGTGTTGTTTGCTCTGCTAGCACAGGATGCTGGCAGGGAGCGGCACCATAACATAACACCAACACTAATTTTTCTTCAGTTGATCAGCTTTGGACCTTTAAATTGGTTCTTATTAAGGCTTAATTTAGCCAAGGTGGAGTGACTCTGGTGATGCTGGTTATAAACTTACTCTGCAGAAGGCTGTGACCAGTGGAAGGAGCGCAGCTGCGATACCGTGTTCATCTATATGGGAGCAGTCCTGAAAAAGAACAGATAAGCAATGACTGATGTGACCACTGGAAACCATAAAAATGAACTGTATTCAAAAGCTATAATCCAGAGGGATCATGCTTTAAACAGCCAATATTTGTAAAACTGTATCAAGCATGTTAGATCTTAAAATTATTTCCACTTTAGCGACATCTAAGTTGAACTGTAATAGCAGAAGTGATTATTTTTTGCAGTCAAAAAACAAGTCAAAATAATTTTCAATATTTCTTTTTTTAGCCATGCTAGCAGTGTGACGTAAGGATGAACATGTTGGTTGGTCTTCCACTGAAATATCTCAAGAGCTACCTGATGACTTTTAGATTTAGTTTGGTTTAACTACTGTATATCTCGAGTTTTTGGGGCTATAATATTGATTATATATTGCTGTATTTGCAGGCTCACCTGTAGGGTGCAGTTCATCATTCGGACAATGTAGTCAAACTGCTGGTCGTCCAGCACTGCCCGGTTCTGCAGGACGTGCTGATTGAGCTCCTGGGTCAGGCAAATCCGGGCTGCCCGTCCCTTCAACGCCCTCAATACAGCTGGCATTAACTGGAGAGAGAAGATGAAAACAACAGCTGAGTCCCAAACATGATTGATTCACAAACATTTGACCAACAACTAAAAAATACTGCAATAATAACAGAGCCAATGAAGTGGGTTTTTATTTCTGCTAGTTGGTTTTCAGTGTTGTGTGATAGAATTCACTCTCCTCAGTCAGTGTGCTCATGCAGAAATCGATCATTCTTACCTTCTTGGCCTCCAGCATCTTGTTCTCAAAGATGTACGTGATGCAGTTCCTGACCACCTCCAGCCTGCGGGCGCTGTTAGCCATCACGTTGCCGTTCCTGTCCACGGTGTCTCCTGTGGAGGTGGGGAGCAGTGATCAGACGCTCATTCATCACTGCAGCACCAAACTCAACCTCATTAAGCACACGCTGTGAGACAGGCTGTCGTTAAAGTTAAAGAAGTTTGGGGTGCAAGAGGCTGAACTTTAGTCAAGTGTTTACACCTTTCCTTTTCTAGTACTGCTATACATAAATCGATCTAATTTGTAATTAATCTGTTCCAACCATTCTTCAGACGTGTTATGTACCACGTTACCAATTTACATAAACACAGTTTCAGCCCCTTAGTCCTCCCCTCAGCTCACCCAGTGGGGGCCCAGATGGCACCATACTCTTGAGCTCCGCCTTGACTACAGGAGGTGCAGTCTTGAGCTTGGCGGCAGCGTGGTCGATGAAGAGCTGAACTGCGACGTCATCCAGCCCAGGGAAAGGCTTCTGATTATGTGCATTGTTCTGGCTGTTTTCTGACGGTCGTGTGACTTTGTGCATCGCCACAGCAGGGTAAGGATTCTCCTAGAGGAGGAGGAAGAGGTGTCAAATGGAAAAATTGGTGAGAGAAGGATAATAAAGAAGCAACTGAACAAAGACAAAGCTATAAGAGAGACATAAGGCATACACTCGGCCAAAAAAGCGAAGGTGCACAGAGTGTCACAAGAGAAAACTTGAGGTCCAAAGAGGACATAACAGGAGGAAAAATAGCAGAATGCAGCTTGACTACTAGGTATCCTTGTCAATTTCATTAGAGAACGTACATTTTTGAAGAGCTGCTCCGCTAGCTCCTTGACATGGTTCATGACTTTCTGTGGACAGGCCTCCTCTTGTCGTATCCGCTCCACATGATTGGCCACCAGCTGTGGACACAGGACAAAGACGCATGCTCACCATAAATTTCCACATTGTCCTTTCGACTTTAACAGTTACCCAGAGTTTACCGGGACAATTTATCTTTCATGAACATGTGTTACAGAAATCAGCGCATTGATGAGGAAAGTCAGCTTGACAAATGTTTGATGAGAAAGGGAATGTACTGAAGGAAACACACGTCTGTTGGTGAGAAACTCTCACTGTAAATTCCACAGGGCCCCCTTTGAAATCTACTTGTTTGTTATTTTTGCAGATTGCACTGGATCCCATCTACACAAAACAAAACATAAATATATAAAGATATATTTATTTTATGATAGTGTCACCAGCCCTTGGCAACAGAGTCAAAGTCAAATGTGGAAACCGGTCTTACTATGGTCTCTTTTCATAGGCCAACTCAGCCATTTCTGGTGAATTTAAGTTATGGGATTCAATAGCTGCAAGTGTAAAACCTTGAGAGGGTTCTAGGGGGTCCCAGCAGAAATAGGAATAATTCATTTTCATGACAGACTGTATGACTATTCAGACTTCAATACATTTTCTGTCATAAAAAATGTAAAAGCTAAATTCTTATCAGATTGGGGTCATGGTCTAATCTGCATCAGTTTAGAAGCTTGATGTGAAACATTTTGAGGACCACTGCCCTATATAACAATACACACTATAGTTTACACTATAGTGAGCACTAAATGGAGATTTGAGATGCACGTCATCATCATTTTGAGTCATTCTGACTTTTTCATTTACATCATGGGACTGGAGCAGAAATTCAGAATTTGGACAATGATGTTTGGGGCACAGTTCAGATTTGTAAATTAAAAAAAAAAAGAACACTATCCTAAAACATTTAGTGGTGCAGTGCTGTGACAGACTCACGTCATCAAACAGGTCAGTGGCTCTGTAAGGAGGCCCTCTCTCCGACACGAAGCCTGCAAACGCCATGCCATCCAACACCTTCATGAGGAAGTCGTCCTCTGTCAGCGCCCTCTGACCCAGGAAGGCAGCCTGTGGAAACACATGTTACACTAATCTGATCCGCTTTCAGGAAACTCAGCATATACAACGATGGCCGCTATCCTGGGGTTCTCTTTAGAACACACAGATGATTGGTCAGAGTATTAATCACGGGCAGTATTGTTCACAAACCTTGTGGAAGCGGATCACTGGCTCTGGGTGAATGCGGATGATGTGTAAACACCAGCGATAGCCCTGGAAGAGCCGAGCAAACAGCCACAGGAAGACTGCCCGGATCTCCTTATCCTGAAACACACACAGCAGTCAAGTTAAAGCCAACGCATGCACACACACCAAACAACAAAACTGAAGGACTAATGGAATGAGGAACTGAACTGTACACAGAGTCAGGAGAACTTCACTTATCCTGGAGATAGACTGCAGATTTAATCTAGCTACATTTTTGGCCTTTTAAAGCTTCTACATTATTGTAAGACATGAGGCCTATTGGAGCAGCAGCGTATACAGGCTTTAGATTCAATCTGACCACTTAAGACATAATTTTTGGTTGAGGGTATGAGCAAATTGGCTGTACCAACAGCCTACTTTGGTGACATCTTGGAGTGCAGTGATTCATGCAGCTCTCTATCAAATAGCCTGTTGAGCTTTATGCTGCGCCCAGAATGTGTCATTGTGTTGATTTTACAGGCTACATTTAGGAAAAGTGCTGTACAAAGTAAAACACTTTTTCATTTGGTTAATTTTCACAAGAAAGGTAGTCAAGAGACGCAAACATTATTAAAAGCTCAATGTAATTTGGAGACTTCTCAGAACTCAGCAGTGTTTCTCTTACCTGGATTTTGAGTGCAGAGGGTTGTGTGGAGAGAGGAGGGAAGGCATGATCAGCGATTTCCAGCTCTGGATCCAAAACCTACAACAAACACAAAGCCACCGTTAATCACTACGTTCCTACTACATATCTCCTACAGGCCTGTTCCTGCTGCATCAGTGGAATTCTGGGTAACTGAGTCAAGCCCTGAGACAAATCTTGAATACCAGAACAACAGTCACTCTTTGGCCAACAGTTCGTAAAAAAGTGGAAACAATGGGAAATTATGCATTTGTTTTAGTGCAGCTTAAACGAAATAAAATAATTTAAAATAAACTATTTGTTTTACAGTGGGGAAACACACAGAGGCAGCTGCAACATTCAGTGTCCAGAGCCCAAATTACCATCAACACACACTTAGCCCTCGGAATAAGGCCATTTCATTAAGGTTCATCCAGCTAACTGTAAGGAGAGCATAGCAGCTAAGCCCCGCTGCACGTTGCTGCCCAACAATCTACACCATCATCGCTCCTGCAGCCTTCGCTCAAAGCTGCCTCTTCCTTTCTCGGGGAATATATCTGACAATTCAAATTAATGAAAAGACAGACCTGCTTTTCAAACACACCTGATCAGTTTTCCAGCTCTGCAGTTATCTGTCCTTGGGTCTTGTTTCAATGAAGGAGGTCAGTCCTGCCTATGTGAGCTGATCGGACCAGCTAATACACTTTGGGGTCTGTCTGGGTGGTTAGTTCTCTGACAAGGCCAGAACCGGCTTTACTGAAGCAAAAATCAGTGTCTGTACAGACAGCTCGGCTGGCTGAGGACTCAGGCCCATAACCCAGTGAACTTCTATTTGACTGTTTGGTAGCAAAGACCATGATACACAACAGTCTCCAGGTAATAAGCCATAAAGCACACAGAGGCAACCAGTGACAAAAACAAGTGGGATGACACCATGAAAACACTCATTTTTTATTTGCTCAGTTTATTTTGAGCCTTGTCATCTTAGGCATTTAGCAGCCACCCAGTCAGTGGGTCTAGGGTCAGCGTATTGCTCGGAGACACTTTGACACACAGATGTTGGTAGGAACAGGATTCATTCGGGGTATTCTGTAAGACAAGGTTCAATCTGACCACTGTCATCCGTCTTAACATGAAGCAATTACAAACACCACAAAACAACAACTTTCTTATCTGATCCTTGGAACAAAATTACATCAAATGGATCTGGGGTTGAATTTCTTATACTAAGTCACCTTGATTCACACTTTTAATTAGCTTGTTTTTTGTTAAAGGAAACAAGGGACATCAGCATAGATAAAATTAAAGATAATAAAACAATCAAATTAATATAATCAAGATAAAATAAGCATATCACAAGGGTGTGCTGTAAAAGTTACAACTTCATCTTGTGTGTTAGATAAGAGGGCAGAGCCAGTGACTGCAGGAAGGCAGAGGTAGAGACAAAACAATAATGACTCATACAATAAAGCAGATTGCCGTCTGAAGGATTCTCAGAACATAAACTATTGATCCAGCATAACAGAAGATGATGACAGATGGTAAAATGAATTATGACTAAGTTGTTGTTTGGGTTTGAGGAATTACATTTTTAACTGTATCCATTCTAAATCTTTCATTGGCTTCCTGTGGATGGAGAGACAGAGCTGAGGAGAACAACTGAAGCCTTTTCAAATGTATCCACAAGTTGGAATTTAATCTTTTTAATTTCCTTTTTTTTCAGAGAGAGTGTGTGGGGTTGGTTAGATTGCAGAAACCAGGAAGAGCAAACTAAACTTTGAAAGTATCCAACTCGCTCAACTCTCTCTTTTCGGTCTAATAAATACAAGAGTAAACAACACTGTTAAATGCTTCAATCATATGTGCACAAGCAAAGTAGCTGTCACAAACGTACCTGGATCCATAAAGGCTAACTGGCACAGTAATTATTGTTCACTGCTGGTGTGTGCTTTGTGCAAACTGGTTAGCCACTGAACGAGGCTGTTAATGCCACAGCAGCTCAGTTCTTTGGCTCATTGGCTGCTTGCTTTGTGCTACTGAGTCAGCTGCTGAACGACAGGCTCAACAGCTGAGTACTGTTAGCGCAGCACATCGCTGTCATCGCTAACTGCATCCAAGTACCTCATATCTCACTCACATGCAAGAAAACATCTAACATTATCATGCTCTTGTTAGTACTCACTGCTGTCAGGCTGTTATGTTAAGCGTTGGGAAAATGTGGCTGCACTCTCTTTGCCATTCTTGTGCCATTAGCTGGCTAATAGCTTATGCAATACATCCGCCTAGACCTGTGGAAGACTCACTTTATGTGCAATGAGTGCACAGCCATTGGGCAGAGTGCAGGCAGGCACGTACGTACATAAACACTTCCGATGGGCATTGCAAGAAAAAAAAATGAAGAAGCTATTCGACAGTCATTGGGAACTATTCAACTATTATTCAAAGATCGACCCTTGTTTCTTTAAGATTGTGCGACACACATTGCATTATTTCCAGATGTTGGTAAAAACAAGGGAAAAACAATATAAAACATATTCAAGGATTTTCTTCTTTTGTAGGAAAAAAAGCTTTGAGAATCACTTACGAACCCTTGTTTTAATAAGACATAATACAATCTAAAAAAAACAAAAACAACAACATCATAGTTCCATAATTGTTTAGATGCTGTAAATGATTTGTGTCCAGGCAGTAACTGTGACATAAAACAAAATGCGCAGCTCTTTTCTGCAGACCATGCACAATACGATCCAACTGCAAAGTTTATTTTATCTATTTTACTTGACGTCTGCAGAGGGAGACTGTATCCTCAGCTTCTATTTTGATAACATATTTCTAATATCGCAAATATTTCGAATACAGTGAGAGTCCGTGGGAAGAGCACGACTGATTCCCAAAATTTGGGCTCCTCACAGCATCCAAATACAAACTTGGCATATCTGCGTTGAGAAACATCAGCTCCAGCCTCGACCAAATAAACACATCCTGCCCTCCGCCTCTGTGACATCACATCTTCAAAAACTCTGCGCAGCTAGCAGAGGGAAAACAATCGTATGGTTTATGGCAGGAATATGAATATTTTACTAGAAACTCATTAGAGACAATAATCTAATAAAGTTTATAACCGTGTCTTATACGTGACTGCAATCACAACAGTAAACAGACCATCCAGGATGACTTGGCATCACTGCACACATCAGGAGGATTTTCCCACCACTGACTCGCTGCAATCAAGCCAACTGGATGAATCCACGTCATAGAGATGGATTAACAGTGTTTGTCATTAAATCTTAATTTTAAGATTCAAAATACGTTGCTCTTTATCAGGCTTGTGAAAAGGCTTATGTGTCACTTCACAAGCCTGATGAAGAGCAACAGCAGTGGAAGATGTACTCAGATATTTCCCCAATTCATCCATGTGAAAATACTGCATTTAAAAATCCCACTTTTCTTTGTAAAATCCTGAATGTACTCAAGAGAACTTTAAGCAGAAGTACTGGTTCTAATGAAAAATATATTATTATGTATTACATAATATAATGGTCCATTCTGATGTTATAGCTTGAGATTCCAAAGCGTAACAACCTGCAACAAACCTAAATATTTGGGAGATTTCTCTAATCCTTGCATTATAAAGAATTACAGAATCATTTGACCTCTTTGGGTCACAAAAGATTCTTGAAATGAAACCTTGTGGTTCCGGATGGGGAAATGTCTATTCAGTGGTGTCGGCAAAGAACAATAGACATCTGAAAGATGAAGAGGGGCCCCATCTAGGCACTGCTTACTTGGCTCACAAAGCCAAAACATGATCTATCCATAACAATGTCATATATTTTAGCAACTTATTAACACACAAGTCGGCTGCTGACTACTTGTCTTGTTTTTCGGTGTAGTAAAGTATAATAAATCCAAATGACATCCACTGCTATTCAATACAGTAAACCAATAAAACCTGAAGAAGTTACAGGGAATAAATAGTCTTTATGAGCTCTGTATAATTCAGTAAAATAAACACTGTTTTCAGTAGTAGTTTATGACTCTGCAGCACGTGATCTGTCAGATCAGACAGACTCAAGTCAAAATGATTTGATCACTGAAACTGAGCATGGGATAGACACGCACCTGAGACATTAAATCAAACATGACAAACTTCCAGACAAGCCTGAAAAAACATATTCTGTTAAACCACAATTCCTCATTACGATTCCTACGTGCCAGCAATCAAAACAAAGTTCCTGCAGCAGTTTCACTGTGATTCACATGTCTGAGATGTTCAATAAAATGATTACTGGGAAGCAGGAAAAAGAATTCACTCATTCTGTCAGTAAGAGAATAAGGAAACTGGGAAATCATTTGTTTACACCCCTAAAGAGATAAAAATCATTTCTCAGAAGGGGCTGGCTCTGGAGTACTGGAAGAGGCTCAAGTGCTTAATGCAACTTGGCATTATTGGAAGTGCTTGATATGAACACAATAGTGGAGTGCTGGAATAGCACCTGACAGGACATGCATTATGTTTGTGAGGGTGATATGGTTATAATTGCATCAGAGTTGGCAGCATCACGACATCAAGCTCCAACTAAAGTAAAACTTAACTCCAAAAAACACAACCAACTTAACTGAAACTTCAATGAATTACATAAAGGGTAAAATACAACAAAATCATTTCTAAACCAACGTTAGCTACTGTTGCTCTCTGTTAGTGGAGCAGAGAGAGGCGCTGAGATGAGGCACTCAAGAACGTACACAAAGTCACATCCTATGGACTTTCGTGGAAAAACTGACTTGAGTCCTTCACAAAGAAATCCACAGTCCCACAGCATTAAACAACTTCAACAAACAGGCTTGTCCACAGGCTTGTATGGACAGCCAAGAGAGACAATGGCGGTCGCATTTTTCACTTGACGTCACAATCCGCTTGCATCACATAAAGTGATGAATACATAAAAATTGTAATAAATTGTTAGAGGGACTAAAGGTTTTTTTTGTATTTTATATCTGCGACACTGCATTCAACTTCTCTTGGTGTCATCAGTGTGAGTTAAAACAAAAGTAAAACCACCATTTAAAAAAAATAAAAAAATATATAAAATTACTTCACCAGAATAAAAACGAAACTTCAAGTCATCCAAAGTAGCAGGAGGAAAACAAACCTTAAAGGGCTTCCTGCCATCTTAGCCCATAAAGCACCAGCGGGGAATTTATTGCTGGGTAGAAACCACCCACTAGATGTTAATGAGATTCCCTAGCCCTCAGTAGTGGTGTGTAATAGGGTGTGTTCAGGGTTTGGGCTGCAGCTCTTACCATGGACAGAGCAGTCTGGGTCTGCTGAAGGAGCGGTTCAGGCAGGAGGGAGATGTGGACACACTCAGGGATGGTCACCGTGCCTCCATCCAGGTCGGCGATGATCACGTCCAACTGAAAACATGCAGAAAACACGCTTTTCATGTCTGCCTCTGACACGGTTGACCAAAGAACAGCAGCACTAGACACGAGCTGACTACGGCAGAGACAGACAGTCGTCTCCATCAACGGCTGCTCATTACAGGAAGTGCAATATCAAACAACCCAACATTCACATTTCACTGCAGACAGCAGGAGGCTGCCCAAACGATAACCTCTGACCTCTGACCCTGACCACTACTCTCACACTGATAATGGGCGTATGACTATTGTACCAAATACAGTGCCCCGTTGTGATGCCACACAATGGCTCCATCAGGGCGGTGCATGCAGCAGCATATGGTCAGACATGTCCGACAGGAGCGTTTATTACACTCTCATCAGGCTTTAATAAGACAGCAGCTAATTATTTCCTTCGATCATGATGCTATGCTGTAATTATTGTCATCTACATTGGAACAATTCTTGGCGAGGTTTGTGAAGACTATTGTATTAGAACCTACACAGGTATGCAGGTAGTAAGTAACCAGCTGGCAGCTTATTAAAAGATAGATGAACCGTTGCTTAGTGGGTCAGTGAGAGTGTACATTAAACATTCTCATAATCAAAACTCCATGTCAGAGTAGCTGAGGGGTTTGTAAGTATACAGTAGGGGTTCACCCTCTGGTCCTTTTTGGGAGCAGGTTTATTAAACTACGGAACACCACTCTTAACTTTTCATACTAAGGTTGCTTTTCTTATATCACGTTTCTCTCCCACAGCTGGAAACTGGCAGCAGGTGTTCCTGCTAAGTCTCATCTTCCACACAGTGCATGCTGGGTTTTTTAATGATACCGGTTTGTTTGTTTATCGTTGATGGAGTGGGCAGTGTCAGGTAGGCATTTTGTCCTCCAGCTGGCTGTGTGGTGCCAATATTTTCTGCTGCTTCAGACTGCATCCTCTGTTGTTTTCTTTTCAAAAGCTTTTTTATTTCCTCTTTTCAGAAGGCACTGCCAACAAACTCCCATAACACAACTATGGTGGCTAGTGAGGGACAAGGTGGGCCTTGGTCAGGAAATTTCAAGATCTAACATTCTTTAAATAGATTCTAAATTCTTTGTATAGAGCACTGATACTGTTAACTACTGTCGTTGGTCATCACTTTTACACTTAGTTTACACATACAAACTTAAAGTCACATTTTTTCATTTCTGTCTTAAAACAATATACTTATAGGCTCATACGTAAATTTTCAATTACTGGATGCCCTTCCCGTCCATACTGACAGTGAAAAAACTCCCTTGCTACCTTGTTTTTAATGTATATGTTTGGGGAACTGTGAAGCACGGTCCTTTTTTCTGTGCAGCAAACTCCTTGTCCTCTGTAAAAATGCACTTCAAAATCTCCCTGATATAACTTTATTGGGGTACCATGACTGGAAAAAAAAGAGGATAACCTCAAGCTTGAGGCTCATGAGAGACAACAAACTCCCTGCGTCATTTTAGCTTTATGTGTAAATATTCGATTGTCTCTGGCATCTTTTGTATATACAGTAGCATCACTCTGCTGTATTGTAGTGATGAGAACTCACCAATTCTTGTGTCTCCGATCGAAAGAATGAATTGACACCAATGATGAAGGGTGTGGGGGTGCTGAGGACCTCTAATAGTTTCCCTGGCAGGATGGGAACGAAGGTGAAGCTGAAAGGGGAAAACACAGGAAGTGATTTAATGCATCTGCTGTTAGACCTAAACCCATAATTCCCTTTGCTTTAACCAGTCAATATTAGTCAAATGTGATCTGTCAAAAAAGTGAATACCCAGAGAAAGATCTAAAATGACAGCATGGAGAGACAGAGGGGAGGAATCATACCTGTATTTGAGAGGGAACATGATGGCGAGCAACCCTCGGCAGGCATCTGTTAGTCTCTGGTAGCTGCTGGACAGGAACAGGATCTTATGTTCCGTCAGGGCAGCACAGAACAGATATAACACGTTCACTATACCTGAGGGAGAACAGAGCACAGACGAGGCATCACACGGAGTCCAAGTCAGGAACCAAATTCATAACCATATGTTCTACCTCAAGAAAATTAAATGAATTATCAGTTCAACTAATGATCTAAAAAAACGAAGTCTGCTGTGACAGAACACTGAAAAAAGACATTCAGAGGTTTTGCTACAGGTTTCAATTCCTCTATTAATGACAGGGCAAGTATCAGGCTTTCTATGCACTTGTGAAAACTCTTTCAGATGATATTTTTTTTTTCAATCACTTCTAGATTGTTTTTTAAGTATTAGAGGCTGGTAAAGGAACTAATGTATAGCACTGAATAATCACACAATAACACATATTGCACAGTTATATCATGTTAAAATCTGATGTATCTTATACAGCGATGAAATGTAAAGTACATTTGCTCTAATGAGTACTATACATACTTGAGGCGAACGTTTTAATTTTACTCCACTACATTCACCTGATAACTTAAATTACTAGTTAAACTGCCAACTGTATGCTGCACCACAACCAAAGTAGCGTGCTTTGAAATTATGTTTTCTATTCTGATATGCTGAATATCAGATCTAATAGTCAGTATATACATCTATATGTAAATGTATGTATAATTTACTTTGACTTGTACGTTTGATATATTTTATATCAGATACTTTAGGACATTTACTCAAGTACTATCATATGGGGGACTTCCACTTTTACCAAAGTGATATTTTACACAATATCTTTACTTTAATTCAAGTGTGACTTACAAAACTGATCTTATGGGTAAAAATCTTCAGCTATAGTATACATTTGACTAACATTGACTGTTTCATTGTGTTGATCAACCTTTAGCAACCATGAGTTAAAATCACAAAAAATGCTTTTTGGAAATGGGACAGGTGTAGAATGAGCCCCATTGAGTGACGGGCCATACCAAGCTGTCTGAAGAGCTGAGCCACACTGCTGCCACTGATAGGAAGCGAGTCATCGATGGGGGTTTGGATAACTTGCCGGTCGCCAGCACCTAACGTTATAGTCCTCTACAGATCAAGAGAAAGAAGAAGAGAAAAGAAAGATAGAAGAGGGAGGTGAGAAAAAAAACAACAAAGAACGGATGCAATTTCTCAGAAAATCAGGCCGTGACAGCGTGGTTTAATCAGTGTCCACGGAGCAGCGTGAGTCAGCCACAGAGAGATGGAGAATCTCAGAAGCTTAGCAGGTACATCACAAATAAAACACAAGCCATTCCAGCTGATCAGGACGTGAATGGAGCTGGGCAGGACTCCATGCCAACGACCTTACTGCAAAACAACACCGGCACCACCATGTCAATGAGCCTTTGTGGGAGAGAGAATTCCCAGCACACATGGCAGGTGTCATGCGCAGGCGATTTTTCCACTGCAGACTAATGCGAGCACAAAGGGAAAGGAGATTGATTGGGTGAATCTTTATGAATCATTTGTTTAGGGCCGTGAAGTATCCCGAGATAAAATTATCATCTGCAACATTTGACACTGTGGACACACTTATCTGATATCTACAAAGTGTCTTTATTCAAGGTGTTTTAACAGAAAAGAAACAGTTATTCACTGGATATTCAAGATTTTCCGATATTGATAGATAGATAGATAGATAGATAGATAGATAGATAGATAGATAGATAGATAGATAGATAGATAGATAGATAGATAGATAGATAGATAGATAGATAGATAGATAGCTTTATTTATCCCCGAGGGGAAATTAGGTCATCGTAGCAGCAGTACAATACAATCAGAAATACAAACTACAATAACAATTTTAAGTACAATTTAGAATCTCTACACTGTAATCTCTACACTGTGTCTAATAACGAAGACCTCCATTACAGATAACCAAATTTAATTTGTAAATCAAAAAGTCTAATGTGCTCCAGACAGAGTCAATAAATATTGATTTATGTGTGGTTTGGATAACATGCGTATTCAGGAGTTTAAAGAGGTCTGATTTAGACTGCAAAAAGATAAATCAATGCAGTTACAGCGTTTCAGGCAAGATCACATGACTACTGAACACTATGTACTTAAAAAAAAGTACAAAAGACTTTCAAAGCTAAGTTTTTAAAGTTAAGCCCTCTATGACTTTAAAAAACAAACCGACTGACCATGTTCTGTTGGGCTACACAAATATGGCCAAGTTGAAAATCCAGTTATTTTCTCACATAATCACAATGCTGTGACCTTTTGGGGAAACAAAATGACATGAAAGCACTTGTATCAACCCCCGGACTGTGATGTAACAGCAGGCATCCAAGGTGTATTTAATCTTGCCAGAGGGCCTTAAAGCTTCACAAACCAGTTTGATTCAGCAACTGTAAGTGTTTCAAATGTACCCAGTCAGGAAAGCTTTGTGTGTGTACTGGGTTAGCTGGGAGGGAAAGGTGCAGCATTATTTTCATGCTCTCTACAGCAGCAGCAGCAGTAGCATCAGCGACCATAGGCGAGCTGTTACTGATTCAATACTGTGACCCAACAGCTGATCCTCACGTGATTCAAATTCATTGTTTGGTTGTTGAAGTTTGATAATGAGTTTTACAGGAATGCACCCTTTGAACCAGGGGACAAAGAAAATGTCAGGACAGTGTCTTTGGCAGGCAGATATAATTGGCGGGTTGGACCACACTGTACCAGCCAGTTCTGAAAAAGAACTGTAGGTAGATGTGACATATCTTACTTTTATACCTACTTACTTTTACATTTATCCAAATCTATAATAATAAATAAATTACTTTGTCTTGTTCGTCCTCATTACACTGCAGTAGTTCTACAAATCTACCTTGACTGATGTGTTCACAGTGATCTGAAAGTCTTTCTTCTGTTGTAGTTTCAATTTCAGATCCTCCACAGAACTGTGGCGGTGATACAGATAAAACACCAGAATTTAAGGCAGAATGCCTGGTATTTGGATGTTGAGAGGCTTGTCACAGATGTGTACTTAATATGACATAAATGATCAGCTGTGGGTCACATATTGAGTCTGCATCAAAGCATTTTGATTGGTTCTCCTGCCACAAGGGGTGCGTGGATTTGCTGAGAGGAATGGGTGGAGAAAAGGCAGCTGAGGAAGCTCAAAACTGATTGGTGGCGAGGGGAGAATGACGTCAGGCTGGCGTACCAAACTCTCCTCTTTCTCCTCTTGGCCCGGCTACACAAGCACCCAGCAGAGACACACACACGCAAACACACGCGCACACGCACACACACACGCACACACACACACACACACCCCGCAGGATAAGACACAGGTTAGAAACAACAGGACAACAATATGACAGTAATGGCAGCATGGCAAAACAAGTAAGCTGCACAAACAACAACATCATAAACATGAACTGCAAGACGACTGCTGTGAAAAACAAACGATGAGTGCAACATTAGATATGAGAGACACATGCAAAACAAAGGGAAGCAATCATTTAGCATTCAGCAGCACAACAGGTGATTCATTACATCACTTAAGCCCAAACTCCAAATAAACACACCTCATATATAACAGGAATATATGCAATAGTAAGAGATGGTATGCAGATGACATTTCCTTTACCAGCACAGTTCATTGTAGGTCTCACATACACGAGGGCTGCACAACATATCGTTTCAGTATCGACATCGCAGTGTACACATGTGCAGTAGCCTCACCGCAGTATGTGCAGTGTCAAATATGGCAAATTAGTTCAGTTCTTTCACACGTTAAACGTGTTCCTGGTGTTTTTGCAACACGCAAGTTGAAAGTTAAAATTGCGGCACAAAAATTGACATTCAGTGCTCTTTCTGAGACTAAGGTGTTGTGACCATGCTGACTTCTGAATACTGTGACATCACCTGCATAACCCTCTACTGAGCTATTCAGGTTATCTGCTGAATAATCCTGTATTTTTGTCATACTGCAATATATATCGCAGAAAACCAAAATATCGCAATGACAGTTTTTTTCAATATCGTGCAGTCCTAACACACTCAAGGTTGAGCTCCTACATCTGCCAATGGTTTTAAAATGGCACTTGAATTACAACTTTAATTTCAAAACTGAAAATATCCAACCACAATCCGGTTTACCGAAACAACATATGACCCTGTACTCAAACTGAAACTGCAGAGATCCTGCTCTCAAATCCCTTTCCAACCTCAAACTCATTGACACAATGCAATAACAAGAGGTAAGGGAAAAACTCAAGTTCAGGGGCTACATGAGAACAAACGTGTCATAACTAGCAGAGAGTGGCCATGACCTACAGCAACTTGTGCAACTTTCAGTTTGAAGTGGGGGGTTTTCTCAGCTATGCCTTAAATTTCTGATTTGTTGCAGCTAAATCAAATAATGACAGCAGCACTTGGCAGGGTGACAGACAGTTTCCAGAAACATGGACCTGAATTACCTCTGTCAAATGAGTTCATAATAGAGACAGATTAAAACATGTTCCTGTAACAGCTCAATCACTAATGGGTGGTAAGATGAGCACTTGACTCTCATCCATACTAAATACGAGTCATCCCCCACCACTGGGAAATCGGACACTACCAAATACACACACAAGTGATAGGTCAAGTTGTGTACAGATTGTGAGATGTTGCTCAAGGGGATTTGACGGGAAAAGATGCAAGAAAACTCAGTGTCTTGTCACTTGTCTGTGTTAAGGTTGGCTCTTCCAACCACCAGGCCACCGTACTGCTCTGCTGCTGTAATTCACCATTTGTCACTTCAGGCCATCAGCCTGTAGTTCATTTACATCACGGTTGTGTAAAGTACTCAGATAAATGACTTAAGTGTTGTAACATCCTGCAGGTCAACCTGTCCCAGTCACTCACTTGTTAAATGTGCTTTGTTGTTTCACAAGCTGTACAGCAGTGCACTGAAACTATTAAATCGTTTAAGATAAATGTGGAGTTCTCTCTAAATATAAAGGCAGCCAAGCATTACATGGCAGCACCTCAGACCTTTGGTCACTGACAACCTACCCTAAGTTACTGTTGCAATGGCTTTCAAGCTTTTCGTTCTCTATCTGTACAAAAGCAATCCACAATCTAAGTATTTCACGTTTAAAGAAAAAGGACTTGTAGGATGAAGAATAACCAATGGCCCCTTTAATACAGCCTCTGCAAGTTAGTAATATTTCGCTGTTATCCTGCCTTTCCGTTCTGTAAAAAAAGGTGCAAAGACGGAATGAGGGCACATTATTGTTCTGCCTCTGAGCCGGCAGTGGCGTAAAATCAAATCAATGTCTCTGTTAAAATGCAACACTGGGGGATTTAAGAAGCAGCTAGCAGCAGTGTGTAGTGAACTCGCTGAGGAAGAACAGCAACAACAAATGTCCGTAAATTGGGGAGACGACGAGGACCGGGAACAGTCCTTGCCAGACGATGAGATCATCCATCTCATAACAGGGACACTATGACTTTTATTGCCATGTAATGCCAGTGTTATCATTTAGAAAGCACTGCCCAACAGTTACATTATACATCACAGTAGGTTATTATTTTAACCTTTTTAGTAATGTGCAACTTGTTTAGATCTAAATCTGGGTAATCATGCAACAATAAAAATGTATCATGGAATTTCATACCAGACGCCAGTATTACAGATACTATAACCTAACTAACTAACTAACCTAATAATGCTAACTATTTCACCAACACACACTTACAAATATATAAAATACCCATCCCACGGGTAACCACAAGGTTGGGAAATTGTCTGTTTGGTGTGTGACAAGTGTTGCCACGACAATATGTCTAAAGGCAGGAATGATTTCAGTGTCACGTTGCTGGAGTCGTTCTGTTGTGTGTGTTTGAACAGAGGCTGACTTTAAGAGACACACTCTGTGGTAATGATAGACATTAAGTGAGGCTGATAGAAGAGTCCTGTGTGATTTACCAGTTCTAGGAATGTGTGTAACTGTGTGTTACTCTTTACCAAATGGCCTGTCTTCCTCTTGAGAAGGAAGAACAGAACTGTTTGTGCTTGGCTGGGTAGCAGCAGTACAAACTCATTTGTAAGAGCCTCAAGAAGCTCTGTGCATTACTGTATATGGGTGTTTGTTAGAGTGAGTCAGTGTGTGTAAATGTGTTACTAAGTCTTAATTTTACTTTCCGTTGTGGGTATTATGCAGCTCTATAATGAAACCATTGGTACCAATTTAGTCAGAATCCATCAGAAGGATGATAAAGAACTAAGCTATAAGTTTAGCATGTTTTTCAGATGTGTTAGTGTGTGAGGAGAGTTAAGCATTAGCCTCTGCTGTTTGGGTCTACATGTGTGTTAATACTGATTAGATCTGATTCTCTCATTCAGACGCTCTGCCCGGTAGGAGGCCATCTGCCATCCCATATGGTCACTGAGCAACTGAACTACGACCTGCACAGCAACGGCTTTGGATGTGTTTGTGTGGCTGCTTGAGAAACTGAAGAAACAAATAATCAATATCCAAAATGCTTAATGGCTGCAACAAATAAAGTTGATGACAAACGTGACAGAAGATAAAAAGAAAGGAAATGTTTGAATGATTAACATGATCCTGTTTGATCACAAATCGCACAAAAAAGCTAATCAAAAAGAGCTCAAGCACCATCAATCACACATGATTTGAAATGAGTGCAAGAAAGAACACATTCCTTAAAGAAAAGAAAACAGCTTCGGTCTGTTTGATTAACAGAATCAATAACATCGAGCTGGTTGTTGATTGGTGAAGCTTGCAGAACGGTAAAGTTACCTGGAGACAGGCCAGGAGCCAGTCACAGGCCTGTGGAACCCTTTCTAAACTACAAACTGGGGACTCATTTATCTGTAACACAGAGGAACCAGTGTACAGTAGAGTGCACAAAATGACACACATGGGTTATAACATCTGGAAGCCACAGCGAGGGTTCAGCTGATGTGCATTTAGAGAAAATAGACACCTCCTACCAAATGTGCACCATGTGCACAAGTACTTGAAATTAACATTGAAATTACACCTATTAAAATTGCACACACAAAAACTGAAAACTTTTTCTTGAGGTGAGATAAAGAAAACATGGTTCGTACAAAATATCAAAAACAATGAGTGAAAATAGTAAAACAAAAAAGAAACACCAACATAAATCAATAAATGAGAAATAAACTGTTTAATTCATTTGAAATCACAAACATGTTAGTTTTGTTTATCTGACTATAAATCAAAACACTGTGGTTCTCGTCCATGGCCAACACTGCTTGCAAATTGTAATGATCCAGTCTACATCTGTTAAGTGCCGCTGATCATCCACAAAGTGGGCTATGTTTTGCAAACCTTTGGAATTAATGTCTCCCAGTATGCCCGTAACAATACAAATGAACTGAAATGATGTTAAAAGATCAACACTAAAGTGTGTTTACATGAGCTGAGCCCCCACCCCCACCCCAAGGGACAGAGATCTGCTGTAAAACCAGCTCCATGAAGAAGATTAGTGGCATTTAGAACCTCATGACTCTCTGTAGATAGTAATCCATAAATTATTCAATTATGCATGCACAAAGAAATGTGCAGTCACGTTATGGGCCCTTCTGCATGTGCATATTCTAATTTACACGCATCATACGAATGAAACAAGGTCAGAACCTCTCAACCAACCTTTCTCTGTTGCACCAGGCTAACATGGATGCAAGTTTAGCAATGCCAGCAGTCAGAGCTAGATGTGCTTTACATGCAGGCTGTGCCAAGCTTTACCTCTCTATACTGCTTACAGCCTGAATAAGCTACACTGCTAAACATAAGGAGTGTTACCACCCAGCAAAGCCAAAGAGCTGGAGCATAAGAAGCAAGACTGAAGAAGAATGGTTTAACAGTCTATCTTTGCTCCTGGTGATCTGCTCAGTTTTAGTCAACATGACATCACATCATGATCTTTGACTTTGCCTTTGGAGCTTGTGCAGGTGACTGTGTGAAAAAGAGATGGAAAGTAAGCAGTTACCTGGGACCCTCCAGCAATGGGGATGACACAAGTGAGCAGATTTCCAATAACTGTTTCCAAAGGGACAGGCAGGCCATCTACATGGACGGTGTAGATCAGACCTAGACAGTTCTGTTCAATCGAGAGGGAGGGACACAGAGGTCAAAGGTCAACATGCTACAGGGCCAGACAGAGACAGTAATAACACAATCTCTATTTGTTATAGTTTTAATCATCATGCTATTTCTAATAAATACCTATTTCAAAAGTAAAACAAATCATCTTAGTAAAACAATATTTTCCTTTAAAAAACAAACAATAATGCGTATGATCAATATTGTGCTACAAAAATCTATTGATGCAGAAAAGGAAGTGAATTCTGAATTGGGGTGTGTGTCGTACCCTGAACACCTCGGTGTAGTCCAGTCGGGACACCAGCACCAGGCTCTTGGGGGCGAAGACCTGAGCTGACTGGACGACAGCAGGCTCCTCATCCACCTCATCCACCTCACTGGGCTTGGCCTTCTGCAGCTGAACACAGAGAAGAAGAGATATAGCTACAGTCACATAGGAGACGAACACTCCAAACTATAGACGTTAACGCCTGTATTTAAATGATGTAAACACATGCCCCAAAAAAGTTACTCCGCATTTACAGCACACAGTATTATGCATTGTGCTTAGGCAAAGGCAATTTTCTATCATATGTGGCTCTAAGGATGTTTTCTTCAATCTAAGTAATTTCTTTGATGACACTTTGCAAAAGTAGCCACACAGCGTAGCACCGGTCCTGTGGTCTAGATGGGACACCAGTGATCATTGTTGCACCAACAACATTCAAGACATTAACCAGGTGACATCTGTCTCACCTGTGAGTTGTCCAGGCCCTCCCAGAAGGTAAAGCAGGCACAGGAGTGACGCTCTGAGTTGATGTCAGTCAAAACCGCTACAAAGAAGGAGGCAGGCTGTCGCTCAGGAACCAGCTGCCAACCGCTGGGCTGACAGAACTAGAGAAAAGGTGGAAGAAATGAAGGTGGTGAAAGGTGGCAGGAAATTTAGGGGACACGGGTTGATGGGAAAGAAGGGAATAAAAAGAAAATAATAGAAAGGTTAGTGTACATACCAACCTAGGTGACATATCAGAAAGTAATCTATTCTTTCAGCACCTCAGGGTGATTCACCCTGGGCAGGGCTATCATTAACGCAACAAAACAGGTTCTGAAAACGTTTCACCTGCTTTCATCGAATGGCGACACCACCAAAGTTTTGACTGAACCATGTGAAAATAGGTGGAAGCATATTCTGCTCTCATTTCCAATCACAATGCTGTTACTTTCCAGACATTACTTATTTACTTGCAAAACATAAAATGCTGACGCCGCAATCAACGCTGTGGCAGTGTTCACTGTGGTGAGCAAACAACAGAAAGTCAATATTTACAGCATGCGGCATGCCCCCAAAAATGTGTGAGTGAGAAAATGATTGTCGGTCAGGCTCTACCTGTGATGCCATGAACACTCAGCAGAGCCAGTCTGACTTACGGACCTACAGTCTGCCACTGGCTGCTATTACATTCAGCGTTTTCCTTCCCTTCTGCGTGTTACCATTTTCAAAGTCTCTGTTGCTACGGGAAATAACTGCAATAATCTCCAGGATGGCGCCTTCATGCTGAAAAAGGCAGGTTACCCTAACCTGGTTGCTAATGACACTAACATAAACAAACTAGCAGCTTGAGTTCCCTAACTTAACACACAAACAAGCCAGGGCGTGTCTCCCCAATACCAGAATGATAAACGGTGCAGCCAGATCTTTCTCCTGCACTGACAGAGTGCTGTGGAGAAAGGTCACAGATGTGGCTGCAATGTCTATCATGGCTATGCAAGCTATGACGACTAACCTGCATCAATATTAGAGATGGAGCTCTGGGCAGAGACATTTACATATTTATTGGGATATAAGATAAGGATTAAGATACAAAACAAAGAGTGCTTGTCTTATTGTCAACACTTTCAGTTTCACTGTAGAAGCCCTCCACTGCCATGACATTATTATATATTTATTTGTGAAACACTTGCAGGAAGTGGTAAAGTATAGTAAGTCACCTCCTCAATCCTGCTCAGTTTCTGGACATGCAGTCCCTTTTCTTCAGCACTCATGTGAAAACTAAATGCAATAGACAGCCATTCACAATAATTCATAGATCTCCTTAAAATCCATTCTCCACGACATAGCATTTATTTTGGTTTCTTCCGAGCAAAAATATTTTTGATGACATGTTTATACATTCTTTAACACATCGGGAAAAAAGCCCACCAGTTGGCCCTTTACACAATGTCAATTACACTTCACCAAACTGTTGGACAGAACAAGAAACATACCGATTGGGCTACTTTTAGATCCTTAAAAGTAATATGGTAAGAACAAAGGTTTGCTTTACAGTGCTACAAAGGTCTATGAGTCATTATAAAGAGAACGAAGAGATGACATAGCAATCTGGAAATACCCCTGTCGGATAACATTTTCCACCCTGTCAGTCACAGCTCAGGTTATATCAAACCATTGGGGTTAAATTGGTTCATAATCGTTCTCAAGCTCACTTGTTGGTGTAAGAAAAATATGCTTAGCTTTAATTTCGGTTGAGAGCACAATAGGTAGCCTAACCCTATATATATCTATCTATCTATATATATATCTATATATATATATATTATATATATATATATATATACATACGTACATATATATGTATATATATATATATATATATACATATATATATATCTAGATATCTATATATCTATATATCTATATATATCTATATCTATCTATATATCTATATCTATATCTATATAGATATACAGATAGATATATATAGATATATATATATCTATATATATATAGATATATATATATGTAATCAATATATTGGCCGATACACAGACAATTTTGCGAGTAAAATGTGTTATGGAGGCAGGATATCTAAAAGTTTAAAGTAAAGTTAAATGGGAATCTAATAATCATAAATTAGCGCTAGCATCTTTTTCTGCATTCTAATCTTTAACAATTTTCATATCAGTGCATATCGGACAACATATAGCCTGATACCAATATACCTATGTTACACCAATATTAGCAAATAAACTAACTGATACTCTAACATTTAGCAATTACCATAAAATGAGCTCTCATTAAGTTCAGAGCCAGACGAATACATCAAACCCCAAAGATGTTGTGCGCTAACTACTGAGCTGCCCAGGGAATTGAACCCCTAACCTTGAATGGGTTAAGAGTCTGTCACCACTGAGCTATACTGGAACATGTCTGTAAGTGTTGACTTACCAGCTCTATGCCTTGTGGGAACGGGCTGTCCTCCCAGTCTTTCTCAGGAAACCGCTGGAGAATGCGACCTTGACCTTCCCCCTCCACTGCAGAGAGACACGCAGGGACAAACAGAGGTCACTACATGTAGTTTACATTGTTTGTTGTCTTGTTTGTTTCCTTAAATAAGCTTTTTCTTAACCATATCAACGTACTGTTGTTTTTCATTTCTTCTTTGCATGTTTTATCATGTGTATGCTGGCAGACAAATAAATTGAGACTGGTGTGTAGTTGACTGGCACATGGTATCCATTACCACTGTGAGCTGATATAATTTTGAACACATGCTAAGTGTACTGAGATAACAAATCCGGGTATTACAGTAATAACACAGTAAAGCAGAGAGTTTGTTTAGTTTGCCACAAACTCCACTGTTGCGATGGGACCACAAAGAACGTCTTAATCTCTGAATGAAAAGTGTGTCTTTTGACTAACGTAGGAGATACAGAGCTGGTATAGTGCTACAGCATCTGAGGCTTTGATCAACTTCAGCACTGTCATTGCCAAGTTACTTAGTAATCAATTTAGGGCTGCAATTAATGATTATTTTCTTCATGCGTAATCCTTAGATAAATATTATTACCAATTGTCAAAAAATGGTGAGAAATGCTGATCGGTGTTTCCCAAAGCCCAAGATGACGTTCCCAAATGTCTTGTTTTGGCCACAACCCAAGTATATAGTTTACTGTCATAGAGGAGGAAAGAAACCAGAAAATATACACACATATGGTAAAAAGTAAAAATCAAATGTCACTTGTGAAGAGGCAAAAGGTAGGGAGAAACCAATCTAAACGGGTGAAGTCGTGGATACTTCAACAACAGCCCCAAGGTGTTCTCTCTTTCCGTTTCTCTTCTTGTGCATGGATTCACATAACTGAGCAGTAAAATTCAGCCAAGTGATGCATACAAGGGCCAACTCGTGTCAACGATGCAGGACACACCACAACAACTAGCACCACAAACACTCGCTGACAGCTCTGTCATTGGCCAACAGCCGTCTGTCAGCCTGGTGTGTGAGGGCCCTAAGGGCAAAGACTGAATGTGTAGAAAACAACTATCCTCCGTCAAAAGAGGAATAATACATATATGACTATCCATGTATTGGAGAAAAAAATGCTTTTTCTTACTATGAATAGACATTAACTACACCTACAGCAAGAACCTGCTTTGGATCTGAATGCACCTTTAACAAAGGTAGGGTAGAGGTCTCTTCGAGCTAAGCTAGGCTACTTGTTACCCAAGTTACAACTTCAAATTTGACCGGTGTTGTATCTTTCTTTCATTTAAAGTATAGTGTTTGTAGGGCTGATGTGGTCATTAAATCAGTAGAAAACTATGGATCATATTTACCAGGTTAAGTTTGAGGCACATCTATTAGTTACAGTTATTCATATGTGTGTAAGGCATAGTAAATGTAATATGAGTTTAAAAAAAAAACTTATTTGCTGTTGGTTATTGAGGCCATTTCCACTGTTGGCCAGGGCCCCTGGCTCATCAGAGCAGCACAATGACACAGCGCAGACAGACTTATGTAACCACCACAAGCCCGTCTTTCAGCTGAGTTCTATCTGAAGCCCTGCACCATGCTTAATGGCAGCATTCATCTGCACAGAGAATACACTTATCCCCCAATACAAAGAATGTAAATCTAGCAAAGACTGCTCACAAAAAAATGACTATCCCATGCTACATAAAGGGGAGGTTTTTCACCAGCATTTAGACCAAACCTGAGGAGTCTGAACTGAATTCTGCCTCAGAGAGAACAACAGAGCCTGTGGGCCTTCACCAAGGGAACTAAAACAGAAGCGCAGACACACAGAGACAATACACAAACAGAAAGTAGGCCAGCTCCCAAAACACACAGGGAAATGCTTAAGCCACCCCCTCTCCCTTGCAAACTAGGGACATGTGGAGACTTGGGGGAGTGGTGCTCTGGGGTCTAGTCATCAAAGACAGGAGGTTAATTTCTTTTTTGTTTAGAGATGACTGGCCTTGACCTGCTCTAAAGTGTTTCTGGCATCAGCTTGAAGCACTAGAACCTGGAGAAGGAAGCACCAAGTGTTCAGTAGCTTGTTTTTCTGACAAGAACAGTTGAAACAGACTAAGTTTATCATTCCAAAAGCCTGTGTCAAAAAAGTGGGTATCACAGATTGGGATGGAAATTGATAAGATTTAAGTTTAGATTTTAGTAAGGCTGTGCAGTATATCAATATTATATCATTATCGCAATATGAGACTATATATCTTCATCTATCATTATAATGTGATTTCATTTGTCCTAAGTGTCTTTTCCTGGTTTTAAAGGCTGCACTACAGTAAACCCACCCACTCATTATATCCACGATGATGATTATTCATCACAAATCTCATTTTAATTGATTCCTGGTCTACTTACTGTGGACATAAAAAGTAGGCATACGGGTTTTCCGTCTCTTTCAGTAAAGGAAAGCAACAGTCTGTCATCATCAAAAATGGATGATATGAGGCAATATTGATATATGGCATTGATAAAACTAGTATAAGCTAAGAGGCGCATGATTCTGATGGATCGACAATTTGGAACCAGTTCTCAACAGTTCCAGTTCTCGATTCCAATACATAATCACAGGACCAGAGTGCCTTGTAGACAAACAACATCCTTCCATGGGCTCAAGATGGACCTTCAACTTCACCGATAAAGAAAATAGTCACATGGTTTCTGTCTGTGAGACTATGCACATACCACAACCGTGTGTGTACAATCATAGAGTCATATGCACTGCAAACAAGAGCACACACATGCTAATTTAACAGTAATGTCTACATAACAACAAACTATATTTAGATCACTTTACATAACAGCTGCTAAGCGCTTAAAAGACGGAGTGAGAATCATTAAAGAGGTGAAAATATTTCACAGTCTACTGAGAGACTTTGTTGTGACACCTAAGAGCATGTGACTTTGCCAACCCTCCATGGTACACTGAGATGAGTCGTTTAGTGTCGAATACCAGAGCAGATGCATGCTGGGACTTGATGTTACCTGGGACCTACCTACTTGGAGACACTGATTTCATGAGCAGCGGACCTGTCGCATGCTGCAGCCTCGTGTTGTGTTCTGTAACAATTTGCTTTCAAAGATGACGTGAGATGTAGGTGAGCCAGAAACACACAAACATTGAGAAAAAACGCATACAGTGAATGCAGGCCGTCCTGCAGCTAAGGGAGGGGTATATGAATGAGCCAGAAAAAATGAGTGTGTTGGGAGTGAAAGGCAGGCCTTACGACCACACACACCAGACACACACAAACACACGCTGTACTCACTGCAACTATAAAAAACCCTCAACACAAACTCAAACCTGCACAAACTCCTTGCACTGGGCTGGTTCATGGACAGGTACTGTTTGCACGATACAAGTGTCTACTTGTCACAAGAGGCTAATCTAACCTAATCCAATGATGTCAAGAATATGTGCATGTATGCAAATGGAATCCAGGGAATGTAAACAAGACATAAAGGCTTCCAATAGACTTTACAAAACCAGTAATTACACAGAAAAATAAAAGGCAGTGAGCGAAATGGTGGCTATGCCATGGTGAAAACTAATTACAACCACTTCATAGTCCAACTAGTACACAACTTTCAAAATATTTTAGGAAATTACAGAAAACGACAAAGATGTTTGCATTTGCACATCATGCAGATTAAACCGAAGTGTATCTTTTTATGACAATAAAAAGTTGCTCAACTTGCTGTTTCAGTGAATGTTCCAAAATACACTGTTGCCAGAGTCCTGACTGTTGTCTTTTCTTTTCTGACATGACAAAGAACAGCTATTTTCTGCCATGTTATTTGTGCTTTAGAGATCATCTGGTTTAGTCATAGAGCCATACGCAGTTATAGCCTGGGATAGTCCCACAAGCAAAATGCTAAAACTAGAACCATTTATCTTTCAGCAAAGATGCAACTTCTCTTGGATTGTATATGATTGATAAATTGACAAATGGTACTTTCTGTACCATTAACTCTTGCCACAGTCGCAGTCATGTGCTTGCTCATGGGGGAAATGTTGGGTCTCTGTAAATACATTAATCAAGGAGTATGGTCAAGACCTGCTCAATTTGGAAAGTTTAATGAGATGACTTTTGTTGTTAACTGGCGTTATACAAATAAACATTGACTGACTTATTGATTGAATGAGATTGTACCATTAATTGACTGCTATGGAACATGTTTGAAGACAGTCAACAAAGTCATGATTTTACTTGCCAGTTTTTCTTTTCTATGCAGGTTATAGATGGCTCTTGGTCTGTTGTCCCCCAAGCCTCAGACAGTCAAGATCTAATGTGGTTTGCTATTAGCAGAGCACACATGGAGTTGCTGGGTCTGCCAGCAGTGCTGACAGACAGCAGTCTGAGAATATTCCTAATGCAATTTCAGAGTACAATGCCCGTCTTGGACTAGCTCATGAAACTGAAATAAAATTACAAGTCTGTAACCTCTCATTTAAGGCCTTTCTTGGCTAATCCACAGTGCAACAAAAAAATGAAAGCAACCTCTACAGTTGGCGCTTTCAGCCGAGAGCAGCGGCAGGCCTGAGAGAGTAAGGCAAGGAGGAAACAGTGAGCTACGAGTCTGTCTGGGAGGGAGCTGCAGTCACACCTCAATAATGCCTGGCTGTAACAGGACAAAAAACTACTTCTGGTATTGCTTTGATGCCGATGTGATTGAAACCGTCATGGATTCCCAACTAACAACATTTGATGTAAATGTTTGCTTTGAACACTAACCCTTTGAACAGCTGTGTATTTCTGCTTTGGGAGAGTTTGTCCAGGACGTACAAAAGACTGGCTCGCATAATGTTTCATATCTGTCTGGCTAGACAAGTTTAGATAAAATCTGATTTGGCCATAGATACGGACAGCTACCACACCAGTCAGGATTTCAAATAAAGGAAAAAATAACAGTCCAACAGATTGACTGTGACGCGAATAAAAGGTGGCTACTGTGAGCACAGAGGTAAATCTGAGCTTCAGCTTTTGTGGTTTTGTAAAAATGAACTACTCTTCAGACACAAAATAAGGTTAAGTAATGAAATAAGTTTCATTTTAACACACAGTTTTATATTATCTAAGTGCCAAAGCTACCATCACATTGTTACTATTCACTTAACTCTATCCACTAATAAACAGGGATTTCTGTGATATCTGCTACCATCCAATGTACGGGCTGTTTAAACTTCAGCTGTCTCATATCTGGATAACATTTACACTTGTACACATCTCCATTGGCCAGATCACCAATCTGACTATAATCTGTCTTTGTTTTCGAGGCTAGTAGTTTCGTTAAAACTCGGGGTGTCACAGCATACCGCTATTGATGACAAATGCAATATTTACTAGGGAAATGTTGAAATAATTTTCATCATTAACATGACAATATCATGTAAGTAATTCAGCAAGTCTTAAATCATTTCCTTTTCTTTCCATTTTCGCTTTGTCATAGTAAGTAGTAACTAATAACATAGTAACTAGCTAGCTAGCTGCTACCTCAGAGTGTGGTACTGTGATGGCAGACCAAAGCAAGACATTCCACCCGCCCCCAATGAAAGATGGCTTGCCAGTGTGAGAGATTTTTGGATTCCATAAAAAGTGAATTTGACTGATTTTTTTATTCTATAAACATCTGATGAAAAAATCGGATGTCATGACAGCCTGAGTTACGACAACTGCTTTACTAGCATAGCTAACAACTATCCACAACCTAACACAAACACATGATTGGAATATCATTGATGAATGATGAGCGAGACAAAAGTAGTATTGTCTTCAGAGGCACTAACTCACACTGCTTCCTCAGTAGTACAACTCAATGCTTTCTCACCCATACAGATCATTCAGTAGTTGAACTGATCAGGGATCAGATAAAGAAACGGCAAGTCGATGTGTCTTGTATTTGATTGTACATGTAGACAGAGCTGGAGTCATTCATTGTAACTGAATGAAGCAGAGAACAATGGCTCATTAAAGTGTGATTTTGGTGTAACCACAGAGAACGAATCACAAGGCAGGAACTCTGTACATTCAGTAGTGATAAAAGCCAAGACATCGTGTGGTCATTCTAACATGCTGGTAATGAAGTGATAAAGGTGTGAGTTAACACTTTACGAAGGGTTATACAAAACTGGTAATCAGTGACATGTTCCTGTTGGTGTGCACACAAACAAAAAAAAGCAGTATCTACCACAAAAGCTCAACCACTCAGGACTGTCATTCTTTTTGGGATTCATTGCTGTAGCTGGAATGTGTCTTTGGCCGTTCAGACAGCTTGGATCAAACTACCTGTTATTAAATCTAATTTTTTCCAGCTCCTGCAGAAATACTATTGCGTGTCACTGGACTGATCCGCTATTTGTTGGCAAGTGAGCTAGCAAACACAGCAGGGTCTACACCAAACCCTATTACAACTGCACACACACTTAGTAACTTCAAGAAGGAAACTCTTTGTTTAAGAAAGGAGAAGTAATAAAAGTCCTGTAGAAGCAATGAAGTCTTTCTGAGGTTAGCATCTTTGACAAGTGAAATTGCTGTGTGTCTGTCATTTAATTCTTATACGTACATTTATGGCCTATAATTTGACAGCTCTTTCTGCTGACAGTGCAAAAGAAGGGGCAGGAATCTGATGTTCTATGAAGTCTAATTATTCATGATAAAACCTCTAGGCTGACTGGAATATGAAATCAATTGTGAAATTTGTAAATAAAGTGACAGTTCGATATCTGGTACAGTGTGAGACTGTAAGAAACACACCCTGGTCGGAAATGGTGAAAAGACAAAGGTGGCGCTAAGTGGAACCACAACTAATGACTCAGCTGTTGATAGTGAAATGAAAAATGCAATGATGAAAATGTTTAAACAAATACTTGTAATTGTGTGTATGCAATTCTGCAATATTACAATCAAAGATAAGATCAGAGATAAGGCAGAATTACACAATTTCTCGACATATGTTCAGGAATGGAAGTCCCAGGTCACCTGTGATGGGACATCCTTCAACTATCTGCATGAGAAAATTATACTGCATCATATAATGATAAAGTGATGCAACACTAAATGTGATTCACTGTTAGTCATGGAAACCCTCACCGGTCAGGTAAGTCTGATTTGATGTGGACTGCCTAACTATATTGTTCCTGTAATTCCGACAACTTGCAGACTTGGTCTTCACTACTGTGCTCAAGTCGTCCATCAACAATTGTGCCTTTCCAAATAACTTGGGTCCAAAAGTATGAGCATGCACTCAAGCTGGTATGGACTCCACAAGTTTAAAACATGATGATGACTCATGGTATCCCAGCGTGCTCTAACAGCCTTCCACAAAGCTTCTTATTTTAAGATACAGTGGCTTTGGACTTTCTTTAATGTCCGTAACCTCATTCATAAATTGAATGGCATGTTTTATTTTTCTTAAATATTTTTTATTAAGTGCTAAGAGGGCAGCCAGGTGTTCAATTTGACAATGAGCCAGCCCTGGAAAGTAACACCACAACGTCCACAATGCCAGCAGCAGAATCAAACTGAAGTCTCTTTTGATATGGGGCTCCTCCATGTCACACCCACTGCTTTCTAGTCAGACTCGGCTGAATGACTCTGAACTTGGCAAGGTTCCATTAGGCTGTGTGCAAAGGAGCCGGCTCACATAGCAGTGATGCACAGAAGTGTCGTATCTAATCGTACTATATGGCACCTTTCACATATGAAAACTGGACATCAATCAGAGAATCAAATCATGATATTGTCCACATGTGCTCATTCACCCATGCAGCACATGTGCAAAACTTGTTCATGCACGTTACAAATTCTCCATATGGTTTATGGGAGGGGCGGTGCCTGGGCCAACATACTTCTCTGCAATGATGACAGTTTTGCATTGATATCAATACTAGGCTACATGTATTTGGACGTATCCGCAACATCAAAGGAAGAGTGGAAAGTAAGACACAGGCTAGCAGAGAAGAGTACGAAGCGGCTACAATCCGTGCACAAAGATACCACCGTACAAAAAGCAGCTCCAGCATTTTGGATCGAGCATAGAGGGGCCATATGGGAGTGCGAGAAGCCGAGAGGTTAAATATTCTGGGCAGATGTTTTGCAGAACTTTGACGATGAGCAGTTGAAACACCATTTTCGCATGTCCCAGAATATGTTTGAGTATGTGCTACGGCTGATTTAACTAGCACTGACACGGAAGATTACACTTCAACATGCACCCTTGCTCACTTTGCATCCATTCAATTGTCTGTTCTATTCCTATATGTGGCTCATCCTGCCTTAGGACTAGGGAGCTGGCAGGGTAAAGTCCGGGACAAATAACACAGACATTTGTGTTCACACACAACTCCTCCAGGTAAACTCTGGATCAATCCATGTGTGAAAGGGGATTATGACTATGATTTCAGTTTCCAGGGTGTCTCCTACCACTTGAAGGCTTAGGCACAATAACTGAGGTGTTTAGGGTACCATCTGAGCAAAATAAATATAAAATCAATGTGGAGAGCATCAAAACTAACTAAGAGATTTTGCCCAGAACTAATGGCTGTAGTAAGTTCCTAGTAGACGTACAACTGCATATCTTTTATTGAAAAGGTGACTTAAAATGGAAATGTGATTTTCATTGGGGAGCACACACAACCCCCCCGCCAAATATGTGCAGCTAAGTCTTACGCAAACCAATGGAAACTACAATCAAAGTTTCAGGAGGTCGGCATTTGAGAGTTGTGACATTTTTACTCATGTTTTATTCACCAAACCTGGCATCTCATCTTTAATTAAGCACTTACTACTTTCACTGAGTTAAAGAGGTCACACCAAAAAAAATTATTTAAGACTTCACTTGGACCACCTGCTGATGTTGAATTTGTGTTGTTCTTCCCATCTAAACTAATTGTAACTGTAATTTCCTTTTAACCGCAATCAGACAGCCCAGGGTATATGTGCAAAAGGATTTGGCAAACGTCCACTGGGTGTGGGCAAGTAGCAGGTGAAAAATGTTGGAGCGCTGCAAAGAGTGCTGCTATTCAAATAGTAGTTGTAGATAGAGTGTGCATTACAGAGTTGCTGCTGAAGTAAGATGACGGCTTCCAAAAGCTCACTATCAGTCTGCCGTGTGAGAGGAATGTGACACAAGTAGAATAGCCTTGCAAGGACAAGACATGCAGCTATCAGCTGTTGTGTAACAATTGTCAGTTAATGAGTTATCAGTTTCATTTTGATCATCATTTAACACTATGATTTTGCAACTTATGCACACACGTTTTGCACAATGTCTATTGAGTACCACATTGCCTTTGCCTCTCTTGTCTGATTTAGAGGTTTCTTCCTTCATCATAAATCCTCAAATCTCAAGCTCAGCATATAACCATGAACTCCACATGTTATTTTTTTCCATCAGTCTATCTGGCATAATTTTTTTTCTGGACAGCCTTTCTTTGCCCGTCCTCCTGCGACAACAAAATTAAGTCCGACTGGCCAATGCTTTCTCACAGTTCTCTTATTATAAAAGCTCAAGCAAACATCATTTATACTTAATTTAAATCCCATCCCCATATTTCCAGCAAGGGTGAATGTCAAATTTGTGACAAAAAGCGTTAACAAATCACTCAAATATCAAACTGGTAGTTGCTATAAGGCTACTGCACCATATTGTGTTCATGTTATTTCATCCTTATCATGACTTGGGAGGAGTGTTAACAGCAGATGTGTGTTCACAGAGTGAGCAACACAATGAGCAAGTGACAATCAGTGCATTCAGTTCTTACAGTGCTGAGCAACCAAAAAGACTCTGTTAATGTGCAGAATGTGAACAGACCACTGCTGAACTCTTTCTAAGCGGCCCGTAACAGCCAAATTAGACTTCATGCTTCCTGCTTTGCCAACCAAAAGCATTTTGTTTCATACACAATAGTTCAGTCTGGCTATTTTAAAATGGCACCGAGGTTGATTTGAAGCATTCAAATCAGTTAGGGTAAATTAAAAGAGTTTTCTGTTTACTTTTTAGTCTATGTTAAATACAGTGTATAAATACAACCTGATTTGTTGACTAAATGGCCACTGTGTTATGACTTCATTATCGATCATCTATTCCCTTCTTGTAACTCAACTTCCACCATCTTGCCACTCTGACAACATTTTCTTCCAACAATGAGGCTTTCAGACACAATACAGTAAGCCTGAACTAAGCAACTTTAAAGAGAACAGCATTTGATTCAGAAAGCAAATACCATCTCCAGTAATCATTTCAGTAATTTGTCAAGCAAAAATGTCAAACATTTACTGCATGTTTGTGTCATTGATGATAGTAAATGAAGAGTCTTGGGGGCTTTGAAATGTTGGTTGTAAAAAACAGATATTTGAAGAGAGCATTTTTCAGTTTTTTTTAATTATTATTTTCATAGACTGAGAAAATGATTGATTTAGGAATATAATCAGCAGATTAATCAACAATGAAAATAATCATTAGTCGAAGTTCCAATCACTAATAACGAAACAACAATACCCAGTAGATCTATACTTGGATATAAAAGATTAGGTAGTCAAAGATTTGACCCATCACTTGAGCAAGAATAAGAAACAAAATATAAAAAGCAAAAGAAAGTATTATTTACAGATGTTTTCTTCATGATAGTATTGACAAATTTGTTACTAAAACAATACTCTTATCTTATTTTGAAAAGTCAATCTTACAGTGCCAGATACAATCAGAGTTTCATGCCAGCCATAATCAACCAGAACGGAGCCCCCGATCAACCCAACTGAGACACCACTGAGAATTACAGCACGATCTTGATGCACGCGGCTTTTTAAAATTAACACACATCCTACAGTAACCTGGTCAAGTAAAGGTTAAGTAAGAAAAAAACGGAAAAGGGAGAGGCAAGGGCAGGAGCAGGAGAGGAAAAGTGGGTCACATATAGAGGTGTGTGTGTGTGTGTGTGCTGGAGCTGGCAGCGATTCCTCACACAGATGACTACTAGCAGTGATGGTCTGTGACACAGGATGGAAGGAGACCGACGGATCATGTGATCACTGAATGATGGCAGTCAGAGTTGAAATGAGTGTGTAGCTCTGTGTGTGTGTAAATGTGTGTGTGTCTGTGTGTGTGTCATGCTATTGGTGCTGAACCAGACCACAGCTTCTCGTTTGCAGGCTTCCAAACCACAGTGACACGACATCAGACGGTTTCCAGGGCGACTGCAGCAGGCGGGACAAAAGAGAGCTGAGCCTTGTGTGTTTCCATGCGTGTTCGAGTGCACGGAACTATGTACAAAATAAGGTAAACAATTTGGTCTCGAGCTTGCTCCTGCAATAAGGTTCCAAGAGAGGAATTTGACTTATGACAAATGAAACAACATCTTACTGGAGCATTGTGATTGCTACACTTGTACAACTTAGTTTTAAAAACTATCTTTATGATGAAAGCCTTTATCAGTAAATCAATGCTACAACAGAAAAGTGCAATAGAAAATGCATTTATTATGCACATTCTTTAATAGTATAAATATCCACGTATCTTGTGTGTACATGAGGTGAGAGCTGCCACCGCTGTTCACCGTATCTGCATTGTAGTAACACAAGAACCCAATCCCAACACACCCCTTGCCCTCACCACTCAGCTTACTCTTGCTGGGACAGAGGGGTGGGGATAGAAACTGGAAATCTGATGGAGCCAAGACCTTCAGAAACATTCATAGATTTGAGGTCTTTGGGTGAAAACATTCCAAACAATGACATCATCATATTACACCACACCCTCTGACAGTGCTCTCTCTGCTGTCCACCCAGTTTTCTATTACACACACATTTGTTCACACATGAATGCACAGGCACACGCTTGTGCGCTTTTTGATACACACACACATATGTGCAGGTCAGTCTTGTTGACTTATATGAAGACAATGTGAGTCACTCTGATTAAAAGCAGCTACAGACGGAGGCTCCTCATTGCATCAGAGGCAACACAGTATGGTTTTATGTCACTGGTATCCACAGAGAGGACCAGTGCATCAATAAGTAACACTTGACATTTAGCGCGTCCTGGATTTAGTGTCAGGTGAAAATCCTGCATTAATTAATGAGCCAGGCCATGTTAAAAACCAACTGTCTTCATGAAGCAGCCATTTAGGAACCAAATAAGAAGGTGAAAAAAAGACCCTGCTCCATCTGGCAACGCCGTCGCCCTGGAGACAATGTGGGACATTTTCTTTGTGCAAAAGCTCTTCAGCAAACTCACATCCTTCCTGCAAAACTAATGCCCCCTCCTCTCTCTCACTCTCTCTCTCTCTCAATCCAGCACCAGGACCACCAAAACAAAAAAGAAAGGCTTTCCAGGAGAGGAAATGGCCTCAGCAAGGGACACAGCCACTAGTGTCGCTTAACAAATTTCATTTTGAGGTAGTAGGTGTTTTCAGATCTAACTCAAGTTAAAATGTCACAGACTGATGATTGAAAACATGAGCTTCATTTCTTCCCACCCCTCATTTCGCCTACACCCGTCACACGTGGCTGTCTACAAGAGTGCTCTGCTTCAGTCAAAACAGACTCAATAGTGAGGAAATTTGCCAATGCTCCCAGAACACAGGCCATCTACTTTCCAGTCACTCTGGGCAGCGTCTGACTTAAGTATATCCAGGATTCAACTTTTGCTGAACAGACCTTTAGTTTTTCATATCCTTGTCTTACTCCTTAATGGCATATCAGCCCATTAAATGCACACAATAAAACACAGTGCAATATTTGATGTCACTTTCAAAGTCCACTTGAATAGAACCTGAGAGATGCCATCAGTAATTGTGATTTATAATTGTGACAAGTTTCTGGCAAAATGATTATATGAATTTTAGCCAGTGTCTGCATTAACACTTGCCAACACATTATATATCTAACTACATAATAGCTACAGCTGCAACAGCTGGATCTGCACAAATGGCAAAGTCAATCATCAAAACATTTTAGCACCAAATGTGTTGATCTTACACACACAAATTCACAGCAGTGACTGACCAATAGAAAGTTGTTAATCCAATATATAGGAAGCTATTGTAGTTCTCAACATTCACTTTTATTTGAACCTACACTGTCCAAGTACAAGCTATGCCACAAAAGAGAAATGGTTTACAGACAGTTATGAGGCAGGTGTCAGTGGTACATCTTTTTAATTAACCATGTCCACTTTTTGTTGCATTAGCAACTGAGCTAACAAGCTTACTCACCACCAATTTCTCATATCTGACATCATTCTTTTCTGGAGGTTTTGAATCGTGATGGATCTGATAGTAATCCGCAATCTACTTTTCAGGCAACTCGTGGGGATCTCAATATTCAGTGTCTTCTTACTTCCATTTACCAACCTTGAAGTATTACATTCGCACTTTGTGAACATAAAAATAGAATCTTATAGACTCCTCCTTGGACGAGGTATAGTAAATAATGCAACATCCGTTATCAACAGCAGCACGGCATATGAGGAGCTTATGGCAAAAAATAAATAAACGATTAAAAAAATGTACAGAAATGTAGTGTTTTAAAGTTGCAAATTGAGACATTCACAGGATAGTCTAGTCTAGATTCAAAACTGAAAAAAAAAATGCAATTTAGATATAGATCTTATTTGCAATTAGACTGTGAAAATTTTTTTGGCCAGATTGCCCAACATTATTCCTTAATGCAAAAATCAATATACAATCCTCAGAACAAAAGGCCAGAGGGAGGTAAATTGCACACTGCAGAGAAAACAGAAGGAAACTCAGAGAGCAATAGTGCAGGGCTCTATGCTGACATTTTTCCCAACGAGCACATGTGCTCCTCAATTAAAATATCTGGGAGCACAAAGACATATATGGGTGCACAAAAAATATTTATTTATTATCTGTCGGCTTGTGATGCTAGGAGCATCGATAGCAACTGGGTCTTGTCGGCGTAGGTTCCTAAATCAGTTTCCAGTGATTCAGCGCGAGGCTCTGGGAGGTGAGCTAACCGTCCGTGCTGCTAACACTGGGCGAATCTAAGTAATGTCGCGGCTGGACCCGAGTGAATATCCGCCCAATATCCGACCTAAAACTAACTTCACCACAATCCGTTGACCTGTCACCTCTCGCGTGACACTGGTTTCGTCATTACAGAAAACTAAGACAAAGTAGGTTGTGACGGTAACTTGTGACCTTCACAATCATTTTCCCGGTTCACACATACATTCTATTAGGGGCACATGCGAGTGAAATGCTCACACTGTAGAGCCCTGCTATAGTGTCAGACCAACACTAGCACGTTCCCACTTTAGCACCAACACCTACAGCAGTTCAGCAACCAGCACCTCAGGAGTCCCCATGTCACCAAGCCGCTAACACTGTCTGTTTTGTAGTGCCACTTGCTAGTGGTTGACACTATGGTTTTGTGCGATTGAAATGAAGAGAGCCATTGTTTTGCATTGATCTGATTAGCTAGCAGAGAGTGTCACACGAACAGTTTAAAAAATTCAAATGTTATTATCTCATGAAGTTAATGGTCATTGTGAGGTGGAATTCTTGAAGCCTTTTAAGTACTGATGCACCGTTGCATTACGAGCCCTAACATCCTCAGAAGAATTAATTTAAAAGTGAGATAAAATCATACACTATACACTATCATGACACTATGATCATACACTAAATTTCAAAACATAACACCAAGATTATAAAAAGAGTCCTTTGGGTCAAGTAGTACAGAGATGAATGTCAGCCAGGTTTAAGTGGATCACAGTGAGCAGTAACGAAGGAGCTACATCTCGGAAAGTGACTGTAATCAAGCTTTTTCTGAAGTAACTGTTGCCTGGAGACCCATCTATGTCAAGTCAAGAAGAGGTCATGAAAATCTTGCAGGTCATCTTATGTGGGGTTTGCGTGTTCGCCAGTGTCCATAGCCAAAATGATACACTGAGGCTGGTGTGACATGCCAAGAGTGACAAGAGTGACGTAAATCGGTGGTAGCTTCTAGTACTCATCAGTGGATGACAATCACATGATGAGAAAGGCACATGGCCTGCATGCTGACATGGTGCTGTCACAGATCAAGCTCAGTCTTGTGTCTCTGCACAGCTTAAAATGTCAGGAAGACTTCATTCAATCCCCCTGGGCACTGCTTGTAAAATACACCCAGCATTTATAAGCACTATCTACGATGCAATAACAGGTATGTTATGTCTGTCTTAATGAACCTGGCTATTCACCAAAGACATGAAATACAGGAAATATGGTCTTAATGCAAGCAGCTCCTCAACAAAATGCAAACAAGACTTTCGTGCACTACCACACAGTACTGCAACAGGAAACATGATGTGATGTCTGTTACTGCTACTACTCAATCAGAACTTATCTCCTGGCATCCAGACATGCGTATGTACTCAGCAGTACATTACACCCCTCTAATCATTTCAAACAAACACTCTTCCTGACCCCTTTTATCACTTCTGCTATATTCTAGTGCCAGATTCAATTGCAAATTAAGCCCCAAACTCCTACCACAGCATGATTCACCCACACACATGGCCCGGAAATTACATCTTGTTACTCGGGCAACGAGTAGCCAAGAAACAGACGTGTGCATGTCTCATAACCAAACAGTAACCAGAGAATAAACAATGGAGGCAGACAGCTAGGTTAGGGCTGTATCTGACATATTTTGCTTCCAACGAGAAATTATTTCTACTCAACAGCTAAGGGGTCTCATGTGAAACATTCAATTATGCCCTAAAAGCACCGTATGTGTGCTACCTGTGCTGGCAAAGGACTGGCAAAATTGGCTTGATTGACACTGCATAACATGCCAGCACATTGTCTTTAAATCATTTTTAAAAACTAAAGCGACATTAGGCAAATCTGATATGATGAGCAGAATTGCCCCGGTTACAATGTTTGGTGATTGTATTACCTCTGCCAAGGAGGTTATGCATATTTAATGTGTTTGTTTGCCAGCAGGATTACACAAAAAGTAAAGAACATATTTCCACAAAACTCCGCTGGGGGGGATGGGTCTCGTCCCAGATTGGCTCCTTTAACTTTTAGTGCAGATACAGATAAAGGGACGGATCTAGGAATTTTTCTCACTTTCTTAAACATTGTGATACAGGGGGTTTTTAAACATTTTCGCTTATTTCTAATTAACCATACTAATAATTATACGTGGATATTGATGAAAAAATCTGGAGTATTTTGGTGGCTGGTATCTATGAGTAGGTACAATTTGATGCGGCTCCAAGATCTACTGATCTTAAGTTATGGTTAAGCGGTTTGGGTGAGTAGTCTGATTGGCTTGATTGAAAGAAGGCGACCATTGGGCCTTGGCGGAGGTATGCCTTCTACGGAGGACTATACTAGCTAAAGTTATTATAATTTCTTTCTTGGGAGGAGCTAATGAGTGAGTAAAATTACAGTGCACTTGATAAAAGCAAAACAATATGTACTAATATGTACCTTAAATCTCTTATCTGCTGCAGACTTTACGCTATGACAACAGTCTGTACAGACTTGCTTCACAGAAATATTAGTAGCTCAAAACTAGCAAGACTGCAATCATGATGTTTAAACTCTGTAACACTTACTCCGGTGCTTACTCTCACACGTCAGAAAAACTACCTTTTTACTAACCAGGTGCATGTCTGAAAGGGGATATAGTGGAACATGTGTGGCTCACAATGCTACAAGCATCTCTGTGAAGTGACAAAGTTGAGTCGTACATTGTGAATAAAACAAAATCAGCATTTTCAAGCACTGTTGGCTATATTTTGTGGAAGCTGAATATGTTTGTCACAAAAGAAAAAATAAAGGCAAAAAAAGTTGTGCAATTACAGAGCCTTACTGATAACATGATGTAATGTTCTGGTCATTTCTCCCTGTTTGTAGCGTAAAACAAAATCCAAAGCCCTGGGCCTCAACAATTATCTGTATAACCTTAAACAACACAGAGCCGTTGGGGGGAAGGGAGGGCAGCAAAGACATGCCATAAATACAGTATAGGGATAAGGACATCAAACAAGGTCTGGACCAATAACCGACCCTTAATCTGTATTTAAACCAATCACAGGCTCCACATAAGATTAGAGCAAGCACAGTGGGTGTCTGGGAGGCAGATTTCCTTTTTTCCCCTGAAAGACTGATTTGACCTGGACGCCATCTTAACAAAGATGAGACTTAATCCTCTGCCACCAGTCAATCAGCCGGTGTTTCGAATCAATTTATTTAGCCAACATTATTACACGAAAATGACTGCAAAAGCTATGTAAGAGAAATACATGGTCAAAGTGAAAGTGAAACCTCCATGCCACAGTTTTAAGGATATGGATGGATTCGAGTTATGCTTCTGTTTCCTATAGCAGCTGTAGTGGATGCTGATTTGTGATTTGTGATTCAAGACAGTGCATTGGTCAGTGTTTCCCCGTGCTAAGGTGACAAAGGTCGCTTAAAAGTGCACAGAAAAATAATCTGAGTAAATAAGGAAACACGTTTCTTAATTAACTTTATATCAAATACAATATCATCTTGATTTAATAAGGGCAGGGTGCCAAAATGATGTTACACGTGCCACGTTTATCCTATGCCTACACGAGACAGAATGACACAAACCACTTCTAGTAATCCTAACAAGCCCCTATCTTCAAATCAAAACTGCCGTGGACACGCTGGAATCACCCCTCAGGGATCTGAACGATTGCTCCCTTGGGTACCAACAGGCTGACTGTGAGCAGCACTGACTCAGCCTTTGTCCTGAGAGGGGACAGAGAAATTCTTTGAATTCCAGGGAAACTATCAAAGCATCAAGTAGGAGGGCATCCCCAACACCCCCTAACATCCCCGCACACACACTCTCACACACCACAACTATCAACATGTTTTGCTCCATTAACTGCGTGGCTGTGAACACCAAAATGTAGGTGTAGTATTAAGCACCTATGTTGGAGACCACCTCGAGAACAGGAAATATTACTTTAATTGCATTGAATCTTCAAATACACACACACACACACACACACACACAGATTTGGATTTCAGTGTATAGTATATGACAGGAGAATACGTTTCTGCCAACAGAAGCGGTCTGCAGGCCCTGTGCGTGTAAAGAAGAGTGTGTATGTATCGGCATCCCTACCCCCAGTGCACGCACGCACACACACACACAAACACATAAACACTCTCCTCTGTATCTGTATAGTAGGAATGAGGGAATGAGGGCAGCGTTGGGGCCCTGGGGCCACCGTCTTCCTCATGAATAACAAGTATTCAGCACAGCAGACAGACTGCTGTAATAGCCACACACACACACACGCGCACACACACACACACACACACACACACACTAGGACAAAGGTAACATCACACCAGTGATATGATGGAGGTTACACCCTTGCCACAGCTCAATGACAGCTATCTGTGAAAGCCGCAAATTTGTTCCTGTTCTTTTAATTGCACAATTATGATCTACTTGTTTTGGTTTGCTGCCATAACAGAGCTGGTGTCTACCTGCTTTTATGAGCTGCTGACACTTAAGTAACTCCCTCAACTTCATGCCAGTGGTGAGCTGTGGTGTCTGCTTAAATTTAAAGCTACAGCATATCAGCACAAAGTAATGACATTGTTACCTTCACCTCAAATACTAATAAGCATTATTGCTAGTCACATACTGGTCAATATGTGACAGCGAGGGCCATAACCCACATCCAACAGGGGGGGGTGCATGTTGCCATGGCAATGCAGCAAACACACAGAGACAGCCACAAACATTCAGGCAGACATCTGAATGGCTGAGGGGAGAGCGGCTCACACCAACACACAGACACACACTAGAGTCAGTGCAGCAAAGCCACGACCCAGCGTCACTCTGTCCCCCTATGAAAGGCAGATTGTGAAGGCTATTTCTGGAGGGCCTGCTGAAAGGCTGCAGCCCTGCTCTGGGGTGATGGAGGAAGTGGCTGCCCACAGGCAGGCACTGCTGGCAGCATCACACACACTCCTCTCTCCTCCACTCACTCACTTCTTGCTTTCAATCTGAGAGGTTTCAATTTCCCCTCTGAGCTTCATGTACCCACATCTAGACCTTTGCTTGTATTCAAAATCTCAGTGCTCAATGCACCTGTGAGCACCACATTAACTAGTCACAGCTTTGATACAATAACTGAAATCCCCGTTTCAATACTACAGCAACAGTCCGTTTACTTAATGAATTACTTACTGAAGTCAATTACTTTATGAATACTAAATAGTTTTCTGAAAATATATATTTCGAGACACCTTGGTTGTCTTGAGGTTTAAGGCACCAACCATGAATCAAAACTTGGTTTGATGTTGCTTGCATAATCCATTTCAATCTCTATTTCTCCCACCTGTGATAAATGGGATAAATGTTTGATTTATGTGACATATCAAACATATCACACCAAGTGTGGCAACAATTCTGAAGTATGAATATTTCATAGGTTCATGGTCACATTTAAGAAGCTGTTATCTGATTATGTTGACCTTTTTCTGGAAAAACTGCTCACGATTATTAATGATTTCTCAAAATAGTTGGCAATTAATTTAAAGAGTTGACAACTTATTGTTTGAGCAATTAATCATCGCAGATCTATTCACAGAAGGGTGTTGTAAAATAACCAGACTGTCAATATTGCCATAAAGCACTCCAACTGACTGAATACCAAAATGGCCAACACAGGCATCATAAACCCACAAACACCTTCATGGTTGACCATTCTCATGTGCCTATCAGCATATTCCCCGACATTTAAACATCTCACGCTAAAAGTCATTTATCAATTTATCTAGTAGCTGGACAGGAACAGGTGCAAGCTGTGATACGTAGGGCTAGTTTTTTTTTCAAACTTTTCAAATCAAAGGGCGTTACAATTCTACAAATCCATGAATCAATTCAATAGTCAATGCAAGTTTTTTCGTACCACTTGACAGCTAGCAGTCAGTCAGATATAATTTTTCAGTAATTGAAATGCAAGTTAAACTGACTGAAGTGTCAAAAGAGATATATGAAACTGTTTTGCATACAGAGCTGACAACCAACTGACACCACAATCACTGTTACAAAACTGTCCCAGTCAGGAGTTACAGCTCACAGCAATCTCATACATTGACAACAATCTCATACATCGATGCCACAAGTCTACCATCATGACAGCTCTGTATGACAGTAATATACTGAACCTGAGATCTGTGAACACATCAGTCCACATGGATGCTCAGTCCGCTATGTTTGCACCTCACTGGCCTTTAATGTTGTGAATGCAATGGTCATGGCTCTAACTGCAAGTTGTAGGGGTTTGTGCGTGTGTGGGGTTTTATGTGTAAAAGAGGCTGGGTTTCAGTTGAGTATTTGTGCGCCACGGCTGCCACTCCAGCCGGAAAACAACCATCCTGCATTCTGTTTAGAGCAGTGACCAACACCCTCAAACTGCACCGCCAGAGGCACACAGATGGAGCCACAATAGAGCCTGTATGTTAGCGCCTGTGTGTGAATGCATGTGTGTCTCTTCGCGGTCTTGAATGAGACCGCCTCACACAAGTCGTGCACACATAAACACACACCCCTTTCTTGGTTTTCAGATGCACACAGGGAGACAATCTGGATTCTCACTCTAAACACGAGTCTCCCTCGGGTCCTCTCCCCAGTTTCCTGTTTGGGCCTTGCGCTGCGTATCCATTTAGCTTGCTAGCGGAGGAACCGCTGTCAAAACACAGTGACATGCAATGCAGTTTCTCAAGAGACCCTTCCTAGGAGGACCGCACCCCGGCAACTATGGACTCTTCCCAACCCACAAGCAGCCATCTTGGCTCTAAGATCCACTGATAGTATAGCTTAGCATCTAGGCTGAGCACAATGTGAGCAACCTGACACCTCGGAGACAAACTGAGAGGTTGAATGGAAGATTCAAGGCTCTGCCCACAGGTTAGACTGTCTGTGGGTACAAAGTCGACGAGGAAAAGCGTTCTGCCAGTCAGATATGCTGTTTGTAAACACCCACAATGTTTCTGTTGGTGACGGTGCTCTGACAGACAGATGAGCAGCGATGATGTAAGTCCTGAAAACCTGTCAGTGCCCACGCTCGCAAAAACATTCCACTGACTGAGGAACAACCAGCAAGCGCACACACACAAACACACACACACACACACACAAACACACACACGTAGACAGGATGCATGAAAAATTTAGACACAAGAGGAAGCTCTACTGTGCTTCAGAATTCCTGGTATTCTTATGATCGAGGACTGTTCATTCTTGACTCAGAGCCAGTTGTTTTCTTTACAGTTACTTGGTGAGAGCAGCAACAAAGCTGGGGACATTAAATGCAATGAAAAATTATCATACACATCAGGGGGTGGGACCAAATAACGTACTGTAATATCAATCATATACTTCCTATTGTGATACGATTATTGATACAAATATCAGTACTTTTATTAAAACATGCAGGTGCCCCAAACAGATTTTCTAAAAATCTGTCCATCCATTGTTGTGTCCTCCCTTTTCACATTTTAACTCCAGGACTGTTCAGCTTTCTGGTAGTTCAGACTTTTGCTGTTCGGTGGCTGTTTTACACTGGACTGATGACACAGAAGTTGCAGTCAGTGTGTGCGATGAAGAAACGCGAAGATAAACACTCCATGCACTGTTTTATGCATTGTTTCATGTCAAATTCTGTGAAACTGACACCACAATTCAGTGACTAAATACATCATTCCTGCACTTTGCCTTTTTAGGGGTATATTGTTTTCTTCATTTAGACATACAACATGATGTATGGTTAGATAACTGTCTTGCAAGGTAAGAATTACTGCAGAATCGTTGTATCATGATACTATCGTAATCATGGGCTGCATGCTGTGAAATGTAGTGAGTTTCTCTATGAGTCCCACCCCTAATTTGCATGTATAGTTACTTGGAAATCTGGGTCGTCAGACTCTAAAATCAGCTCCACCCCCAGAGATCTAACACTGACACTGTAGCCGACATTGATTATTGAATGGTGAGCATCCACACTGACGATATTAAAATCAATTTCAGTGTCCTTCCACTGATGTTCAAGGAAGCAAGAGTTTACCAGAAGAGCACAAGACAATATTGAAGGCAAAGACTGTGCAGTATCGTATTGATAGAAACTGCAGAGGATGTACTTAGGAAGTTAGTTATTGCTGTTAGATGGCGACGATGATGGGGGAAAAAACCTCGCTGCAGCTAATGGAGATGTTTTGCTTAACCATGTGCCTCCACCTAGAAACTTCAGCATTGAGTAAAGTTGCAGTAAACAGTGAGGAGGCAGTAGTGGGGCAACACCGACAATCATCATCGCCCTTAAGTGTTTGGTTTTACGAGGCATGGGAGCCTTGATCCATTAAAGCCATTGTGGCTTTAATGTCTGGTTCCCAGATGCTTTTTACAGGCTTGCTCTGCTCTACATTGCATTCAGGCAGGAAGGAGGCTTTCTGCAGCGTTTGCAGTGTCCACGTTTTAACATCCTGTATTCAGCCCCCCTCTGAAAAAAAAAGGCAAGATGCAATGAGTGCGTTCATGCAATCAGAAAAAGTGTTGCAGGTTGCACCAGCAATAAAAGCCAGTTCTGCGCCTGCCTTTAGACACGGAGGACTTGTGATGTTACAATTTGCCGCGTATGAATAAATCATGCGCAGAATCCACTCTAAATAAAAGACCGTACCACGTTACAAGCTGCATGATTCCATCGGATAGGCGGGTTAAATATTTCATGATTAAACGGGCCATTATACTACACAGATCTAGGCCAAGGCTCAGGCTGAAGGGAGGGGGGGCTCAGATAACGGTCCAAACCCCGTCCCAACAACACAAGGGAACAGAGCTCCGGTCCGAGGGGGCTCAGGGAGGGGCAAAGCCATCTGGGTTAATCCACACAAAACACAGACAAAGAAAACAATCTGCAACACCGCCGAGAACAAACATCGATTTGCAGTGCAAAACATTAGAAATTAAAGTCCAAGCAGTAATCAGCAGGGTTTTCGTGATCTGACTGTCCCAAAGTAACTGCTCGGGACCCATCAGCCACTGACAACTCACTGCCCGGCAGGCTGTGTGTGGTTCTGCCTTAGGATGCCACGTTTAAATGTCGAGCGTGACATTCGTAAATGGGAGGCAATCGGGGAAGATGCAGGTGAAACTGTGAATCGGTTGAATAAATCCGCCTAGGTCACAGGCAGTCGACCAAGCTGCCAGCCCCCCCTCAGAGCTAGCCCGGCTAACGTTAGCTCTTAGCAAATAAAGTTAGCCCAAGTTTACTGTCAACAGAGTACGACTGTTCATTTTGCTACAGCTAAAACATGTCTGGAAGTTAAGCACTGCAGTGGAGTTGAGCAATCAATGTGTCACCCCGTCAGAAATGCGGGACACCGGCTGACAGGCTAGCATTTAAGTACACTAATCCCGAGAGGCCTGTGCGTCCCCGGCCCAAAGTTGACGGATAACTGCCGTCTGACAGCACCTAGCTTCGGTCAGCGGTGAGTGGTGACCCGGCCCGTCCCCGCCTCCCTCCCCGCCTTCTGTTTACCCACAGCTAATAATACGCCGACAGAGCTAGCAGTGTAGGCTAACTCAAGCACCCACCTCGCTTGTCGAGGTCGTAACCGACCACTAAAAAGTAGTCGGCGAGCCTGGCCATCTTTGGAGCTCACGGCGACAGGCCTTTCTCGCTAAATCCTCTTCTCTTTCTGCCGTCAATAGTCCATTTACGTCCTACCGGCGATAGACACATCACGGGCGACAGTAGCATCCTTCCAGCTGTACCCCGCCGCCATACTGTCAGTCTGCCTTGCCCTGACAGCGGAGAGCCGCGAGTCTGCGCACTGAGGGACACTCAAGGGAGGGGCTGCTCGGCAGGAATGTCCCATGTGAGGAGCCAAACCAGCTCAGGGGCCAAAAGTCTGACCAGAACCTATAATAAACCCAACAGGACCGTCGCTATAATGGTGAAAGGTGGCGACGATTGTAGGAGCTCAAAGCTGAAGAGGCACACAAAAAAAAAAAATCTAGTCCAGACTGGTTTTATTGAAAACAGGCATCCAAGAGAAATATTACTTCAGGTGGGTTCAGAAATACTCCATATGCTACAGTCCTCTATACAGATAACACAAAATAATTTCTTAAATCACAAAGATAATTGCTTGTCAAAATTAAAGCATTTGGTAGTCAAATGAGTTACATCTGGTGACATCTGGTGAATAAATGTTAGCCACTTATCTAATGAATAAATTACAAAGTATTACCAATGTCAGGATTCTGTCAACCAAAAACCTTTAATTTGGAGTTTAGACAATTTTTAACCTACAGAATTTGGCACTTTGTTGAAATTCAACTGAACCTTTTCTTTCTGTACATAAAGGAGGGCGAGCATGTCCTCTATAGGGGGCATCAGCTTAAACTGGATGGGATGAGGTGTTCAGGGTGCCTGAACCCACATTCAAAAGCTTCTGTGCAACTGTTTTCAACACTGATAGTGATGGTTATGGTAGTGAAATTTGCTTTGATTATGAAGGTGGCCAATTCCTACATGTCACACATTTAAAGAACTCACATTTTTTAAATTTGATCTAGCTAGATCAAGCAGATCTCTTCTCAAGCTGTATCCAAAAATACTGGATTGAAATACTGTAACCCCAGTCAATGTAACTTTCTGTATAATAGATCTAAACAATTATGACATTTAAGAGGTTGTAGTCAAGTCAAAGACTTGTGTGAGTGCATTTGTTAATCATTTGCGCATCTGTTTTTGACATGGCCAGGCAGAGATGTGGTTGGGTTTAATAAAAACTTGTAATATATTCTGCTTGTGTTGTATCCAGGACATTAGAGGATCCAACTGTAATGCTCCCCCTTTTTTTTATAATTAGTATTCTGAGTGATAAGCTGGAAACATGTAGTCCTTCAAAGGCGTAGTTGGAGCCGAAAGTAAAATGCAACCACTAATTACAGTACTCAGTCTTAAGCCACAGTGCCAAACCACTTTTGTTAATGGAACATCCTTTTGCAGCTTTGAGAAACATAACATGTCAATGAGATAGATTTCACCAAACTGCTTGGGCGGCATTAATCCAAGTTTCTGTAGCCTAATGACTTCCCAAATTCCAATCTCATCTCTAACCCAGAAATCTTTTTCCCTCACTGACAAACTCATTGAGGAAAATGTGATATATAATCAGAAAAATGTCCTCAACTAGTAGCCACGAAGCACTTGAATTATGCCAAGTCCAGCGAGGGGAAACCTTGACACGATGCTCAGCTGTAGTGTCACGTTGGAGAGGTAGACAACATGTCAGTGGGATGTGAGGAAGGCCTGATTGCCAACATCCGCGTGGCCTGTCCTTGGCTGTCAGCACTGTAACAGTCTCAAGAGTATTCCAACACTTCCTGCGCGGTGACCTTTGACCTAAAGTGCTTATCATTCGCTGGTTGAAAACAATCCCGAGCATGAGATGTCACATTTTTTTTTGTTGGAAGAGCTGTGTTTTCACCAACACTCAGTAACACTCGGATTGCCCTCCCTATTTTTCTCACGCAGTTATCGGAACTTCGGGCCCGGGCGAGCAGAGGACAGCGCTGCTCTCTGATAAACACTGCTTCTGACAGCCCAAAGCTATGTTAACAGGAGATAATGTGCGAATACTAGTTTCAGGGATCACACTCAGGTCACCGCTGTGGTTTAGAGTTCTTACAGCTGACGTTGACTGTATCTCAGCCTTGAACCACATTGACAAACTGCCAGATAGACAAAGACAAGAGCGTGTCGGTCCCTCCCAGACTCTCCCCCCCAGGACAGAGATAGCCTACACACAGCAACCAAGTATGTCTTCGCTAGGCAAACTTCAACTCTGCAATGATCTATGTCCATGTGCACGGTTAGCAGTAATGTTGCCTTTGGCTTAACTAGCCATGCTGTGCATTTTTAGGTGGAAACCACTCCTGTAGTTGTTCCCCTCGAGTCAGCGAAGGGATGATGCATAGAGATGTTTTGCATTTCCGTGGCAAGTGAGTGTTCAAATGAATGAGTTAAAGTCTATTAAACTCACTTGCTAAAGGTCCAATATTGTATGATGTGAGACTTCCATGTATTGTTTCATTATAAAGACAGTGAAAGCATCAAAACACTCGACATGTCACAACTCCACAGTCACCACCCTCAGTCCCCGGCACAGCCTCGGTTGCTAAGGCCCTGTCCACATGAACACAGGTATTTCTCAAAACAGCGCTTTTTCCATGCGTTTTGCCCTTTCTTACACACGTGAACGGCATTTCAGGTTACTGAAAATTGTGCTTTTGGAATGCTCTGGCAAGGTGGAAGATTCAGGAACAACAACGACGCCGACACGCATGTTTTTCAGTGTTCGCAGCATCAGTAATCATTGAGAAACTGTGAAGTCAGAGTATGCGTCGTGATATTTGAGTATTTGGGTTTTTACAGTGAAAGAAAAGATGTTACGTTGTTTGACGCTATATCAAGAAAAGAGACAAACAGACGCTGATGGTGCGATAATGGAAAAGGGCGACAAAAATGGCTGCTTACAATGTTTTGCTGACAAATGATCCAAAATACACTTTATCGCTTTTTTTGCTGAGTTTTAGATGATAAGAATGATCTCACTCTCATGTCTGTGCAGTAAAAATGGATGTACAGCTATCAGCTGGTTAGCACAGCTCAGCATTGAGTCTTGAAAATTGGGAACCAGCTAGTCTGGCTTTGTCAGACGCTCCTCAACCCTGAAGGCATGGATAAAGTCCAAAACGAACATGCACATGGTCTTGTTTTTTCTACACTGGGTATCAGATTAGTTTAGGGTCGCAACACACCCTTGTAGTCATTGATTGCTTTATATTTGCTTGATTATTGTTATTGTACAGAATAGAATGGAAAAATGGTTATTCAAGCACGAGGTGGCATATTCAAATTCCTTGTTTTATTTGACTCTAAGTCCAAAACCCCAAAGAAAAAACTGTCAAAAGTGTGAATACATCTTGTAAGAAATTCTGGATCTTAAGCTGAAACAAATCACTAGTTCATTGCACATGGTCTATATTTTTTTTTATTCTGAGCTCTCTGTAATCCAGGCTTTTCACACAGAATTATAATTTTGTGGTGGTATTGGCAGTAAAATGCGTACAGGCAAGCCCTCACATCAGACTTCGATTGTATGTAATGTGATCATGACTCTATTTTAGTATTCTGTCATCATCTTGTGCTTTTTTTTCCTTTTGTGTCACCTTTTATATCTAGGAATCGAGAAGAAGGAAGTAGGCGACGGTACTCGTCCCACCACTGATTCTGTGTTATTCACACGCAGCCCAATCAGAGCACAAAGCCACTCTGTGCAGGATGCAACAACCATGTGACTTCCTGTAGACTAACCAACAGACAGGAAGTGGTTTGAAGGCCTCTCGCACATCACTGCTCTTTATCGCTCCAGCAGCCGACTTCCCTTCAGCTCAGACGAAGCATAGCGCATGTAGTAAACGCATCATCAGGCAGGCACTGCATCGGTTTCATCAACCATAGCTGAAACAAGCAGGAGCTTACAGCAGTGTCACAGCAGTGTTTTATTTTGATAGTGTCACTCCACAGAGTTGCGTCCATGCAGGTAGCTGGACTGGACTTTTGGTGGTGAATGGCAAACCATAAACAAACACACTGGCTTCCCTGTCTCATATATCACACTGCTGTAATTGGAGCCCATCTGTTTCTGCATACACAGAAAATACTGTGTACAGTAAACTGCCGTCGGTCCTGATTTGTAACTTATTTGTTTTTACACATGAAACCCGAGGGCGACGACCACACACAGAGAAAAATGACAGTGTCAGTTATTTTCCATGTGTCTTCTGCCATAAAATAAAAAGCATTGTGTTGCAAGTTTAATTGGAACCTGTGCAATTCAGTCCTTCACTTTCATAAAGTTGGAGGACTTGAGAGAAACAGATTTTTAAAAAAGAAGGCTTATAATCAAAGCAGCAGAGGTTGATATGTGCTCATCCCCTGTAAATGTGAAGCTGTAAAAATGTTGTATCCGACACTTCCCATGATGTAAGTTGATGGTGATGAATCATTGGAGCCCTTTTCCCCCTTTTGCAAGCACCATAGCCTGAGTCTTTAATGCAGGCTCTCTGTTATACATTTGTAATCTCCAAGCCAAAGTCTCTATTAAATATGACCACACAAAGAGGAGAGGTATCCTCATGTGCTGAGGCAACAGTGAGGTCTTCTAACTAATTATCTGTGGATGGCGTTTGCTGAATTGAATAAAGTTGCAAGAGAAAAGGGAACAAACAGCTTCACACGGGGAAAAAATACCAAGACAAACTATTAGACTGCAATAACTAACATCACCTGCATAATCACATTGCTGTAGTTCAGTACGATGATGTCTCCAAAGTTTATGATCATCAATTAAAACAATTGAAAATGTGAAACTCTAGTCCTAACAGAGGAAGACTTTGTGATGTGCATGAACACACAACAAAAACCTGGGCAAGGATTCGATGGTCAAGAAATTAAGGTTGCCTTGCAGAAATCCATCAGTTTTAACAGAATTCATTACCATGATGATGGAAACAAGATGCCACCTTTCTATCATGTGTGGCAAATCTGTCTGCAGAAGCACCGCTCTTTATGATGCAAGCCAGTTTATCTCCACCACAAACTCCAAAATGATCATAAAGTTGAGTAAACACCTCTCTTACTGGGTTTCAACAACTGAACTTTATAACCCATATAAAGGCAGGATTCATTTAACCATTACTGCGTTAGACTGGCTTCACTTCACTCTAACAGACACCTCAGACTGCATTTGTGATCACCGGGGCCCTCAACAAGAAAGCCCAATGTCTTCAGTGTCTGCAGTGAGACCCTGTGCCCAGGACAAGATGATCTCCAAAGGCAGGTCATTTCAATGCTTAGATGTTATTTTAAGACCTGCGACCACTGACCCGCTGCTCTCCCCCTCCTGTTCGCGGCCCTGGCCGGTTGGAAAGAGAAGCCTCCCACCATGGCTTATACAGCCATCAAACTGTATAACTCATCCCTGCTGTCACAGCTTGGACTTGGACTGCTGAGGTCTTCCTCGGCTCACAAATTGGATTTTTACATGGACAAGAACATTTGTTTTGCACACCTCACTGCAGTTTGCACACTTTTACACAAACAGCCTAAAAGGGCATACTATTGTACTGTTGTGTCAGAAGTTGCGCCTGACATATTCTTAGTGTTTTGTTTGTTCACAGCGGGGTTAAGTGAAGTATCTACTGTATCTGTATGTTTTAGCAAGGTGCACATCTCTATATATATTTATTGATTGATTTATTGATTTATTCATAAAAAAAGTACGTGAAGTTCTGAACTATTTAGTCAAGTGATGGTTGCCTTTCGTCCGGCAAGTTGATTAAATTCAACATGGAAAAACTCAAGTTTTTATGAACATCTGGTTGTGATGTCACTAAAAAACTACTTCACTTGGTTCACGGCTGATGTAGATGATGCTGGTAGATGAGTCGAAACAATATATTAGGAACCTGATTTGCAGATACTTGGTGAATCCCATCTCCCACTGGTTACTTTTCCCAGCTTATACATTACTGTGAAAGTTTCCATCTATATTCAAAGTCAAAGTCAAAGTCGGCCTTATTGTCAATTCTTCACATGTACCAGACATACAGACATATATTGAAAGTGTTCTGAAAATAGAATACCAGTAATATCCAAATAATACACACCTTTGTTTGTTTACTTATTGAGCAGCAATGTGAGCATGAATACAACAACAGCAACAAAAAACAAGGGTTGTAAAATCTGATGGGGGTTATTCGTTGTTTTATTTTCATGTATTTTTCAGATTTTATTTAAATGTAAGCACAAGAAAGTATTAGTGCATTTTTGAATATTTTGAGGAATAGCACCAGTGGAAGAAAGGAATATTTTGAGCTCTTTAACTCGGCTGTATGTGTTTCAGCCTCGGTTTAAATGTTAAAATGGTCGATGGCTGATTGATCCTCAAACTCTGATAAATCAAATCCCTGTATGTCAGCTTGTTGCTGTATACAGGCTGTGAGGCCCATCAATTCGAGACATGATGCTGTCTTTGTCTGTAGTCCTTTTTTTTTCTCCCCTCTCAAGTGTGAGAAAACAACATCAGATTTCATTCTGCACCATGACTGACACCCAGGGCTCTCAGGTCTGCGTTGGAGATGCTGATCTTCCTGCCCCCTCTGACTACGAGGTGCAGGGTGTCCTGGGCAGCAGGCACCTATGGAGTGGTCTTTTTTTTACGATAACAAATTTTTTTAGAAAAAATTCTGTCTAGAGTCTAAAACAAAGGGTTTACTTTACTTTATCTTTTCAATCTAAGTTATACAGTTTTGTCTTAGTTTCCTCATAACACATATTCCTTTTTGAAATGCAAGTCGATCAGGATATTCAAATAGCTGAAGCCTAAAACAAAACAAAAAAATGCAGTATTTTAGGCCAAGTGCGGCTTGTACAGATGTCTATCTAGACCTAACTAAGGGAAACAGAGTTTATATGTTCATATAATTGACTGTGCGTGTGCGGTAATTGCTGAATAAACCGTTTGTACATTTTGTCATAGTTTTCTTTCAGGTACGTATTTGTTTTAGTTGTTGTCCTTTCAGTTGGTTACAGCTCTGGAGAGCAGAGGGCTCAGTCATGCAGATCTAAAGCCTGGAAATATAATGATGGTGGACCGTGTGGACCAGCAATTAAGAAAGACGGTCACCAACTTTGGCTGAGGCACGGATGGGTGCGACTGTTCAGGCCATCTCCAGGTGTTAGTCAGGCTTACATCCGACTAAAAGAAATCAGCAGTGTTTCATGTCTTGCTTGCTTTAGAGCTCCAGAGGTCCTGCTGGGAACTCCCCTCACTGAGGCTTGATGTTTAGTCACTGGGCTGCATTGCAGCAGTGATGAATACAATATGGTCAGTATTACACTTTAACTAGTTTCACGCTTAAACATAAATCAGCTTGAGCCACAATGCCTTCGGGTAACAACAGCCAGGGATATTCTACCCCACTGACACTTATTTTTAACATTTTCTTGTGAATAACAACAGAAATCATCATTCCATTTCAAGTTGGATACACTTAATCCCTAAAAAAATGTAGAAAAGATCAGTATACTTCTAACTCAACTTTTGGGGGAAAAAAATCTCTGGTGAAGGCTGAAAATATTGCAGCTTTGCATTGTCATATACACTGTTGAAAAACCTCCAGACCATCTGCTCACTGCTGGACTTTACGCAAAGAAGTTTTTTTCTGTGCAGTAAATGCAGCATATGAACCTCACATGTAGAGACTCATGGTGACGTGATTTGTCCGTCATTGAGCTGTGACCATATCAACATGTGTGTTCTTTTTCTGCTTGTGCTGTCGCCGCGCCGCTTGGAACAAAATCTGCTGACTCAAGTATTTCCTCCCTTTAGTCACTATTTGAAGTGGGCGGTTTGTATTGCAACCACAACTCACAATTATCAGCCTGGATCAACTAATAAAGGTTGGATGTCTCTCTTAGAAAATGTTGTTATTCTAACCATTTTCTTGTTTTCTGATGCCGGTGTTGATGTGTGTGACCGGGTGTGTGATCAGATGTTGTTTGTGTTGTCTCTGTACTGACACTGAATGTTGACTCGTCGACCGCTCGTCTCTCAGTGTGGAAAAGAGTGTGGAACAGATGAGCATCATGAGCTCTGATGACGGCGAGGATGTGGCTCAGGCGACTATGATCGGAGGGAACCTCCGACGAGGGTCGCCCTGCTGGGTTAAGCGATCCAGGGACGAGGGATGATGCTGACCCATGCCTAACCTCAGATGATAACTCCCCTGCAAAAAGAAAAAGGCAAGCGTAAACCTCAATAAAGAGCTGATGTACAGCGCCAAGGGTAAGTTAATCTGCGGCAACAAACACAAACTTGGGATCTTTTTTTTTTTTTCTCTTCTGTTTATAAGATCATATGATGGCTTATAATGAATCATGAGATACTTTGCTGAGATATTCTACCAGCCTATTAAACAATCAAACACCTTGTTGTTTTCCCAGAATAACTCAGCTGGTCCGGCTCGACCCCCGGTCCCTCACCTCAAGAAGGGGAAGAGGGCCGATGAGCAGGCTTCAGGCCCAAACCCAGAACAAAACCTGCCCAGTCAAGAGGAGGAAGACAAACTGATAAGCAGAGTTCTCGTCTTCATTTTATTTGTTGTTTTTTCATGTTTTATTACTCACTTTCATTCATGTTTCCCCTTTCTTTTAGCATTTGTTGAATCTGCTCGATTCATCAGTAAAAAAATATCAGCAGCAAATTGTGAAGTGAAGAATTTTCTTGACATGATTAAGCTGACATTTATCTGTTAACCATGTCCCCAGGATGAGAATATTCTGCCTGAATATTTTAAGGAGCTGTACTCTGTACTTGATAATCATTTCTTAAGGTCCAAGGTTCATTTATTGATTAATTTATCAGTCTTCAACGTGATTGTGCAATACGACTTGATAATATAATCCGTCTTTGACCAACTGCAGAATCTCTTTGCTCCACATACCATTTTCTAGCCTTCACAAGCAGAATTTAGACCACTTCACAGTACTGACAGTGGCAAAATCACAGTGAAAAATGACATGAATATCAGTTGCAGTTTTCATGGATTCAAGCATGATCAGCTTGATGTCATCGATCATATTTTACTCAACTGTCTCAGTTGTAACCTTGCATCCTGGCGGTTTAGGTCATACAATGAAAGACAGGTTTGTCTTGCTTACTGGTAACTAACTGTCTTGTTGCTAAGTTTGCAACTGTTGATATATCTTGTACATTCTGGGGATTTTTGATCTTACTAATGTTTTCTAGAGTTATTTTCAGTTTTACTTCCTGATACAACCAATAAATAAATGCTATTTATTTATAGTATATATCTATTTTTATATCAGATATATGACACAGTAGGGTATTAACCTTTAGAGACATCAGGCAGTGAGGGCTGTGTGATGTTTAAACCACAATAATAAGGATGATGTTCATTTCTATATGCTGCGTCTGTTGGCCGCTGTGCAGCACAGAGTGCACAGAGACAGGAAAGATGGAAGTGACAGCTAGAAATGAAAGTTATTCTGGTAAACCTGCATGTGTGCAACAGGGCATGAGCAAGGCACACTGTCAGAAACAGACGATACCTCTCTCGTTTTGACTTAAAGGAGCAGTTCACCCACGACTAAGAAAGATTCAGTCATTTTCTACTCGCCCCCATGGCGGTGGAAGCTCGCCATGGGGGTTTCACAACAAAGCAGTGTTGCAGCATTCTCCTAAGCAAACTGAGTCTCCAGAAGCCCAGAGATCCCAAATTGATTTTAAGGACAGTAGTTAAGCAAACATCACTGTGGCCGCTAATCTGAATGTGTTACTGCACACCTCATCTGAAGTGGGTGCACATTCCTGACCACACATCGAGGTTGTAAGCATTGCAATTTTAAATGGCTCTTGTTGGGACTTGGATTGCGATTAATGATCCATATGGAGCCATTTCACATTTTTTTGTTGTTGTTTTGCTATGTTATAAAACAAGTACCCATCTACTTCAATTGTTCAGGAGAATGCTGAGATGCTGCTTTGCTCCAGAATTGTTTTGTGGACTATGAAACTTCACCCGACTTTCCATCGGCAAGAGGGAGAGTAGATAATGACAGAATTTTGCTTTTCTTGTGAACATACCATCAAATATGATATTGAGCTCTCGTTTTGTTACAATATGTAGACAGGAATCCACCTAGCTGACGGCTCTAGTGCTACTTTGTTCTACACTATAATATTACGCCCATACGTGATTGTTAAACCTTCAGTTCCAAAAGCATGGTGATAAGGCCTTCATCCCAAAGGTGTTGGATAGGATCAAGACTCTGTGCAGGTCAGTCAAGGTCTTTCCCAACCAACAGGGAGAACCATGTCTTTATGGAGCTGCCTTTGTGCCCAGGGACATTATCATGTTGAAAAGAAAAGAGTTTCTCCCCCCCAAACTATTGCCACAAATGTGGAATCTCAGTTTCCTCCATCAGGCCTTGTGGTTTTTCTGGGTCACTCCGTCGTTATCAGCCACTCCTGTCCTTCGCCATCATCTTTCCCACACTGAAATCCAATCCCTCATTTGTCCACGAAACTGGCAGGACACTGTCCCGTTAGCTCCCTCCTCTGAGGTCTCCTCCCACACACCACTGCAACTGGTGAGCAGCCATGCCAAACAAACTTGACTGAGAGGCTCTCGCACAGAGACAACAAGGCGCTCGAACAGACCCCGCTATACACCATCTCAAACAAGCAATGTAAATAAAGTTGACTGGAGCGGCCAAGAGGATGCTAACAGCAAGGCAGTGGGAAAATGCCTCCATAATGATCCTTCATCGGGATTCAACTTGACTCTTTGCAACAATTATGGCAAAATCAGATACAACGCCCTGATATAATGTTTATTTTTGTTGTAAAAATAGGCAGATACATTATATTTGTTGTGTGTTTTGGGAGTTCAACCCGGGCCGCTCGACATGGGAAGCATCAGAGCAGACTCGCTCTCAGCAGGAGCTGGCTGTGCAGTGCAGTCTGTTGATGTAACGTGAGGTTCACTAGGGGGCAGCAATCAGTAGACTACCACACTGTGGAATAAACCCGAGTGAGTGAGAAAGAGTGTCTCAAATTCACTAGAAACAATACCCATGACAGAAAGCAGAACACAGATGTTGACACAGACAATGCATTCAAGCTGCGATCTGTGTCCATCATCTCTGACTGTGCGTCTTATTTGAGCAAGGAGGGAGGAGGGAGTGGAAGGTGTGAGCTCATACACAAAGGTCACGGCTATACAAACAAATAATAACGGGAACATATTGCTAAGATGACAGAAATATTGATGTAAAACGTGGCTCAATGATCAGCAGGAAGCAAAAAAAACCACTTGTCTCCGGTCATGAGACCTGAGAGAGAAACATGTAGATCAGGTGCTGCGAGGGAGGAAAAAACATGTACTTCGGATAAGCGGTTATTTAGATATGCGAGCCGGTAGTTCCCTCAAAAACAGGAGAGAACAGACATTCTCTCAACAGGATCCATAAATCCTCCTTAAGCCTGCAGATGTTGTGTTTGTATGTGAGGTCCTGCAGCTCAGCCACTTCAGATCACACAGCCTCTGCTGGGACGACCAGTGTGTGTTTTGCATGATGACGCGCCTCCAATCAGAGCCAGGACACTCGAACATCGAGCTGTTTTTTCACATAAATCTTATCAAAACGCATCACTGTTCAAACGCGTACACGTGCCGAAGCCGTTTACGAGGAAGACTCTGGGTTGGTTTACTCATTAACAGTTTTGGTATACAGGCAGGGTTTGGTTTTATCTGTCTCAGATTTACAGGACTAATCTGAAATATCACAAAATTGAGTTTCATTTGATGGATGAAAAGATTAAATTCAAAGATGACACATTTATAAAAACTCAAAGGTTGGACAGTTAGCAGTAGAGTACGTATTCAATTGACATGTATCTAGTATTACGATATTATCACAACAAAATCAAAGTGTTTTCATCAACTTTCTAGCAATGCATTTCACAAACTAGTTTACAACTTAACTATGATAACACCACTTGACACTGCTCCTTTTTGCTCAGCTGTGATGTGTAGTCTGCTGAGACTCTACTTTTCCCATCATGCATTGCGCAGAGTAGTTTGTTAAGTTGTCTAAAATCAGCTCTTTGAAGATGCTCACAGCAAACATAGTGTGATGATTATGAAAGTCTTATTGTTGTCCCATGAAAAGACCAAAACCAATAATGGATTGATCCAATACCCGGATATATGTTATTCTTCTGTGCCACTGAGCTTAATTCTTATCCAAAAACTATTAAAAACTCTGCACCACATGTGACTCGTTCCTTCATTTCCATGAACCCACACACTGTAGTTTATTTTGACCCAACTACTCACTATCAAATGAGGACTATTCCACTGCTGAGTAATGCTTCTTCCTGTTTGAGTAATGTTCATTATGGACAACGTGCTTCGGGACAACGTACCCCACCCTCTTTTTTTTTGTTAATTAAGCTTTATTTCAAGAGCCATATTATGAACCTCTTTGTTGATGGTAAGAAAAGTTTTTGTGTTGCTTGCATGTCGTAGATGTGGCTTGAGGTCGCTGATTGAGGCTACCAAGGTGAGGCTGGTGGCCACAGTGCAGAAAGTCACACATTGTCATCAACACACAAAGACTGTAGTAAGATGCAAAAGACAGATATCTTCAGCATGTATTGCAGATCCTTGTGGGCATGATTTTGTGCTGGAGCACAGCCTGAAAGTGAACTTTAATGCAGCTTTGCATCTCTATGGTTTGCCCTTAACATAATGAGACAACACTGCTTATTTGAACTGTTTACTCAACCTTTAAAGCAGGCTATGTCCCAGTGTCGCCTATTCAAAGATTTGCATTAACAAAGACAAGACAGAGAGCGCCGAACAATAAAGCAAGGGTCCCTCTGCTCTTTGATCGGTTGACTACGTCCCCCAAACCTTTCCTTCCTGGACGAGGTTCAAAGCAAAACAAATGAAGGCTCTTCTAAAAACGTCCTGTGCCGCGCTGGCCGGCCCCACAGAGCATGTTCGCTAATTGCCGCCTAAAACAAAAGTAAAACCAGCGCACAATTGAGAGATCAAACCGGCGGGAAGCCTGTGTTCAGAGTCCAGAGGGTACTGATTCGGCTGCTGTCACATGCCAGAGAACTCTTACATAAACGGGTCAGGGTGAGTGAAGAGGTGACCTGTTTCCACAGCCACGTCTAAGTGGTAAATGAGTTACTATCAATTGTCTGAGTTGGGAAATGTTTCAAGAATCATTGTGTCATCATGGGGCAAATCAATATGTACCTCTGTGGGCTGTCGGTGAAGGACAAGATGCAATATTCAGTATGAATGAATCAACCTAAACCCTGATCCCTAAAGCCAAAGGACAAACCACATCACCTGACAACACCGCTGTGAACGCTGCCGTGGTTCATCACGTTTGAGTTCCACAAACACAAAAATGAAGGTGATAAATTGATTAGCATGAATAGGCTTGTGAAAACGAAGGGGAATCCGAAAGACTGGAAGGACTCTGTCATTACAACCAGACCTGGATTAATGTGTCGATGGCAGGCCATGCTGTGTGGCACTAACTCTGAAGGTATTACAGCTACTGAGAAACTCCGAGAGACGATCAAAGAACGGCCCGAGCAGAGGCGAGCCGCAAGACAGATAGCGGCAGGAGTGAGAAGTTGGCAACTCTCACTGACGAAGCTGTCTGAGCTAATATCCCTCACGCAACACTTCACGTTGCGCGCCAGGAAGGGATCACGTAGCCGGAGCACATTAGGGCCGTTGGCAATAATCCTACGGGGCAACACACATAATTGTGTGAGAAATTCACGGTTCTCGCAGCATTTTCTCACTTTAGTGCTCTCGGGTTAAATAACTTCTGACGCCCTTCCGTCTAAGCTTGAAAGTGAACCTGCGGGTGTGGAAACTGGGCTCCGTGGCCTTTGCTTCGGTTGCAAGCACAAAGTTTCAGGACAGACGGATTTAGCGCCAGTCGTGCCTCCAATGTATTATCATTACATTTGACTCAGTGAGCATAACACTTTTTGTGGGAAACAAAACAAAAAAACACTGTAATCTTTTCCCAGGTTCAAAGGTGGGCATGGTCCATACAGGGGGGGTGGAGGAAGGGAGGTAGGAAGTAGGAAGAGGGCAACTGGCCCCCTCGGCATCACGTCCTTTTAAGTTCCGTATCAATGTGACCCAGTTTCAATCATTCTCATCCACTCCAGTGCAGCCGGTGCTGTTTTCACCTTGTCTGTCCATCTGTTCTGTGTGTGTGTGTGTGTGTGTGTGAGTGTGTGTGTGTGCTATAATGGTATAATGCAGTAATCACGACTGAGTAGTCACCGGTGTGTGCGTCAACAGGTGTCACAGCTGATGTGATGTGCAGCTTTGTTTGTATTCCACAGATTGTGCATGAAAATATTTTTCATCCAAAGGCTTTCAGTTGTGTTTTTTTTTTTTGTAAATGGTGCGAAAACGACCCTCTGTTTTTCTTTTTCTTTTTTTTTTTAAAGAT
>CAEMYA010000112.1:3300732-3317058 GCA_903131615.1 Diplodus sargus
GATTAAACATGCTGCATAGGATTCATCTGAGTCACTAAACACAGTTGTAAGATACGCGTTCAGACCTGTGCCCCATTCCAACAGAGGAAACACAATTTAAAAACACAAAGTCACTGAGTCACAGTTAGGTAATAACTTTTGATTTCTGAATGAGAAACACTACAACTTCCTGTGAAGTGGAGATAAAAAAATGTGTGAAAGGAAGCGTTCAGCTCAGGAAATTGATCAGCGATGCATCACGACGTGCCTGGTGTGACTTGACGAAAAGTGCTGGGGAAAAGCCTGCGAGGGCTCCTGCATATCTGTCCGACACACTCGGCTGACAGCGACGATAAGAGATGGGAGGCGGGCTTCGTCGGAAAGACGGGCTGCTCGAGAAATTCGCCCAAAATTTGGGGTAATTTCCCGATAACGTGCACGGCATGCTCGGATAACTGAACAGTGGTGCATTTACAACATTGTTAGCCTCCTGAGCTTGTACTGTTTCTGTGGTGCTCAGGTTGTGACCTCACAATGACCTTTAATGTTATGTCAATCTATACCTCATATTGTATCACTGCAGTTTATTATTTATTATTTATGATGATATTCAAATAAGACCTATAATGCTGTGCTGCTTAAAAGTGAATTTACGTCGCTTTACTCGCACAATATATCACATGTCTTATATCAATATATTACTTGCTTGTGTATGATGTCAATGCAATATATCTATACTACTCCTCAGACTTCCAGTGCTCATTTTATAGTAAACCTGCATGGCACACACTTGGGTCTATAAGTAGCTATCAGTAACCTGATATGGAGCTTGTAGCTGTTCTGTGATTATAGTTCATTCATATCCTGAAGTGTACTAAATGAATAGTCAACCAGTTGCTATAAAGCACACACAAGCAAGAGTGTTTCCTGCAGGTTTTTTTTTTTTATTATTTATTTATTTTATTTTATGATTTCCAGTCACATCAGGGCGTAAAATTCCCAGCCTGGTGATGTGACAGCACCTTTGCCTCCGGAGTTGCCCACCTTCACGAGTCAGCCGCGGAACTCCGCCCACTCTCACTCACTATTTAAATCCACAATGTCAGCAGGCGCTCAGCTTCACACTGGAAAACTTGATCTTGACCAGCAACACGTTTGGATCCATGGGAGGAAAAAAAACAACCCGTGCTTACAACTAAAGACAGATCCTCGTGCTGGGAAATAGCAAGAAGGTAAGACTGCTCTTTACTTCTGCTGTGTGCATTCATAAAATGAAAGAGTTTTTACAACAACAAAAAAAAAGTATTTGAATAATGGGTGGAGGTTGCATTTTTTGGGACATTTTCAGAAAAAAAAAGAAAAAAAAGATCTGGTCTATAAGCACAAGTGTTGAGAACAGAGGAGAAACTACTGGGCATTTTAGTTCAGCCTGTATAGTGAGAAGTGGCTCATTCATTGAAGGGTATTAATGAATGCAAGTGGAGTAAAGTCATGAGGCGCACGTTCAAAGGCTCTTATCTGTCCCAGTGGCGTGTGAGCAACAGGTTGATTGATCATATATTTCTTCTGCTTTGCCCACAGTTTTCATCTCCACTGCCAAGTCTGGTTATAAAAAAAAAAAAACCCAGCATCAACCCTTTTTGGATCATCTTCCACTTTCCACTGTTATTTTTTGTTCCCCCCCCCAACACTCTTGGGATTTCAACTTCGCCCAGTCCGTGTGGTCGCCCCCTCCTTTCCAGAGAGGGTGCGAAGTAAAAAAGTTGGCCCGGAGATGCGGTCCCTTCTCCCGCTCACTGTGTATTGCATCAGCCTGGTTTCCCTCCAGCAGCTGCTGGCACTGCCGGCTGAGGAGCGTCCCGACAGGAACAGGTAGGACGCGCTGCTCACTTTGTTCTAGCTTTAAGACGCGCTCCTGGCTTCTGATTGGCTGGATCGGATCCCTAAAAATAACAGATAAACGCACCTGGAGCCGCCGTTCACTTCAACTTTGCGGCGCGACTCGGCACTGAACCGCCACCAAGAGCTGCTTGGTAGGGGCTTAAAGCGCAATGTTACATTTATTGTTACATCTACATTTGCTACTATGACGTTATTATATATAAACGATGTGTTGAACGTGTTTTTTTTTCTTATCACAGTAGTCGTTCATGTGTAAACACGTCAAAGTTTTTGTTTTAAGCTAGCTGACATTTTCCTAGCTTTAAATTGATGACCTTTTACGTCTTTGCCAGTGGAACGTGGCATTGTTTTAACACGTTTAAATACATTTGCTTTCACAAGGCTCTCACTGTTTGCTCTAACTCATTGTTTGAGTTCATTTTTTTGTTGACTTTATTAAGTTAGTCAATGCGGCTGGAGAAAGACCGAATCATTTAGCCCGTGTAACTTAAGCTATCGCCGCGTCCACTGTGTGTAAAAGTGAAACTGCCATGTTGTTGTGTCGGGGAGATAAAAAAGACTGCAAGGTCAAAGGCTCGGCCATGACACAGTGAAATTACTTTATCTTCCCTTGAGAGAAGCCCTGCTGGAGAGCAAGTCTGCTGTGGAAGAATCGACAGTGTTAGGTATTGCTATATAGACTTTATTCTAATTACCATTATGGGCATTTAAAACAAACCCAAACAAACAAAAATCTATTATTTCAAAATTATTTCTGTATGACTTAGCCCAACAATGTTTGTAACAGTAGTACGTTATTGTAGCTTTAATTTCAGTCGTAGGATATCAATTTTTAAAGTATAAAGTAACTGATCATGAGGCTATGCAGGTCAGATCGCGAAGCCGGAATTGAAGTTTTCACTTTACACATTTTACAGCAGATCTATATGCCAAATCTTCTTATGGGCATCGCTGATCCATATTCTGGGAGCAATTCAAGCATTTCGAACATTTCACAAGAGGATGATTCTCCCTTCTCTGCTTCTTCTTCTTCTTCTTCTCCCTCCACTTCTCAATCCCAACAGCCGTCACATGAGCAACTGTTTATAGAGGTTTTGTTTGGTTTAATCTCCCTGTGATTCTGCACGGAAAACTGTTATTTCGGAGGTGGGAAAACCAGTTGGTCTCCACGAATAGCCCGGCCAGAAATACCAGCACGGTTATTGTCAAGGACCTTGTTAGGAGCTGAGTGGCACCTGTAGTTTTCCACCCCTTAAGCACCGCATAAAACATTAGGCAACAGCATAACAACCAGTTAGATTACTTACAGTTCAACACACATACTGTACTGTTTACTGATGATGAATGAGGGAGGCCTGCCAGCGATGCAATATGAGAGAGGAGTTGCACTGTTGAGGAGCAGCGAGGAATGTGGATGAGTTGGTGTGTGAACGCCCTCTTCTGGTAGAGTGTGGGTCCACAGCCGCTGGCTCAGTGTCAGCCCTGGGAGGGAGGGTAGACTCAGTGTCGGGATGTGCCGGCCTTGGGCAGAGACAAGCATGAAGGCCTGCTCTGAGTCAGCCCTGTTTATGCATCACCTTTAAGTTGTGACTGAACAAATTACATTTTGGCTGACAAGGACATCTGCAGCTCATCCCATCTGATTGTGATACTGCTGAGATATCACCGGTGGTGTTGGGGAGCGTTGCAGTATTGCAGCAAGAACATTACCATTTCCTTTTTTCTTCTCTTCTTTTCGATTATTTTTTGCCTTCATCTAATGATGCAAACCAGAGAGTTTGACAAGAAATAGGAAAGAGAGACCCCACTCTGCTACATGAAAGTTGTGATTTGCAAGATGGGATCATTTCTCTTGCACTAACTTTTTACAGACTTATCAAAAGCTACACCATACTTGCGAGCCATACATGGACAGAAAAGTCAAATGACTTAATATGATGTGGCAGGAAGACAATCATATTAAGTCAAAAAGAAAATTAAAGATAATCTTACAGATCAATTTGAAAAAAGGTTCCACATTAGTGATGGGCAGGTTGCTACGGTAAGGCAGGAGTAAAGGCGGTTTGAAGAAAGCACTTGACATCTAATACTGATTATATATCAGTGTAAGAAGATCTGGGAGTGGAACTTTCCTCCAGGTGGCCATCTCTTGCATGTGTGTGTCAAAGTGTGTGTGTGTGTTCAAATGGTGAACACCTGCTGCAAAAACCTGGGGAGACGCTCCTGTATCTGCTGTCTGTTTGTGTTACTCCTACACTACACCTGCCCATTTCTATAATCCCCCATGATTCCCATCATTGTTTGGAAGTGTCAGGGCCATTACCAGCATAGGTCATTGCTTCGTTTGTTTCTCATCCCCGTCTGAGAGAGACTGATGCTGCAGTTAATATTTGTTTTAGTATTTTAGACACTATTTTTTGCCCTTATTCTTACAAATTATAAAGTGATACCTGAGAAAAGCGGAGCTCAAAATGACAGAAACTGTCATGCGAACACCTTCGGACTGTTGACTTGGAGAGCGTAGACGTGCCGACTGAGGACAGCTTCTCCAAGAGGTAATTCAGCTAAACCTTGAGCAACCAGTAGAAGTAATTCATACAGTGCTAAAGATATGATCCCTCACTGGCTTCCCAGCATAAACACAATTGTGCTCCATGGTGCACCCATCCAAGTTAAAAGCAGCGTAGCTGGAGGTTGAATCGTGATTACAGTATTGTAACCACCAGCCGCGGTATGTTATTGTTTTTACCCGTGTCCGTTTGTTTGTTGGCTGGTTTGTCAGCCGGAAATTTCACAAAAACGGATCTCCTCCAAACTTGAATGGAGGATGGGCCTCGGACAAGAATAGACCCTTACAACCTTTGGTCCGGATAAAGGGACAGATCCAGGAAAAATCCCTCAATTTTCTTTTACATTTCGACGTAAGGTGTTTTTTTTTAAGCATTTTTGTTAATGTCTTGGAATAATGCATGCATTTTGATGAAAAAAATGGTAAACAAAATAAAGAGATATGGGCTCTAGGAGTGCCTTTCTGGTTGAACATGAAACTCACGCAGGGTGTTTGGTTGGGGCATAGTCTATATAAATGTCTTACTCCAACAACACAGCGAGAGGTTTCCTCCAGTTCTCACTTTGCACATGTCTTGCTTTTATTAGGACAGTAAATTCTCTCCTCTTAACTACATAAAGTACATTCTGTTCTGTAACTGTCAGATACTGACCACATGATAATAACAGACACGACTTCTCAACATTTCTCTCTCCTGTTGGATGCAGAGTGTGTCTGAGCTCAGATGTCTTTCATTCCATCCCTGTTCTGTGGTGTCCACGTCGTCCCGATGTGTCCTGATAAGGAAACGACCAAACTCCGCGCAGGAAACAATGCCTGACGCGTGAACAAGGAAAAATTGCATGTTCGTGGGATCACACGCAAGGCATACCCTTCATTGTTGTTTTACATAACATCTTGTGGGCTTTTTTTGTAAAGGAAAATAGCTGGGGGCCGCAGCCAAGCAATAAGTTAAATATGGCTTTAGCAGGCGAAGCCGCTTTACAATACAGATTCCAGAACTGGGAAGTGGCTCGTTGCTTCGAGACAGAGGACATGTAAAGCTGATTTGCGGTCAAGCTTTCTTTACTTTGCCTCTGATTCGTCTGGACCACGGTACAATGACATGACAAGTCAGTCTGTGTATATGTTGTGGATGCAAGTTTGTTGGAACTTTTTCAAGGCCAAATAAAGTCATGTTTTTCCCCAAACTGCTTGTTAAATTATTAACCCACTCTTGTAGGCGTGGATTTGAACAGCATGGAGTTCAGACGTCCAATGTAGATACTCTTAACATAATATTTACCTGAGAAACAGACTGAATTCATCTCACATGGGGTGGCTTCCTGCCTTGTTGATGTTTGTCCAGCCACTCTGTGCATTCTGCCAGATTTGGATCCATCATCCTGATTTGCTATCTATGTTCTGAAATGTTTACATCTTACCTAGGAAGTATAGATCAGAAATATACAGCACTTTTATGCTCCCAGAATGATTGAAACCTCGGTTGTCTCCCCTGTAAATCATCTTAAGAGAGGCCTCTTCTCATGTGTCTTCTGTAATTGGTTGTGTGTTCTAAACAGGAATTTTGGCTTGTACTGCTCATACATATATATATGTATGATATAAACAGTTGTATGGCTCCATGGGAGTCAACCTGACCAAACCTAGACTGAAGTTGAGGAGGTTTGAGGAGAAGCTGCAACCAAGCAGGCAGAGAATTCCACTGTGGATTAATGGTTAAGACCTAAATTCCGCCCTCCATATCCTTAAAGAGCAGGTTTCCACTCCACAGAAAACCACTGCGTTGAGGAGGCATGAATGCACATGTATACTGTATATATATATAAGAGGTAGCTTATAGTTGGGGAGTGGATCAAAAGGCTTACGGGAAAATAAGGACGGCTTCTAAAGAGGAGACAGAACCTGCTGTTGTTTGATGATGTGATTGCAAGTGTTGTGTCTATTTGCACTGCAATAATTCAGTTTTAGCAGCAACTATAGTTTTTTTAATTGGCATACGGTCTCTCAGTGTCATTTGCTAGGTGTACTATGTCCAGTTTTGCTTGTATTAACTAAGTCACAACCCTTTGAGGAGGTTACGAAAGCAGAACTGTTCCCGATCAAGTTGGACCAGTGTTTCATGTGACACAAATCACCTTTCCTTTATTTTTGTCCTGCTTCCTGCTAACAACAGTCTCCCCACTGTTACCTACTGGGAGATTACCAATGAATGTGCCATATTTACTGCTGATTAAGGCTGCCCTGGGTAAGCTTCAGCCTTTAGTGTATCAGCAGCATGGTTCCATAATTAGGACCTTTTTATTGTTAGGGGCATGTATCAGGGTTGGTCAACGCCTACCCAATTGGTGTATGACATTGCCCACAGTGAAACATCGTGATGGACGATGACATCTTACACATGGGGAGACTCTACTTTTGGTTGTCTTAAAGGCAGCAATGTTGTGAGGTTAATACAAAAGAAAAACCAAACAAGGCAGCACAAAGAGATCAGCTTGGCCTTTTGTTGAACTGTAAAACCTTTGAAATCATCTTCAGTCCAAAGGAATTTTTAGTTTGAAGCCCTTTAACCAAGACCAGGCTAGGTGTTAAAAACCACGGTGGGCTGAACAATTAAAGACAAAGTAGCTTGGATATCTTTGATCGTCTGCCAATCATGGAGATCTTTATTACTTTCGAGTAGTGGGATTAGGCTCTTAGGAGCCAAATTAGCCTGTCTTGTGAGATGAAATGTAAAAGAGTTCTCTACTGCAAGTCTTTTTAAGGAGGATGTAACTGGAGCTGAATCCATGCAGGCTGACTAAGGGTTTGGCTTTTCCCTCCATTACACATACTTTACATTTACATCAATTTGTGATTAACCTTCAAATCAGACAAAACAATATCAGACCTGAATTGAGCTAAGCAAAAACCACTGCAAACACATTTAACCTTATATGAAGAGCAAACATTATCTGCCTACTTTATCCTAACACTTCCAATGAGTATTCTCTTTGTAATTGTTGTTGTAGCACAATTATGGGGTCCTTGTGCCCATCTACAAGCCGACACAGATGCCCTGATTAGCCACTTGGTTTCCAGCCAATTCGAGATTTAGATGCAGACATGCAAAGTCCAATCCTGAATGAGGGTTGGAAGGTTTGTGTTCGATCGTATAAGAGTTGTTAGGTTGACCTGGTCGAGAACAAAATGCAGACCTCTTTCTTTGTCACTTATCTGCTAGTTTAAGATGCTTAGTGAAGTGCACCACATATAGGTACTCAGGTAGAAATCTTGTAAATTCAAATCTTTGAATCCGCCCTTAATCCTTTTAAAAACAGTGAAAGCACAATGCAGGTAGAAAAAAAATATACATTCAGAGATGCACAACATAATGTACCAAAAACAGAAAGTCGGCGCAGGGCCACCACTGTTGACACGTGACCACACGTGAACAGCTTTCCAGTGCAGTTAAATGCAACTTTCAATCTGCAGATCAGGTGGGTGTAACTTGGTGATGTGGCACCATGGCACACCAAGTCTGTCTTGGAAATAGTGCTTGTCTGTGTCTGTGGCCTGGCATTACTCAGCTATTTATTCAGCCACTGCCACTGTCGGACAGCAGGTCTCCTACAAGCTACCAGTCTTGTCAGCAGTGAGCCGGCAGCTGAACCGGCCAAATAAACCAAAAGCATCGCATTTAACTGAGAAGTCCCACACCCACTACAGCACCATCTCACATCTCCACCTCACTATGAGTGTTCACGGTGAAATAACACAAGTCAGCATTTCACATCGGAATACATTTGATATAATTAGATCAGCTGTGGCCACTGCCTCTGAAAACATTGGGAAAATGTTACCAAATCTGATGCGGTGGAAGATTTTTTTCCTTTGACTCAGAAAAGCAAATGGCAGATATATTTGCCCTGATGCTGTTTTTAAACCTCATCACATTTATATCCTATTTATCTCTGGCTGCCAGGGGTTACAGCTCTTTCTGCTTCCCTACGACCTTCAGTGGTGGTCATGGGTCAACACTCAGGGACTTGAGTTGCACTGTGCTCTACAAACAGCGGTGACAGTTGAGCGAGGAGCTGCGGGTCAAGTTGTGAGAAGTGACTGTCTTTGACAAACAATGAACAGATGGCAAGCTGTTTGGCGCTGTGTTTGTTGAATGGCCTGTACCCGCTGGTCCACTGCACCGCAGAGCCTGAGCATATTAACAGGTCATTTCGTCTGATGTGCTTTCTCAGAACCCTGCTTTTTGTGAGTTATTTCAATTCAGCCAGGTTTTAAAGCTACAATACTGTATGTAACATTTCTGCATTGAAATGTCTAAAACAGACTAGACCTTGATAGATTTGGTAAGTTGTGACAATGTAAGTCACATTATCCCAAATGTTTCCGACAATGTTCAAACCCAGAGAAATCTGTTATTTTACCCAAGGTAATGGCATGTTCTTTTTGGTTGCCTGTCACTAGAACTTCTGGGAGAGAGTCAGAGAGTGGGAGGAAGTTGGCGAACACGACTAAATGTAACATGAACACAACTTTAAAACATAACCTCATCTTTGAACATATCTGGCTGAGTCACGCGGATTGATTTTCATCGGCAATTGTGTTTGTTGAATATGATCCCACATCACTCATGTCTGATTTTTCTTTTCATTTCATTGTTTTTATTTCTCAGCTAACATTTTAATGTTCCCCCTGTTGAGCACCTCAGCACCACTCAGACATGGCTGGCCAGGCTAAATCTCCCATAGCTACCAGTGAAATCCAGCCTGGCATTAAAATGGAGCGAGGTGCGGGTCTTGATTGTGTAATGCAACAAGCAAGGCTGACTCAGAGCACATGTTGTTTGAGTCAACATGTGAGAAGCCATTAACATTTATGTGGTGCATTAAGAGATGGGCATGGTGGCCACGTGGATGGATGTCAGTGCAGAGAGCCACGCTGTGTCCAGACAGCAGGCAAAAATGATTTGTTTATCAAAGCTGCTTTGTACGGCTAATCGGATTTCTGCAGAATTACTTGTACCCTTACAACATTAGTTGTTATAGTAACGCTGCTAGCAAGTGTTTGTGTGACTAAAGTGCTTCTTATTTTTCTTCTAATAACCTTTTCTATCCAAGCAAGCAGCAATAATTTAGACATGGACATTTCTCTCTGATTGTACAGTTTAATTTGCCATGCTAACTAAGAATGGCAGTGTTGGTCAGTCAGTCCACACCTTTGGTCCATACTGAATTGGAGAGATTGTCAATCAATTCTACCTATTTTGCTCTGTTTATCTGCATGAAACCCAAGTCTGCTCCTGTCAATACAACTTTGACTACAAAAGATTATGAACAGAATTTTTGAGATTGAAAATCATGCCCCTTGCCTGCAAACTCTGCATTCATATGCAGTTCCTTATGGTGTTTTAAAATTTAACCAATGTTGTTTGTCCAGGCGCCAGCAGTCACCTCCATTTTTAATCTTCAGTGGTGCATTTCTCATGTGCTTTAAATCCAAAATAAAGGTTAAAACTCATACAACTTCTGGACAGCTTTTCACCTGATTTGTCTTTCCCCCTCAGGTTGGACCTCCTCCACAATCTTAATGACCAGAGAGGGGATAGAGCCTCAGCGTCAGGAAGCCAGACCCACATCACTGTTCCATCATCAGTCCCCAGCCAATCCCCAAAATGGCTGCCTGGTTTTATGAGACACCGGCCGGCTTCAGGAGTGAGAACGGCCTCGGCAAGTCTGACATGGGCACGACCTGCTGAGGCTTCACAGATCGAGAAGAGGGCACTGAGAGCTCGTCGCCATGCCCACTCAGGATCACGAGGTGGTCACCACCATGCCCAGCTGATGAGAGTGGGCTGTGTCTTGGGAACATGCCAAGTGCAGAACCTCAGCCACCGGCTCTATCAGCTCATTGGTCAGAGTGGCAGAGAGGACTCATCCCCCATCAACCCCAGAAGCCCCCATAGTTATGGATGAGTCCGTTTATACCCCCAAACCCCACAGCAAGTCTATCTATATATTCTTTTATTTATCTCTTTATGTGCTAGTGGTAGCTTTTGCATTAGAGTTGATGTAGTCCATTTGTTCTCTATCTCAAAATGACCATTATACTCCTCTTAAATTGGCTGTTGTGCATCTCTTTGTACTCACTAATGGATTTGAGGATTCAATACCCTTCGTTTGAGTTCTCCATCCTGAGAACGCATTTTTGAAGGACGTTCAAGTCTCGTCAAAGTCTTTTTGGTTCTTCCTCCTGAAGGCCAAAAGAAGCCAAGAGACCTCAGTTTGACGTCCTAATCCTGTTAATGTAAGAATGAAGGCTTGTCCTCAACACCATTCAATGGCCTGGCCCTGTCAGCCAACTGACCCCCCCCTCCAGAGGTGGTTATCCCGTGGCTCATTGATCAAACACTTAAGCCCCTAATGTGGATTTCAACGTGCACTCAGAGCCGGAATCCTGTCAAAACCAATGTATTCCCGAAGACACCGAAAAACGACCCAATGAACCCTTTCACCTCTTTTTTGTTCCCCCCCTTTTGTCAACTTTGGAACTCCCAGGTCGTTCCACAACTGCACATATAATTTCAATATGAACATCCCTGGAGTAGTCCACAAGCTTTCCATTGAACTAGGAATTCATCACACAGCGGGACTTTGTGTTTCAGGACCACAGTTTACATGTGAACCCAGCCACAGCATCTTGGGTTACACCCGAGTTTAAGAACACTCTGGGTCAGGACTCCACTATATAAACTCTACGCTGAAAATGAAAAAGAAGAGGGGTCAGCATCCAGTGACTTGGAAGGAATCTACACAGAAACTGACCTCCCAAAGGATCGGTTTCAATGTTGCATTATAGTGGCCAAGACAGTAGGTGGCAAAGTGAACTTTAGAGCCATGAATCAGGGCTTCGGCGCACTGCTGCTGGCATTTTCCCCACGGGAGGCCAAGTCTGAAATATTAGGCCTTTCACGTGATTCATGAGTTCCCCTTGCAAGTCAGGACTCTGGGTGACGGCAGTTTAATAAACCTGACCTAATCACTTCAGTCATATGTCCCGCCTCAGCAGGGGAGTGGGGGCCCTGAGCCTCCCATGGTCTGCACATTCAACACTAATAAAGTGCAAGGCATGTGGCATCTACACATAAACACATATGTCTTGCTGATATTAAGGGGTTGGTTCACCAAAAATACAAAGAAAAACCCAACAATTTACCCTTATTTCCGCGGCATATTTATAAAAAAAAAAGTTTTCTTCTTCTGTGAGCAGCACAGTCAAACTTCCATTCACCTCCCTTGTCTTGGAGTGGATGTAGAAATCCCAGACACATATCTTGGGCAAATAAAACCAAAAGCAACTTTGCTCAGGTAAGCCGGGAAATGGGGTGGGTTCTTTTGCAATTTTGTTTGACCAACCCTTTAAATGGTTTTGTGCCAGAAACAAAACAAATCGTCTTTTATTTTTTTACAAAATAATCACTCTGGGCTGACGCTTTATAGCAAGGAGCTAGTAAAGTTCAGTGATACATTTTAATTTCAGTAAAAATCCAAATCTGCTTATTAAATGCCTGAGATGAAATGAAGAACAGTAATTTTGAGGAAGAATGAACGAATAAAGGTCAACTGTTTTCTGTAGGCAATGCTTGCCAACACATTATAGCATAATCATGATTCTGTTGCCAGCAGCAGCACCCTTGTTGTTCACATGTGGTATGTTAAAATGGGTTTAAGTTAGTCCGGAGATGGCGGCTTAAAGCTCGACTGTTACATTGCGGGTTTTCTAATGAGAGACCACAGTGACCAAAATGTTTGGTGTAAGAGTGCCCATATTCAAATATGTACTGGAAGCTGAGTGGCAAATCAAAAATACATGCCCCGATGTTTCCTTCTCTCTAAATATGTCCGTCCCTGAAATGGTGGGCGGATGATGGACTGAGAATAACTTGGGGTCAAGTTCTGCTCAACGAGCCTTAAACTAAAAAAAATGCAACCGTTGCTATAAAACACAATTATACTACATATTTACATACTTCAAAACTTCTATTTCAAGACTTTACCATATGGTAGCGTGATCTTAGCTTGCAGAGTGTGTGTGTGTGATAGTAGATAATACAGGCAAGACAGTTTTCTGCTCTATGTGCACAGTCATTTAGATGAATTGTACAATCAGAGAAGTGTTTTAGCCTTTCTTATATTGCATATCATTTTACAAATATGAGAGTTTGGTATTCCTAAGAGCCTGATAGTTTATGTTCACCAAATACCTGGCAATACTTGATAAATCAAATGACTTCACAGGGTGATCTGCATAACATAATAATGTCTTCTTTCATATCTCAGTCTGTGTTCTTCTGATTTTACTCTGTGTCTCTATTCTTTCTAATCAAGAGTTTCTTTTTATATTCAGACTCTCAGCCCCATCCTCTCTTCTCTCTTCTGCCTGTAATCATGGGGGCCTTGAGGTCAAAGGGTAATAATCAGTGGTTCTTTAGTCTTGAATCTAATCTGTTCAAAGGCTTGCTGAGGTGAAACATGCCATTCTCTCTGCTGTAATAGAGCTAATCAGTGTCTCGTGACGGATCATTAAAAGGCTTTTCAAACGCTCTGAAACCCGGGTGGATCTCTCTGCTTTTTAAAATGTACTATGTCACTCACACACGCAAAAGGTTTGTGCATATGTGTTTGAGCTGCTGTGCGTAGCCTAACAGGACACTTATCTCCTATGTTTGATCTGTGGTCCGGACCATTGTGCTCCCACTCTTTTCTTTTTTTTCTTTTGCGCAGTTTGTTTTTGTGACGTCAAGACGAGGCGTCACGTCAATTTCTGTGAGCAAACTGTGCGCGACCGCTAATACCTCCCCATAGAAACATCTAGAGCTTTCATGGCATTCTCTTGCAAAGAGGAATGAGAGCAGACTTAACATATGAAATGTTTCTGTTAGTTGTGTACGATAGAGTGGATGCAGGTAGATCTCATTAGGTTTATTTATGCCGATTTTTTTTTTTGTTCCATTTTGAAGTCACATGATCTCCTTTAGGGTCACAGGAAAGCACTTTAACACAAACACACGTGTTGATAGTTTCGTGAATTTCACTCATTATGATGAACTTGTGAAAATTAGATGAGGTTTGTCTTTTAAATGTTGCATTTGAGATTGTCTTTGAAGATGTCAGTGCACTCCATGTGGCGTAAGGATGACTGTGAACGTCGTGTGCACCTGTGAATAAATATATATATATATTTAGCCAAACTATTTAAAGAAAGTTATGTATTTAAGTTATCTTTGTATGTTAATTTCTGTTTGTCACCAAAGACTATTTATCTCATCTTTTCCACTGTTCCTCCAACATGACCTCAAGGTCAGAAAGGAGGTCTTAACTGTAGATTAAATGTTACTGTTTGATAATGTCATTCGCTCTGTAAAATAAAGAACTATACTGTAGTCTGATTGAGTATGGAGTATGATTTGAGAGTGTTTATGTGTGTACATCTCTTAAGGACATTAAGACATACATGGCAGAAGCATGAGGCTTTCTAATTGGTTCCACCGTCCTTCATGTAACGGTGCCCTTGAGCAAACTGTTCTGACCCAAATATCCCTCGAAGAAGTCAATCATTACATGACAGAACCAACAAATCTAATGGAGGGCAGAGGACAATGTGAATGAAACATTGAGAAACGTAATGAGGGCATGACAGCAGCCACGGTTACCGGTAAAGGTCTCATGACAGGACAGAGTTAATGAGTGACAATGGGTTCGATAGCAGCAGACAAGCTATTGGTTAATCTCTCCTCCAGTGAAGGAGAGGAGAGGGATCTAAACCTATGGCAAACTGAATTTTGAACATGTGTCTTGGTGGCAAAGATGCTGTGGAAGCGTAAGGTTGAGTTAATTATTTGAACCCAAATGTTCCACTCGTTCCCCTTTAAGTTTACCTGATGTGGCTGTGTCGTCACAGCAGCTGACTCATTTTTTCCACTCCGTGTCAATACATAACGGATGTGCTTGTTCCAGGACTTGTGATTAGCCACAGGCGAGTGTCAAATGTAATAAAAAAACAAAATAAACTGTTAGTAAGGTGTTGTTCCACCATGAGCCTCCAGAACAGCTCTAGTGCATCACTTGAACCGTGGAGAAAAGAACATTATTCTTACCGCTTGCACTGGTATTATATCTATATTAACATATACTTGTTTTTCCTTTAATATACCAACCATCCAAGAAGGAATCTAAGACTCTTTTGATTGGCTAATCCATACAGAATATTCACACGGTGGCCATTGTCGTCTGATGTCACACTAAGGGTGGGAAGCGCAAATGTCATCACAAAATTCAACAAAATTCACCACTTCCTGGTTGATCAGCAACTGAAAAGATGATTAATAGTGAAAATACGTAAAACAACATTTGATCATCTAGCGTTAGCATTCTACCACGTCCCAGCTTACATTTCCATTTAAAATCTAAAATCTAATGCCGCCCGCTTCCAGTTTAAATAAATGTGTCTAAGATGTGGGTGATATTTTAAAATCAATTCATGCCTTTCCAATTCCGATCACGTAACCCTTCTGACAGGTTATGTTAGCTAGGAAGTGGTTGAATGCTAACGTTAGCTGTTGTCTAATGGAAGCTCACTGGCTTTTAGCAAATATGTTGTTTGACCTTGAAATATGCCTTGACGTCCCTCTGGATTTTCACTATCCGTTGTCTTTGTAGTTGCTGCTCAATCAGGAAGTGGTGAAACTAAACAGATTACCTCATAAACAGCAGTACAACATTCAAGCTTCCCATCTCGAGCATGACTACAGAAGAAAAATGGCCTCCATATTGCATTAAATGAAAAAAAAATCTAGATAAACTGGGAGTCATTTTCTCTGAAATTCAGCCTCACATACAGTGAAATTGCCTGAAATTGAAACTGAAATCCTATTGGTTTCACTTTGTATCGTCAGGTCGGTGAAGACATTAGTAGTAGACAACAGTATGTTTGAAGCCGGCATTATATGCATCCCAGCATGGACCCATTCTATCACTAATAATGGTCCATATATTACTACTGCTAAAACAAAAGAAAAGATGTTTGCTGAGTGTTGAGTAGAGAGGACCAGGTTGAGTGGGTGGGCAAAGCTGCTGCTCATCCACTCAGAGCCAGCCAGTTGTGGAGGAGAGAGGCGGGTGTAGAGCCAGACCTTCTGGAGGAATAAACACCTGTAGCCACATTGAAACCTACTCTGATCTGGAGCCACAGGAGGCGAACTTGAAGAGTAGAATGGTGAGCTTTTAAACAATTACCAGGACGCCTTTGCCTATGCAATAAGCTTAAAGGGACAATCCACTGATTTTAACATGAGAAGTGATGTCACTGAGTTACATTAGGCTGTTGTATTTTTGGAGCTTGACCCATTCTAGAATAGCAAACCTGAACGCAGGCCATGTTGCATCAATATAGACCATTCCTTTTATTTTAAATCAGTGTCATCAGAGTCCCCCAACTTTATGGAAATGCAATATTTAAATCACTGGAGTTTTATCTGAAAGTAAGTGTCGCCACTTGCACCCTCACGATGGCTTAATAAGGCCCTTCTCAAAACCTCCCTGTTTATATTTCACCCTACTGCCTCTCTGTTATCACTTGGCGCTAACGTTTTATCGTTATGTAAATAACAAATGCCAAAAAAGTCCACCAGCATGAATTATGTCATATCGTCCCACCTGCAGCTGATTTATGTCAGCCAAAAGAAACTGTGTCACATTCCAGTGGACGACCTCTACCTACATCTGCAATTTAGGCTTTTGGTTGACTTTGTCACGTAAGTCTAAGACTGACATCATCAAAATAACTAACATTCTCCAGCGCAGTAAAAAAAAAAAAAAAAA